>OX589588.1:26598914-27101414 GCA_951329385.1 Polia nebulosa
ATCCTATACAATGTTTTTTTTAATTTTGTCTTAAGTGTTCCTTTACTAGTTTTTACATTTTCTCTTAGTAAATCTATTTTGTTAAACAATTTAGGTACCAAATAATTAGATGTTCTCTTCCCATAATAATTTGTTATCTGTGGTTGAACCAGTTTGTTCTCTCTAACCCTACGTGTGTTGTACTTGTTTTTAACATTAACTTTATATTCATTATTATAATAATATTCCAGACCGACCAAATATTCTACTTTTTTATCTATGGGTATAATTTTACAGATGGGAAATAACTTCTCATACTCTTTGTTGCACTTATCTTTAACATTTTTACTAACTAAATACTTTATCAGTCTTATTTGTATGTCCTTAATATCTTTTAAATATGTACTAAATGTTCGCCCGTAAACAAGAAGTCCATAACTTATTAGCGAGTCGGCAAGTGCGTAATAAACCATTCTTAACGTCTGCTTATTCAATACATTTTTTAAGTGGTAAAACTTACTTAGCACCAATCTTAGCCTATTACAAATGTCATTTACATGTAATCTCCAGTTAAAGGTCTTATCTATTGTTAGACCTAAATATTTAAATTTATCTACATGTTCCAATTTTTGACAGTTACAATTATATTTATTTCTGTGCAAACATTCATATGTATGTCCTATCACTGTGAGATATTCATTTTTTACAGATTTAGCATTTTGATTATATGGCGAGTGTATGTGCATACATTTAGTCTTTGACAAATTTAATATAATTCCATTGTCATGTGCCCATTTGCTAATACTTTCAAAATCATCTTGTATAGCCTTTTGTACCTCAGCGATATCTTTGGAGGCATAAACAAGACACATATCGTCAGCGTACATGAACACCTCGCATTTCTGTACGACATTTGACACACTGTTCACATGCATTATATATCCTATAGGGCCATACACCGATCCAGTAGGCACACCCAAATCGACATCCGCCTGTTCCCCAACCACACGGGAGATAATTGTGCTTATTTTTCTATTAGTGAGGTAGTTTTTAAACCAATTATTTGTGGGACCGCTTATACACATCCTACTATAATATTATAAATGCGAAAGTTTGTATGTTTGTATGTTTGGCTGGAGGTATCGCAAAAACGGCTGAAGGGATTCCAATGAAATTTTGCACACACGTAGGTCATAACCTGGATTAACACATAGGCTACTTTTTATCCCGGTAAATGACAAGACTTAGCGAAGGCTGAGGTGGAAGTAGAAATCCAAAGTCAGGCTGAACGAGCGCACACGCTCAAAAAGTACTAGGACACCAGAAACATGACAATTATTTCCAGGGCTGAAATCATGAGAGATAAAGACTCACAAAGTACCAGGAGACCAGAATCATGAATAGGTGTTTTCGGGGATACAATCCTAAGCTGTATAGCTTCACAAACCACCAGGATACCAGAATCAAGAAGAAGTGTTTCCGGGGCTATAATTATTATTATTCTTTATTGTACACATATAACATATAAATAAAACACAAATTAACAATTAGTTACAAAGGCGAGCTTAACCCAGCATTTGGGTTTTCTTACAGCAAACCTCAGGGTGAAAAATACAATTGCATAAGTAGGTAGGTACATCTTAAGTGCACAACAAAAACTTAAAATAAATCTGTTACTTAAATAAACTAAACAAATGTGTGATACATAAACATACTAAATACTATGGGTATGGCTAACAAAGAAATCCTTTTACAAAACATATTACGGGTCATGCCGACAGGAAGTGTTCCCTAATTCCTCTCCTAAACACCTCCAACGAAGGGCTAGCCCTAAGAGTGTGTGGAAGAGAGTTCCAAAGGCGTACAGCACGAACAGTAAAGGATCCACTGTAACAACTAGAGGAGTGGGGAGGGAACCGAAGGAGAAGGGCAGATGATGAGCGGCAAGGTTTTCCTCTTGGAAAAAGATACTCAAAGCGTTCCCGAAGATACAAGGGCGAGTTGGGATTGTGAAGAACTGAAAAGAGTAAAGAAAGAGTGTGAGTATCCCGACGCAGCCGAATAGGCAGCCACCTCAATCGCTTCCGAAATTCCGACACATGGTCGTACTTCCGGAGGCCAAAGATGAAGCGTATGCACAAATTCTGCAGACGTTCGAGCTTATCAAGGAGTTCCTCCGTCGCATCAAGGAAGCAGACATCAGCATAGTCCAGAAGAGGTAGAAGGAGAGACTGAGCAAGAGTAATTTTGGTCGGAAAAGGCAGGAACTTCTGGAGGCGTTTCAGCGACTGAAAGGAACAAAACACCCTCCTGCTTACTTCCGCAATGTGAACATTCCAAGATAGGTTGCAGTCCAGGAAAACGCCTAAGCTTTTGACCTTTTGGGAATAGGCTATAGCGACGGCATCGTACAAAACAGGAGGAAGAGACTGGCCACTCAACAGATTTACGAAGTGTCTGCCACCAATAACGAGAGCTTGTGATTTTGTTGGATTAACTAAAAGTCCAAAACTTTTAGCCCACTGACTGATGTTTTTAAGATCATTATTGATGGCATCGATAGCTCCAGTAAGCTCTTCAGGTTTAAAGTGGCGATATAGCTGCAAGTCGTCTGCATAGAGATGGTAATGTGAAGATAGGACCTTAGTGATAGCGTTAATAAATATAGAGAAAAGAAGAGGAGAAAGGACGCCACCCTGAGGAACACCCGCACCGAGGTTGCACCAGTCAGAGGAAGCCTCCTCCGAGCGAACCGACTGCGAGCGACCCCGAAGATAAGAATTAAACCACCCAATCACAGGAGGAGATATGTTAAGAGAGGATAGGATACCTAAGAGGATGTCAAAATCAACTGAATTAAAAGCACTGCTAAAGTCCAGTAAAATCAACACTGTAAGAAGCCTGTGTTCCATGGCCAGTCGGATGTCGTCAGTTATTTTAACTAGTGCCGATACTGTGCTATGGCCAGGGCGGAAACCAGATTGATAAGGACTTAGCAGGCTATTAGAGGAAAGGAAATGAGACAATTGATTATTAACAACACTCTCAAGGACTTTGGATAGGATTGGAAGTATGGAAATGGGACGATACTGGGAAACTGACGAGGGATTAGGGACTTTGGGTAGAGGCAGAACATGTGCTTTCTTCCACGCAGAAGGAAAGCAGCCAGTAAAGAGAGAGTAGTTGATAGTGTGGAGGATGACAGGAGCGAGTTCATTCAGGATAGGAAGAAGCATCTGTAGTTGAAGACCATCATCGCCCACCGCTTTCGTGGATATAGATGTGATGGCCCGCTTAATATCCCCTTCTGTTACTGGTTGAAATGAGAATGAAGTACATATTGGCAGTGGAAGTTTAGAGAGATAGTCAAGAGTGGAAGCTTTAACGTTATCGTCCAGAACGACAGGTGGTTTGGAAAAATGTAAATTAATTGCGTTAAGGTCAATATCCGGCGTGCTGTCATCCACAGCTTTGCCGACACCAAGAGATTTGAGAAATTGCCATACTTGTGCTGTTTTGAAGTTTTGAACAGAGTTGTGGATATGGCGCCTTTTAGCATCCCTACACATACGACCGCAGCGATTTCGCAGTTTTTTGTATAAAGACCAGTTCTCATCAGTTGGGTCCCGTTTGTACCGCCTTTTAGCCTTGTCCCTCTTCGACATGGCGCTTCTAACGCTGTCACTCAACCAGGGAGCCGGCAGATGCTTCACTCTGACCTTTTTGAGTGGGGCATGCACATCAAAAAGTTTCAGCATTATCAAGTTGAATTGAGCTACCTTGGCGTCCACGTCATTGCTATCATAAACAGGAGACCAGTTAATATTGCTCGCATCCTCCCCCAAACGATCCAGATCAATGTTCTTGTAGCTGCGAAGGAAGAGAAATTTAGATTTACGTTTAGGAGGACGAATTTTATAAGAAAGAAATATAAGGTCATGGTAAGAGAAAGAGGCAGAAAGCTGTCCATGCGTGGCCACTTTGCTTCCATCAGAAACCAGAATAAGGTCTAATAGTGAAGGGTTACAGTGGGGAGCATGATGGGTAGCGTTAAGCTGAAGAATATGCATGTTGACAGAAGAGACAGGGACTGGAGTTTACGGCTGCGCGCATCATCCTTGATCAGGCAGGTGTTGAAGTCTCCGAGTATTATCGTGTGATCGTATAAAGAAGAAAAATATTCCAGTTTTGATTCAAGAGAAGAGAAGTAATCAATATGACAGGAGGGACTGTAAAACACACCTAACAGTAACTTGGTGTGGTTGAAAGTAATTTCTATAAAGAGGTGCTCAGCGGATTTGGAATAATTACTCGGGGACCGATCAATGACTTTGTATGTAATGTCTCCACGGAGATAAATGGCGACCCCTCCACATCCCTTGCCAGTCCTGTCATTACGCACAAGCTTGTAGCCAGGCAACGAATACTGCGTTGAAGAAAGCGCAGGTTTGAGAAATGTTTCCGAAACAAGGACAGCGTGAATAAGGTCTAAGTCGAAAGAAGATAATAAATCGGAGTGATGAGCAGGAACGCTTTGAGCATTTATATGTACTGCATTAAAAAATTTACTATATGAAGCAAAAGTAGAAAAAAGTTGGTCGCGGAGCTGTACAGAGTCATCACTGAACGCACTAGCATAGCTCTCACCAGAGGAATCAGAAGAAGAACAGGAAACAAAACCGCCATCAACATTACCAAACATGACACAAGTATAAAAATATAATGAATGCAAATATATAAAACAATACCAACGATTACTAAAGAAATACAGAAATAACAGTTATGTAACTGTCACTTCAAAGATCCTCGATGCACTCGACATTCTATCGAAGATAAAAAGACTCTTATCCAATTACTTACAAAAAATAAGAAATATTTCCGAACGAACAATTTGATATCAATGTTATATTAGTGTTGTCAAAATCACAAACTGTCAAAACAGAGAACAAGAAAAAAAAAATTTTCAGAGACCGACACTGTAAATACTATAATATATATATAAAAAAAAAAAACATAATTTTGATAGATAGATAATAGATAAATCATTTGGCCTGCCTACGTGATGCTTTGTCCGACGTCGTATTTGATGATGAAGCCACCGGGAACTGAACAACAAGTTGCTGAAGTTCAGCCGCAGACTCGATCTTTCGGCGCGACTTATCTGGGAGTAGAATGATAATCTTGCCCTCTGAAGTCCAACACTGTTTTATGCTGAAGTGTTTGCGAGCATTTACAAACACGTCGTGTCTAGGCTTGGTTAGAAATTCCGAGACCACCAGACCAGAACCCTTCAACAAAGTTTTGTTACGCCATACCTCACTCCGCAAATTGTAGCTGCTAAACCTAATAAAAAGAGGACGTGGCTTGCGTGTATCTGCTCCCAGGCGATGGCAGGATGAGATGTCAGCAGCAGAGATGTTCGCTATCTTCATTTTATCCCTCAGAGTCAATATAGCCCGGGAGGTGTGGTCTTCGTCCTTTTGTTCAGGGAGGCCGTGTAGAAGTAAAACTTGCCTGCGAGATGTCATTTCGTGCCGGTCCAACCCCACAGTCAGCAACTCCATTTGAGTCTTCAGCGCACTCATTGTTTTCCAAATAAGGCACTTAAACTCCATAAAGTCCCGAGATAAGCTGGCTATCGTCTTGTGAGTGACTTCATTACTGCTGACATTCTTCAACTCCCTCTCGTAAGTGTCCATCCGTGAAGTGAATGTAGCAGACAGATCCTCCATACAGCTTGACAGCTTGGCATATAGGTCCATTTCGTTATGTTGAAGTTATGCAGGTCAGGTGAAAGTGAGAGAAAAATTTATAGGTGCAGTGAGTGCATCCGAGGATAATTAATACTTCTAGTGCATATGTAACACACTTATTGAAAATAAACTATTTTTAAACAATTTTTAAATAAGAGCTTTCAAAAAGTTGTGTTGACTTATTAAAATACCCTCATCAAAAAATTATACTATCATAATTATACTATAATCCTAAACGGTGTAGATTCACAAACTACCAGGAGATCAGAATCACAAAATATATTCCGAAGCTGGTATTAGGAGAGGTAGAGATTTACAAATTACCAGGAGACCAGAAAAATGAGAAGTATTTCCAGTGCTGAAATCATGACCGGTAAAGACTCACAAAGTACCAGGAGACCAGAATCATGAATACGTATTTTCGGGGCTACAATCCTAAGCTGTATAGCTTCACGCACCCCACCAGGAGCCCAGAATCAAGAAGAAGAAGTGTTTCCGGGGCTTGAATCCTGAGCGGTATAGATTCACAACCTACCAGGAGATCAGAATCACAAAATATATTCTGAGGCTCAAAGATTTTTTTTTTTTAATTATTTGGTTGTAAATAGAAGGTAGAGAGAGATTCATAAATTAACAGGAGACCAGAGTCATGAATAAGTATTTTTGGGGCTGGAATCCTAAGCGGTATAGATTCACAAAATAGCAGGAGACCAGAAATACAAAGAGTGTTCCAGGGCTGAAATCATAAACGGTATAGATTCTCAAACTACCAGTTCACAACCTACTAGGATATCAGAATCACAAAACATATTCTGAGGTTGGTATTAGGAGAGGTAACATCTTGAATAAGTATTTTCGGGGCTGGAATCCTGAGCGGTATACATTCCCAGGCGTATAGACAACCAATAAACAGAATCATGAAGAAGAGAAATTTCAGACCTGCACGCGGATGCAACCACAGGTAAACTCTACCAGGGTGCCAAAATCGTGAAAAAGTTAATTTAATATAAATGTCTAAGCGGACGGAGCCACGAGCAAGAAGCTAAGCACCAATTTAGGATATGTTCGGGACTCAATAAATGAAACAGTTTGGATATGGTAAACTATTATATTTAACACGGTAAATGTCTACGCGGACGGAGCCACGGGCAAGAAGCTAAGCACCAATTTAGGATATGTTCGGGACCCAATAAATAAAACAGTTTCGATATGGTAAACTATTATATTTAACACGGTAAATGTCTACGCGGACGGAGCCACGGGCAAGAAGCTAAGCACCAATTTAGGATATGTTCGGGACCCAATAAATGAAACAGTTTCGACATGGTAAACTATTATATTTAACACGGTAAATGTCTACGCGGACGGAGCCACGGGCAAGAAGCTAAGCACCAATTTAAGATATGTTCGGGACCCAATAAATGAAACAGTTTCGATATGGTAAACTATTATATTTAATACGGTAAGAGTAACAACACCCCCCGACACACTGAGTGAGTGTGTGTGCCCCTACTGTCTTTATGTAGAACTTTGACGTTCAAAAAAATCTGGCTTTCAGCCTAATTTAAATTACTTTTGGTTTTGATTTCTACAGGATTTATTTAAAGTGCTACTCTCTGGAAATACCACTTAGACTTATTATAATAACACTTTTTACGCGGGCGAAGCCGCGGGCGGAAGCTAGTTTATAATATTAGTAGGATTAACCAGTACTTACTTAATATTTTTATTTTCTTATTATAGTTATTTAATTAAACAATTCAGTTTCAATTGATTGTAATTAATTAATGCCAATAAGCCGGATATAGTAATGATACACTGATTAGCGCGTCGCACAACGATAATCGATGTCACCATCCTACATGACGAGAACCTCGTGAAAGCTGAAAAAGAGGACCAAATCAAATATCTTGACTTGGCACACGAGGTTGTTAATATGTGGAATGTGGACTCGACTGTCCACAGGCAAACGGCCTGATGGCCAAAAGCCTCGACGACCACCTGTCGAAGCTGTCGTTGCGCGGTTGGATCAAGGGCCCGATACAGAAGGCAGTACTCCTCGATGCCGCTCGCAGTGTGAGGAGGTACCTGTCTCTGGAGCTCTAACCACCGATAGCTTGAAACCTGCTCCTAAATGCTGCTTTAAATGTTTTATATATGTTTTCTTTTAAAAATATTTAAAAATGTAAAATTATATTTATAAAAATAAATAAACGAAATAAAATTAAGTTATATAGAGTAGAGGTATAGGACAGGGGGAATTATCCAATATCTTGGATGACTTGGATTACGCCGATGACCTATAGCTGCTGATTCATACCCACGACGACGTGCAAGCAAAATTGAACGATCTACGTCAGGAAGCAGCAGAAACAGGACTTTAAATAACCACCCGGAAGTCCTAAGAGATGAGAACTGGTGTGAATAATCCCTCACCGTTGCTGATTGACGCGGAGGCAGTGAAATGCGTTCACAAATTTACATCCTTCAGGAGCGTTGGAGGTAGTGAAGAAATTGAACCCGAAGATTTGCCAAAAAACCTACGGGTGCGAAACGTGAAATGTTACAAAGGATATCTCACACTTACTTCAAATCTTTGTGAACCGCTGTCGCCGACGCATCCTCGCAATTTACTGGCCCGAGACCATCTCTAACGTAGTTGTTGGAGGTTGATAAGGATCGACCGCTAGATCAAGCATAGCAAGTGGAGATGGATTGACCACACGCTCCGAAGGGATCCCGATCACATAATCAAGCAAGCGTTGAATTGGAAACCAAAAAGGAAAACAAAGCGTGGCCGTCCCGGTTAAACATGGCGTTGCACCGTGTTGATAGAAGCGACGAACATCGGAATGATGTAGAGCGATTTGAAGCTCACGACTGATCGCGATAGAGGACTACTGTGGACGCCCTCTACCCCATCTAGGGAACATAGGACCTCTAGTTAAGTAAGTCAAGTCATTAATAGTTGAGATATGATCTAAATCATGCCAAGAATACATTAAGCGTGCGAGTTTTATCCGACCTTTAGTGGAAAATTTGGTTAGTTATCTAAAAATATCGGTCAATAATAACATTTATTTTTGTTTTTAAACGGTTATTAAAAGTTCGCGATAGCCATTCTGCCTGTCCTTGACCCGCAGGTATTAAAATTTAACTAATTACTGATTGACTCATTGTACTGACTCCGTTGTTACAACATAATATTATGTAAGTCCGTATGAGTTACAGACGGGCCTAATACACTTCTCATCAAAAAACTACTTAGGTGGCATTTAAATAAAAAAGAGGACTGATAAAATATCGGGCTTTTTAATAGTGATTGTTAACTAAGCTCTGTAACATCCTACCAAAGAGATTTTTTCCTAATAAATATGAATACCTCGCCCACAGAAGCCGCCCAAGTCGTGGCGTTACTGAATTCAGGGCATAGTCTGCGTGTTTTGACTGCACGATTGCGTCTTAGCCTCTCTGCTGTCAATAGTGTATCAGCGTTATCAGGAGACTGGTATATTTAATCGCCGTTCAGGATCTGTTAAATATCGAGTCACGTCTGAGCAATATGACCGGTATATTGCATCAGTTTCTCTAAAAAATCGTCACTTTAACTCTAATCAACTGCATTGAACTGGATTAAGTTATAAAACTGGATTGACTGTGAGCGATTCTATCATTAGAAGAAGATTGGCGGAGCGTGTCCTGAGACCTCGTTAACCAGTTAATAACCCAAAATTTACGGTAGACCACCGAAGAGCGCATCAATGGAGCAAAGTTCTCTTTACTGACGAGAGTAAGATCATGCTGTACGGTAATGGCGGCAGAAAAAAGGTGTATCGAAGAGAGGCAGAGAGTTTGCACAGAGCTGCATTAAAGAAAGAGTGAACTACTGTAGCGGTTCAAGGACGGCTTGGGGAGGCATAAGCACCGATGGAAAAACTGAACTTGCTTTTGTATCTGGAGTTCTGGACTACTCTAGACCACGCTTACCGTCGTTAAATGGGTTACATCGAAGCTCTTCTGGAGCCTCATGTGGTACCCTGTTTATTTTTTTTGGGGTGGAAAGTCATCCAATGACATCTCCCGCTCTGAGTGGAGCTCGGGCGTGTCAGACTCTTACTGACTAAAACCCACCCCTGTTCCTTCCTTGCCTAAGTGCCCAGGGAAGCGGTAACTCTGTTACGAATTTATCCGCTACCCCTGAGCATCTCATGTGGTACCCTACGCATATGTTATTGGCTAAGAGTTCATTTTTATGCAGGACAATGCCAGGTCTCATACTGCAGGCATTGTAAATGAATATCTGAGCGAAGTTGGTATTACGATTACGGGCTGGTCAGCAAGAAGCCAGGATATGAATCCCATAGAACACCCATGGGATGAGTTGAAGAGACGAGTCAGAGCGAGATATCTTAAAACTGGCCAGCTTAAAACAGCTATACAAGAAGAGTGGGACAATGTCCCATAAAACAAGATTGTGACTTTCATCCGTTCCATGAGGAACCGCATGGATGCACTCACTAGAGCCCGGCGAGGAAAACGAGATACTGAACAAACTTATATTAAACAGCTTTTTATTTTATGTCTTTGTTTCTAAAATTTTACAAATTCTTCTCAAAGGCTAAAGATAATCCTACCAGTTGAACTAAACACGATAGCTAAAGAAATTTAACTTGAATTTGAAACATAATACTCGTTAAACTATACCTTTTAGTATCCATAATTAAGTGGCACCATTTACTTACTTTTGTCTAATGTATTAAAAATACATAAAACTCATACAAAACCAAACTTCAGAGGTGTTTCGATTTTTTTGATGCGAAGTGTATAATGTGAGCTTTTGTACAGAAGTTTTACAATATATATTTTTTAATATTGATGATTATAGTGAGTCAATGACATCAACAACTTCCTCTGTTTATCCAAGTTTGGCAAAGGCCTCCTCCATTCTGTTCTATTCTGTCCTTGTCCATGTTTTCCCTGAAATTGCTTTTATTTTAAAATATTCATTCTGTCGTTGTCCATGTTTTCCCTTTTTTTTTGGGATTCGGAAATCATCCAATGACATCTCCCGCTCTGGGTGGAGAGGGAGGGCGTATCAGACTCTTACTGCTCGCCCTCCCGCTGAAAACCCACCCCTGTTCCTTCCCTGCCTGAGTGCCCAGGGGAGCGATAACTCTGTTACGAATTTATCCGCTACCCCTGGGCATGCAAGCACCGGCCATGATGGGCCCCGTCAGTGGTGGTTGGCAAATTCTCTTTGAGGCGCGCGTGGAACACGACGCGCCGTCGACTTACGGGCCTGGGGCTGATCGGACGGCGAGCTACCCATTACTCGCCGTCCGCAGGCCCGGGTCTACGGTGGCCGGAGATAGTCTCGCGACGTCCAAATCCCCAGGCGTCTCCTGCGGCGGCTGCTGCTGAGGGCGTGAGGGCGACTCTGCTGTTGAGCCTCCCCACCCGTTCCGCCTCCTCCTTCGCGAGCATTACTACCTCACAGTGGGGACACCCGGGTGTTTCCTTTGCCTTATCCTACACAGGAACCTCCCGAAACTGCCGTGTCCGGTGAGGATCTGGGTCAGGCGGAAGGTGAGGACGCCGTGACGCCTCTCCAGCCACTCCTCAAAGAGGGGCACTACCGCCGCAATGGTGGCGTGCCCAGCGCTGGGTAGCGACAGTAGCTGTCTCCATGTCACCATGAGGTCCTGTCGGAGCTCCGTCCGCCGAGCCGCAAAGTGTCGCGGCAGCGGAGTTTCGCCCCGGCGTTTGGCCTCCTCGCGCCACTCCCATAGCAGCGCAAGGACCTTGGCGACCTCCAGATCCCATGGCGACAGACCGGCAAGGAGGCTCGCTGCCTCACCGGAGACCGTGCGGTATCCCCGAACCATCCGGATGGCCATGACCCTTGGGACGCGCTCAACCGGCGAGCTGGTCGCCGCCGCCTCAAGGAGTGCGCCCACACCGGTGCCCCGTAAAGGGCCATGGACCGCACGACCCCCGCGTAGAGCCTACGACAGGAGGCGTTCGGACCCTTCAGATTGGACAGGAGCTGCTTCAAAGCACCCGCGGCTCGCAAGTAAGACATTGGCATTCCTATTTATTACATCTGACTTCAATCTATTCGTACTTTTGCAATTTAATCGTTCTACGATACTAAAAGGATTTTTGATTATCATAATATCTACGTATATAATTTTGAAGCATGGTAGAACTTTGATACTCGTACAAAGGTGTCCTTATCTTAGTGTACAGACTAATTGCCTATAATTAATAATACAAAACGTTGGAGTAAATCATGTTATTTCGATAAGTTAAAGTTATTTATGTCCAATGCCGCAAGTCAGTCGGTATCAGTAGTGCTTTTATTGTTCATATAATTAGACGTTTTGCAACATGATTTTGTACTTATTGGGAGTTATTACATTTTTGTGTGTTCTCCACATTATTTTCAACTACAATGAACGAGCCAGATTAGTTAGGAAGATACCTGGACCCCAAGATGACTTTATCGTCGGAAATGGATGGACTGTCATACGCTCTCCTGGTAAATTTAAAATCTTATTATGTCATTTATTTACTGTGACGAACAAGAGTACCTACATTGTTCATGAATTAAGCAAAAGGTAAAAACAGTAGGAAAACAATATTGTTCGAATTATTAAACTTTTATCTGCCATGTTTAAATAGAAATTGTTTGTTACGCGTACTGAGTTCCGATATACCTGTATACTGTAAGCAACTTTTTAAAAATAAACTATTCTGATTCACAGTTGAGATTATGGAAATGGGCAAACAATTATGCAATGCTTTTGATGGAATCTTCAGAGTATGGGTGTACCCTATGGGTGCCGTTTTTATATACAATCCTGAAGATATCGAGGTACCTTAATCTTAATTTATGAATCGCATATGAGAAACGAAATTAAATATTAATGATATCAAAACATTTTCAGATTATTATGTCAGGTATGAAGTATGGTGAAAAAAGCTTCATATATAATTTTTTGAAGCCCTGGCTACGAGATGGACTACTTGTCAGTAACGGTAATTATTTAAGGCGCTATTAACTGCCAATGACCTTGGTGGTTAGCTTGCGTGTTCTGTGCTGAGCTCACGTTACGCGTCGTACGTACACCCAGTAATAGGACTCACCCATCAAGGAGCGCTGTACGAAATTAGACGCATTTTTAATTTATTATACATAAAACAACAGGTATTAAACTAAAAAACTAGTGTTGCCCAAAATCGGTCTTGGTCTTGCAGTCTTGGTCTTGTTCTTGCATTTTCGCAAGACCAAGACCAAGACCAAGACCGCCTTATTGTAGCAAGACCAAGACCAAGACTGAACCCTGCAAGACTTGAGCAAGACAAGACTTAAGCCTGCAAGACTCTTGCGTCTTGCAGTTAAGACAAACTGAGATTTGGGCGTTATTAAGTAGGTATTTGGTTTCAATCCCGATTTTGAGAGACGTTCCCCAGTATCAGAACCGTAGGTATTGTCATAACACTAAACTAAGGGCTGCAGTTGTATCTGCAGTTGGCAACGTGCCGCTCGTCTGAAAGAACCCTAGAAGGTATTGTATTGATTAGGTAGGTAAGTACTTATTATATTTCAACTATTTATTGAGTAGGTAGCGTGTTAATACTCACAAATCTGTTCCCATCATCCCATATGATAAAATGTACCTAGAATAACTTTCTAGCAAAGTTCATACCTTCTAGGTATCTACCTATAATAATATATTATGCTTGTTTATGTCTAATGTGCCGATCTAACGTTAGTACTCGTAGGTTGGTATGTGCTTAAAATTATAGCCAACAAAATTACATAAACATTATGTAGGTACCTACTTATGTTTCAAAGTTTATATTATTCTTCTATTCAGCAAAATTTAAAACTAACATCGACTCGAGACGACAAATTGCCTAAAAATGTACCTATGCACACTGTAATGAAATCTGCTAATCTCAACACACACGCACTTCCTTATTTTGGCCGCATAGGTAGGTTTTGCCTGTAGTCTTCTTTTATTGGTTGATTAACATTGTACATTGGTGAATGCTCCAGGATAGCCCGCGAAAGTCAAATTTTCTTATTTATTTTGCAATTTGCAGGCCAGTGCTCGATTGTTTGTTTATTAAAATATTATTCGCACTGTAAGACGTATGTAGTTACAGAATCATAATCATCAAAATCATCAATACAACCCTCCAAGTTCAAAGGTCGAGGAATGAGTTTGACCTTGAAAAAGTCTTTTTTTTAATAATTCCTCGATCTTTATGAACTTGGAGGATTGTATTGATGATTTTGATGATTATAATTCTGTAAATACATACGTCTTACAGCGCGAATCATAATCTAAAATCTAAACTAACGTGTTCAATAAATAGCAATAGGCTAATAGGTATTTGCAAGACTTGCAAGACTTGCGAGACTCTTGCTGCAAGACCAAGACCAAGACCAAGACTGAGAGCGCAATACCAAGACCAAGACCAAGACCAGGTGTATTGACGCAAGACCAAGACCAAGACTGGCCGAAGTCTCGTCTTGGTCTTGCATTTGGGCAACACTATAAAAAACGTATACTAAATAATAAATAATTAAATGATCTTTAAAATGGTGAAAGTTTCATAAATATACGCTTTATAGTTTTGGCTTGATTCTCAATTTTTATCCGCGTTAGACATAACTTTACAAATTAAGCACACTATGTTAGAAAACTATAATTTCAAATATTCACATATCAAATTACGACGGAAATTGTCTAGAGTAAAATATATTTAAAAAAAAAAAAAAAACTATTCGTTTAGACGTGATGTTCAATTAAAAACCATTAGAAGTCGTATAACTGTGCCTTAATAACCATAATCAAATCAAAAATGCTTCAGAGATTTTATAAAAATCTTCCGTTACTGGGTCTTCCTAATTGTTATGTTTTTCTATCAGGTGCAAAATGGCAATTACGAAGAAAAATCCTCACGCCTGCTTTTCATTTCAACATATTGAAACAGTTTTGTGACATAATCGAGGAAAACAGCTACAGATTCCTTGACAGCCTAAAGGAAACCGCTGGGAAACCCATCGATATTGTACCTGTGCTCTCTGAGTTTACACTGAACTCTATTTGTGGTATGTTCTATTTTTCTATTATAAATTTTGAGACGTAGACGTTTTCGATATCCCTTTAATTTTGTTATGGCAATAATCCCTCAATCCTTACGCGTATACCACGCGTAAAGATTGAGGGCCCTCACCGTGAATCGAAAAACTTATGGCATTAAGATTTAGGAAATTTGTAGAATTTAAAGAAAAATCTAAAAACCGATTCAAACATTTGTAAAATATATGTATACACACTGGTAATTAAGTCTTTAGTATCCATAAATCCAGCAGCATAGAGTCAAAGGAATGGTATTGAACTCTGTCTCGTGATCAGATTATCCCGTTTCTTGCATTTGACAGAAAGTCAACCGTTGCTTTCTGGTTTATTAGGGTTCCGTACCCGGAGGGTCCAAACGGAGCCCTATTGCAGTCACTCACGTGTCCGTCTCTCTGTCCGTCGTCTGTCATAAAATTTTGTTCCAAATAATTTTTAACTTCTCATTGACCTATAAACCTGAAATTTGTTGATATTATATAAATTATGTTTATTATTATAACGTATATTTTACTAACAAATACCAATATATTGCTAATCATTTTTTTTTGATAATTCCTTCATTTGGTACGGAACCGTAAATGTGCGAAGTCCGACACGGACTTGGCCTGTTTTATTTTATTTTAAGTTTACTGAAATCACTATTTTGAACCCAAATCTTTTAGAAACGGCAATGGGCACTCAACTTAGCGATGATAATAAGGCAGCGACGTCTTATAAGAATACCATATACGCTATGGGAACGGTATTCTTTAATAGATTTGTCAGGATATACCTATATGCAGACTTCATATATAACTTATCACCATTGGGACGTCGCCAAAATAAATATTTGAAAGTTGTTCACGATTTTACTGAGAAGGTAATACAGCAAAGAAGAGAGTACAGAGAGATACACGGATTAAATATTAATGAAGAAATTGAAGCCAACGACGATGACTCATACGTTTACAAGAAGAAGAAGAAGACTGCAATGTTGGATTTACTCCTCTCTGCTGAAAAAGAGGGACATATTGATAGAGTTGGAGTTCAAGAAGAAGTGGACACGTTCATGTTTGAAGTTAGTTACTATCGACCTATAGTTGGTTCTTTTTTAATAAAATTCTGTTGATTTTAGTAAAATTGTATTTAATATAATTTTCAGGGACATGACACTACTGCCAGTGGGTTGACATATTGCTTTATGCTGCTTGCCAATCACAAAGAAATTCAGGTTAGTACCTATCACTTCTTTCATTCTCCAGTCTCACATAGCAAATAAATCAATGAACTAGTCCCAGACTCTTTTGTACACCGAATTTTTAGGCAAGATTTTAGAAGAGTTAATACTCCACTTATCTCTGAAACTCCACATCACTGAAAGGGTATAAGTTGTAAGGGAAATTTGAAAAAAAGAGCAGAGAATTAAAAAGAGAAACATATCTTACCTAATACTGATTCATTCATATTTCAGGATAAAATCTTCGAAGAACTAAATGACATATTTGGAGATTCGGACCGACCTATTAAAATGGAAGACTTGTCAAAGATGAAGTACTTAGAATGTTGTATCAAAGAGTCCTTGCGGCTTTACCCTCCAGTACACTTTATAAGTCGCAATTTGAACGAAGACACAGTATTAAGTATTAATCATTCTATTGAAATTCACTTTAAGTACCGACTGCTTGCCAGATCATCATTATACTCTTGCTTTTGTTCCAATATATTTGAAGTCAGTGAAACATAATATTCTCCTTCCATACTCTCTATTAGTCCTTACACCTTTTCTATGAATAAAATCTTCGTTTCTTTGGTCTGCCACTCCTTTCTAGACATCCACATTCATACTACAAACGTTCCTCATGAGATATACCTAACCATCATTATACTGCTTGCAGCAATTACTGCTTGTGTATCTGTATATATATTTTTCAGGTAACTACACAGTTCCGGCTGGTACATATTGTCACATTCTTATTTTGCATCTGCATTACCGTGAGGACTTGTTCAAGAATCCGAAACAGTTTGACCCGGACCGGTTTCTGCACGAGAACAGTGTGGGTCGACATCCCTACTCGTATATACCCTTCAGTGCTGGGCCTAGGAACTGTATAGGTAACTTTAACATGTAATAATCTGGTAAAAATGTACAGTGGAAGTTTTCTGACCATAAACAGCGCTACAAATTTATTTTTAACCGTCAAGATCTCTTCTGAAGGCATTTATTAAGTTCTGCATTAGATTTCATTATTTGTCTCTACATAAGTATCTATTGGATAGCAAGTACCCTTTTTTTATGTTTGATAGGCTCGCGTTTGACCACTATCTCACCTGATGTCGGTCGAAGATGGAGCACGCTTGCCTAGAAGTAACCTATTCACTCTTGACTTAAAGACTCCCAGGTTGTATCTTACAGGAAACACAGACTCCGGTAGAGAATTCCACTCTCTAGCTGTACGTGCAATGAATGTTTTCTCAAAACGCTTTGTGCGTATGGATGGGATGTCCACCATGAACCGGTGGCACTTCGCCGTACGTCTTGTGGTCCTTAGATGAAACGGGCTTGGCGGAATCAAATCATGCAATTCCGTCGCACACTCCCCAAAATGTAATCGATAGAAAACCGACAGGCTAGCAACTCGGCGTCTATGTTCAAGACTTTGGAGTTTTGACTCAACGAGTCTATCATTGCCGATGATCCTCTTGGCTCGTTTCTCAATTGACTCAAGGGCATCAAGCTGGTATCTTGCAGATCCGTCCCAAAGATGAGAGCAGTACTCCATACACGATCGGACTTGCGCTTGATAGAGTTGGAGCAGCTGTTCCGGCGTGAAGTATCGTCTCACCCTTGCGAGGACCCCCAACTTTTTGGCAGCCACTTGAGCCTTAGCCTCTATGAAGGGACCAAAATTGAGGGTAGATGTTAAAGTAACACCAAGAAGATCAAGTCGGTCGGTTATCGGCACGGTTACACCTCGGAAAGATGGAGCCGGGTGAAATTGGCTCCTTTTAGCAGAAAAAAGACACGCCTGGGTCTTAGCAGCATTGAACTTAACCAGATTGGCATCGCCCCATTCTGAGACAGCCTGCAAGGACAAGTTCAAGCGCCCAACCATAGCCTCTCGGAGAGACCGGACCTGAGACCCACTAACTCGTGCGTCTGGCACGTATCTCTCGGCAACAGTGCTGTCGTCTGCATACCCAAAGGTACCGGGTTTTAGCAGATCGTTAATATGCAGCAAAAACAATGTTGCCGAGAGCATCGACCCCTGAGGAACACACATTAATAGCCAGCAGTCCGGACGAGCAGCCATCTATGATTACTCGGATAGACCGATCCCTCAGGAAATCTGCTATCCAATCACACAATCCAGCGGGCAGACCGAAGGAAGGAAGCTTGCCAATTAAGCTGTCGTGCCAGACCCGGTCGAAGGCCTTCGAGATATCAAGGGAGACCGCAAGGGCTTCCCCTTGTTTGTCGATGGCCTCACTCCAGATGTGAATGGCATACGCTAGAAGATCTCCTGTTGACCGATTTCGGCGGAAGCCGTATTGTCGGTCACTTAGGAAATCGTCAGCTTCCAGGTATGCTAGGAGCTTTCCATTCAGTATACGTTCCATACTCTTACAGAGAACGGAAGTTACCGAGATGGGCCTATAATTTGCTGGGTCAGCTCGACTACCCTTCTTGGGTACGGGTTGCACGTTAGCTTGCTTCCAAGCCATCGGTACTTTTCCAGTCTCAAACGAAAGGCGATATAGGCGTGTCAAGATCGGAGACAACTCAGGCGCACAAGTCCTCAGTACAATTGCCGGTATCCCGTCGGGACCACTAGCCTTGTTCACGTCCAGGTTACGCAGCACCCTCCGGACATCCTTCTGATGAATGCGAATGTCTGACATAATCGACTCGCATCCACCAAGAGTACCAGGGGGCCTCGCGCCACCAGGATCTAGACGCGAAGATTCCGCAAACAGAGAGGCAAACAAGCTTGCTTTCTCCTCAGCGGAGTGGGCTAGCGACCCGTCGGGTTTCAGCAGTGGAGGTAGTGAGGGGCGGCAGAAGTTCGATTCAACCGACTTAGCCAGGGACCAAAACGCCTTACTACCAGCTGGGTAAGAAGCAAGTTTGTTCCCAATTCGGCCAATGTGGTCAAATCGAGCCTTCCGCAACACCTTCTTGCAGAACTTGGCAGCCCTGTTGAAGGCTCTCTTCTTCTGACTCACGTCACTCGCTTTACGCGTCCGAGCGTCGACCCATGCTAGGTAGGCCGCGTGTTTAAGCGCATCAGCGCGATTGCACTCGGCACCAAACCATGGTCGAGACCCGCCAGACATTGTTACGTCAGAGAATGGAATGTAGTACTCCATTCCCCGCCGCAACACATCCGTCACGGCGTCCGCGCACGACGAAACATCAGTCGAAGAAAAGCAAGTGGGCCCCCAAGGATAACATGCGAAGAAAGATCGCATGCCATCCCAATCTGCTGACCTGTATCGCCAAACCCGCCTGGTGCCTCTAGGGCTAGGATCGGGCGGGGAGTAGACGGATACAGATTTCACCAGACAGTGGTCGGAAGTACCTAATGGTGAAGAAATCGACACTGAGTAACGGTCTGGATCTGTTGTCAGCAGAAGGTCCAAGCAATTGGCTGTGTGCGAATCAACATCCGGCACCCTCGTTGCCCCCTGGACCAGCTGGGTAAGATGCACCAGCACCCTAGAAAATACTAAAACAATATATAAAAAAAAAGTTTCGTTCCTTATCGAGTAACTACCCATTCAGTCGAGTATATTCTTAAGATTTCATAATCATATGATAAGACACAGACATATACAATATTATACAAACGTAATCCGTGATCATTTTGTATTTTTAGTGATTAGCTCGTTTGCACTCACATGCCAGGACATTCAAGTAAAACCAGTACGACCTTATCACTGCCTAGATCCTAATTATCTAAATCTACTGTATCACTGCTTATAACCAGTATTACTAGATAGGTACTATCAACGTAGTAACAATTAAGTCCGGCTTATTATTCTTTTTAACCGACTTCGAAAAAGGAGGAGGTTCTATGTTTTAAGTTCTATGTTTGTCATTGTGGGATCCAAGCCAGTTAATATTTCTCTGGAACTCCCCGAGTTTCATTGACAAGGCGCTTTTCTGGTAGTCACCACTGTGGATTCTGGCTTTCAGGAATGCAATATTTAGGAATAGTGTCGTGGATTTGTAATACCGTAATTCCTCCGTGCCTCGGAAAGCATGTTAAGCCGCGTTGGACCCAGGTGTATTGTAGATTTTGACAGTCATTATGGTAGTCACAAGCTAAAGAACCTTGCCTGCAGCCCACACGTCTTGGCAAGGGGTGTGGCAAGCTATTACCTAACTGGGTTGTAGGGGTCACATGGGTACTCGCTCTATATAGGTTAAATAATGGTCAGACTCGAAGCTTAGGCAGACCGCAAAGTAAGATAGAAAATTGCGTTTATTGGCACAACATTACATAAAACAGACAACACTTACACAGAAAGAAAAGAGATCTAATCTAATGCACTCTTAAATAGCCAAGATAGAGCCGTCCAAACGTTTGCTAGATACGCGTTCAGCATTTAAGAAGCAAGACATTTTTAATGTCTCGCGCACACGACCGCTCTCAAAGATAGCCGACCGCGTGATGAGTTCGCTTCGGTCTGGTCGGACCTATGTCGGGTCAAATTGAGGTGTCAGAAAAACGCGCGGTCCGCACTGTTCTTATTATACATCTATATATGGCTCAATTACACTATCTAATTTCAATGGAGCCAATTTAGGAAATCGGAAGGTGTAATAGCAGTTAGGAGTCCAATTTAGTGTAGTGTGATCGCTAGCTTCCAACTTCCTAGTTAGTGTTCCTAAATTGGTTCTCTTGAAATTTGATAGTGTAATTGAGCCTTAGGTAAGTCAACTAGCTTCTGCCAGCGGCTTCACTCGCGTGGAATGTGTACCTACTTCCCCCAATGTGCTATTTCAGACTATACAGTGTATTACGGAAAGGTGTGGTCTTATTTTAAGAACCTCATCTGCCCATTGATATGAACAACTTTCTTCAAGAAAACGTGAGGAAGTTCTGAAGAAAATGTTTTTTTACCTCCCATACAAATATTGATCAGCTGATGATAACTTTGTATGAAAAGTCTAATTTTTTTTGGGAATTTTATATTTTTTTAGAGAAAGTTCTTCATTTCCATGGGCAGAACCAGTTCTTAAAATATGACCACACCTTTCCGTTACACTCTTTATAACATATCTCTGTGCCAAACGTTCAGATCCGTTCAGCCGTTCTGGCGTGATTGAGTAACAAATATCCATCAAAACTTTCGCATTTACAATTTTATTTATGGATGAATGTTACAATTAATGATTCAATTCAATTCTTTTATTAACCGACTTCAAAAAGAATGAGGTTTTTTTATTTTTAGTTTAGGTTTCGCAAGGTTTGTGCATTTAGCTAGTGTCAAGTTAAGAAAGTATTTAGTTTTAGATACAGAATACTGTCACTTTTCCCCCATTAGAATGCAGATGTAACACATTCTAATGCTTTTGCAGTATTTGGGAGCAAATGAGTCGAGGTTGATTTCTCGGCAAGCTTCGCTGAGGTAGTCAATACTACGACAAAAATCTCAGCCCTATTTTACCGAGATCGCGATCAATGATTCCACATCTTGTCCAGTTGCGTAGATACTTGAGACACAAAACTACATCAATTTTACATCACAATATCCACTAGGAATCAATTCGCGAATAATTAAAACAGCCACTGAACTTCACTCGAAAAAATCCCGCCAAAAACTCCAAAGAAGGAGGCTATCAATTCGGATGTTTGTATTTTTTTTTATGTATCTTCGGGCAAATAACTCCGTCATTCATTGACCGATTTGCAAAATTCTTTTTTTGTTCAAAAGGGGTTTATTCCGAAATGGTCCCATTTAAATTTCATATAAATCTAATGATGAGTTTCGGAGACAGACAACGAAACTCTTCAAAAATTGACAGCAAATCAACCGCGATTGCTGCGATCTAATGTCTATGTATTATTAACACAATTTAATGGGGAACCACAACTAAAAAGTGAAAAATAATAAACTTTTTTACAAAAAAATAGAACCGACTTCCAAAAAAAGTGCAAAATTACTTTGGAAGTCGGTGTTCCTGGTTTTATGTCTTCGTTTCACACCGACTTCCGAAATTAAAGTTAATTTGCACTTTTTTTGGAAGTCGGTTCTATTTTTTTGTAAAAAAGTTTTTTATTTCAATCAACAGTTGGATCATATTAGCATTATGTACATTAAATAAAAATTATTAGAAAAATTAACTAATTTATTAAGTTAACACCACTACTACTACTACTACTACTATATTTTTTTTATTTACTTTTTTTTGAGAATGATTAACTTTGCCGTATTATTTCAGGCCAGAAATTCGCAATGATGGAGATGAAGATAGCAGTTGCCAACGTGATGCGGAGGTTTGTGTTGTCCCCTGTCACTCGTCCCTCCGATATTAGATTTGCTGCTGATCTAGTGCTCAGAAATGATGGGCCCGTGCTTGTGAATTTCATCAAGAGAAAAAAATAAGACCGTTATAACGCAAGGTTTTTAAATGTGTGAATAGGTATAGGTATACGTTTAATTTTAATTAAAAATTGTTGTTTAGCTAGTAAAGAGTCTTGAATAAATTATGAGGAAAGATTTTTTTTTTGTTTTCTTTTGACCCAAAGAAAAAAAGTTTTTTTTGTGATGTATTTTTATAAAGCTAACTAGCTTCCGCCCGCGGCTTCGCCCGCGTGAATAGTTTAATTATAAATTTGAGTGATATTTTCAGAGAGTAGTAGAGTAGGCTGAGAGCCAATATTACTACTACTGCTCTCAGCTTAATATTAATATTAGAACCTACTTTGGATTCCTACAGTGTATTTTTAACGTGCTACTCTCTGAAAATACCACTCAAATTTATAATTAAACTTTTCATGCGGGCGAAGCCGCGGGCGGAAGCTAGTTAGCCTTATAAAAATACAGTAATATTAGGCTGAGAGCCAGGTAGCGGATAAATGCGTAACAGAGTTACCGCTCCCCTGGGCACTCAGGCAGGGAAAGAAGAGGGGTGGGTTTTAGTCAGTAAGAGTCTGACACGCCTTCCCGCTCAACCCAGAGCGGGAGACGTCATTGGATGATTTCCGACCCCACAAAAAAAAAAGGCTCAGCGCCAGAACTTTTTGAAAGTCAAAGTTCTACACAAAGACAGTCCCAAAACACCTGCCCTTTTTATTCCAACTCTCGTGGTCAATTAGATAAATGTTGAAAGCAGGTCATCCTTACTATTTCTGTTATAGAGAACCGATAAGCACTTACCTGGTTATCATCAGACCTTCAGAATGTATCATGGGGTAGCACCCGTACTCAATTAGATAAATATTAAAAGCTAGGTCATCCTAACTATTTCCGTTATTGAGAACCGATAAGCACTTCCCTGGTCATCATCAGACCTTCAAAATGTATCATGTGATAGCATCCGTGATCAATAAGATAAATGTTGAAAGCTAGGTCACTCTAACTATTTCCGTTTTCACACAAACCGGTTTTTCCCTTTTCACTCCGATAGGGGTTGATTATGAAAGATTCTTTGGACCCGTTAAAATTACTTTACTTTTAGACTGTTTATACCAATTTTCGAGTTAACTGAAGCAAGCAAAAAAAGATTCCCTTAAAACTTCAACACCCGTTTCCACCCCTTTAAGGGGTGACTTTCGTAAAATTCAAAAAACGTAATTCTTATTTTATAATCAAAATTATTCGTGCTGAGTTTTAACTTTATCGGACCACCATACAAACTTTAACACCCTCTAAACGCCCACTTTTCTGTGTCTGGGTGTAATTTATCTATAATATGTATGTATTTAGAAATATATAAGTATGTTTATCAGTTGTCTAGTACCCATAACACAAGCTCTGCTTAGCTTGGGACTAGATGGCGTTGTGTGATAGTTGTGGAATATTATTATTATTATAATTACTTTGCCAAAACTACCCCCAAGTAATATAATAATAATATATTATTATATTATTATTCCGTTTATTCATTTTTATAGACATATTAATTACATTTTTAAATATTTAAATATAAAGGATAAAAAAAAACATTTAAAAATATAAAAAATAGTATCCCACCGGTATCGGGAATAGGGTCCAAGCTACCGGCGGTCAGGGCTCCAGAGAGAGGAACCGCCTGACAATGCGAGCCGTGTCCAGAAGTACTGCTTTCTGAATCAAGCCCTTGATCCAGCCGCCTAACGAGAGCCTCCTGAGGTGTTGATCGAGGCTCGTGGCTATTAAGCCATTGGCTGACACGACTATCGGTACAATGATCGCTGAGTCCACATCCCACATGTCGACAACCTCGCGAGCCAAGTCAATATACTTGATTAGTTTATCTTTCTCGGCTTTCACGAGGTTCTCGTCATGTGGGACGGTAATGTCAACAATCATTGCACGCCTCTCGATTCGGTCCACCACCACTATATCAGGCTTATTGGCTACAATAGTCCTGTCAGTGATGATGGACCGATCCCAGTACAATGAGATATGACCATTATCGAGAACTGGGTCGGGCGCTGGGGGGTTTTGTGGAGCAGGTGGGTTATTCCTGTTGTAAGGAACTCGGGTAGCGAACCAGACTCCAAGGCTGCCTGGTATTGAGATACCAAGCGAGCGTGCGACCTTTGTAGCCACTTTATCCAAAAATTGTGCAGCCCGTCCGGCCCTGGAGATTTCCAATTAGGCAACGGACGGACTGCACGGGCTACATCTTGGGGGCTGATAGTGATTGCCCCCATTTCTGTTATTGGATCGCATGCTCGCTCGATCTCCCGAGTCCAGACACCTTCGGTGTGACTGACAGGCACCGACCAGATGTTGCGCCAGAATGAACTCATGGCGTCATCATCCGGCAGACGCGTGTCAGTCACACCTTGTTCCGGTCGCTCCCAATCCCTATACACCCACCTTTCATTACTCTCGATTCTGGGTGTATCGCTCCACCCGCCGCTTATACCTACGGATGCGGTTTGCCCATGCATACACCTTCTGCTTCAGGAAGTCGATGCGCTCTGTGACATGGGACAAATAGTCTCGGGAGCTGATATCAGTTCCCGAAAACGCCCGTCTCACAAAGCGCATCACTCTTGGGCGAGTGTTGCCCTCCCTGAAGCAGATTAGTTTGCCGATGAGTGCTCTGGCCCCACCAATACGACACTCGATCCTGCGCTGCCAAGCCGGCACGGCTGGTTTCGGTCGTGTAGCTCTGTCATTAGAGAATTTGACGTGAGCTACACGACATGCCGCTACAGCCGCGCAGTACATTATCGAGTGTGTGTCAGTGAGGTCTTCGCAGTTATCAAAATAATTTGACAACTGCGAATCCAGAGCCTGCCTTATTCCTATTATGCATGGGCAAACGAGGCAAGCGTGGCCTAAGTTCGGGTGACATGTTGCGATATTCCCGAATAGCACACTCCAAAGCACTCCTCAATTCGTCATTGCACTGGGTACTTACGTTTGTAACCATGTCATAACACTCCTCGTCAGCGTGGCTGGGAGCATGGTTAGACGGTGGTACCACCACTGGTACCACAGTCTGCGTCGGAGGGACAATGACATGGCTACCCATTTCAGTTCGGAGGCGATCAAGTACAGTATCATCCAGCATATGATTACGCTGGATGACCCGCACCTGATCCGACAGTCGTTGGGCCGAAACGTTGACGGCTGGTTCAAGCACCTGAAACAAAGAGAGCATCCGAACACGGTACGCGGTCAGGTTGTTACCTCCCTCTGTAGCCCCATAGTATGAGCGCATGACATTTTCGTTGATGGGTTGTGTCCATCGCATGCGCTTCACACTTCCACCGGGCGCTGGGACCCTATCAGAGGCCGGTGGGCCTCGAGGTCCTAAGCTGCTCGGCGGCCGGCATCCTCCCCGTCGACGCGCTGGTGGTGGTGTCGTCGGCGGCGAGAAGAACTCGTCGCTGGAGCTCGACGCAACTGCCGCGGCCGGTGTCACAGCACTCACGGTGGGGCTGGGTTCCGGCGGCGGCGAGGCGGAGCTGAGCGACGAGGCCGGAGGTGGTGGGCGTGCTTTGCGGGCTGCGGCTCTCGTCAACATTTTTCTTTTCTCACTATTTCATTCATCGACATTATTAACTTTGTCTTATCATTTTGACTATTGTTTTTTATTATTTACATATTGTAGGTATTATTGTAGGTTTTGTTTGGTCTTGCATGCATTTTTGAATGTTTAAAATAAAATAGTTTGTTGATAAAATTGATATAAAATATGCAGAGAAAATTTTACTGTCAGTTCGGTTGACAGTCGAGCCACAGATTATTCGATATTATAGTATTATGTCGTTTATTAATTTTCTATACTTAAATAAATTATAATTTTAAATATTTCTTACAAATCATATAAAAAAGAAAAAAAAAACATTTAAAATTATAAAAAATAGTAGTCCGCCGGTGTCGGGAGCAGGGTCCAAGCTACCGGTGGTTAGGGCTCCAGAGACAGGAACCTCCTCACAATGCGAGTATATAGTATAGTATTATTATTATTATTATTTATTATTTATAATATTATTATTATTATTATATTACTTGGGGGTAGTTTTGGCAAAGTAATTATAATAATAATAATATTCCACAACTATCACACAACGCCATCTAGTCCCAAGCTAAGACTACTAGACAACTGATAAACATACTTATATATTTCTAAATACATAAATATTATAGATAAATTACACCCAGACACAGAACAAATGATCGTGCTCATTACACAATTATGTCGAATCTTTTTATTTACTTAGAGACACGTTTCTGCTAGACTTAGTCTTTCCTGTTCCCGTCTTTACGTCTGCTCAGGGCTGTGCTTTGAACTTGAATTTTCCTTGGTACACGTATTGTTAGTATCTGATGTAAAATAAAGTTTTGTCCTTGCACCGATTCAAAATCCAGATTCTCGATCGACCCCTAATATTGTTTTTTTTCTGTTACTGAATTCTTTAATAGAACATAAATATTTATATCATTATGTTACTGTTAGGGTCGATTTATACTAGCGCAGAGTCGAAGCGCATCGAAGCGTCTATCCAAAACTGAACATAACAAATTCAACCTTAACTCCACAGCGTAACGCACACATTACTTCGGAGATTTTAAAAAGACGCGCGCATTCGTCGGAATTCGCGCGTCTGCGCGCGAACAACGCTGATTGGTGCGCGCGCGTGCGCGCGCATTCTCGTGTATCCACGCGCCCACTAGCGAACCAACGCGTCATCAGTCGGAAATTGGCCTGCGTCGGTGTTAATCACAATGGACTCGGACGAAAAATTAATTTACCTGGTGTAAAAATATGAATGCCTATTTAATCCAAAAGCTAAAAATTATAGTGACAAACATTCCAAAAATAATGCTTGGGAAAAAGTTAGCGGGGAAATGAAATTAACTGGTAAGTAAAGCAAGTATTTATTACTACGCAATATTTTCGCTGTCGTGCGATGTTGCCGTTGTGGTGCGGCGCGGGGTGGCGCCAAAAAAAACATTTTGACAATTATCTCTTGCTTAACATCGTGTTATCATTTCATTTTGCCATGGTACTGCCCCATGTTCAGAAATGAAATAAGTTTTGAAGTTCTCTCTGATATTCATCGCGTCCACGTTTTGATTACCGGTTATGTCCATGTCTTGGCTGTCAAATGAATAATTTTGTAAAATGTTGTTATTAGACAGGGCAACGTCTTCAGACCCAAAATCTTCCAAAGTGTAATTATGCAGGCACGTGCATGCAAGAATCAGCGTATCTAAAAACTTTGGTTGCATTCTTATACGTTTTTGAAAAACTTCAAATTTCTGTTGTAATATTCCGAATGAACTTTCCACTAGACGCCTTGCTCGACTTAAACGATAATTAAAGATTTTCTTCTCGCTATCGTTTAATACCTGACTTCCAGGATAAGGTCTCATAATGTGTTCACACAGAGGGAATGCTTCGTCCCCAACAAAAACATGAGGAACTGGTATTGTCGTACCTGGCAAGCATTTATTAGGCGGTATACCAAGCATATTATTTTGTAATAGTTGTCCAAATTTGGAACTGCTTAATATGCCGCTATCGTTGTTACGCCCAAATGCACCAACATCTACTACAATGAATTTATATTTAGCGTCAGTAATAGCTAACAAGACAGTGCTGAAAAACTTTTTATAATTGTAGTAGAGACTTCCGCTGTTGCAGGGTGCCCTTATATTGACATGTTTGCCGTCAATCGCTCCTATACAATTAGGGTAATTCCATAATCTTCTAAAATCTTCCTCTCTTTTAACCCATGACTCTGTCGTTGGCTTTGGCATAACAATGGATCGTAAATATTTCCAAATTGCGGCACAAATTTCGTGTACAATCTTCCAAACTGTAGCATAGCCCATTCGAAAAGTATGAGCCAGTGCTTTGAAACTGATAGCAGTAGTTAGAAATCTGTAACAAATTAATGAAGCTGTTTTTTTTTTCTAGTGGCCGAATGTCAGAAACAATGGAAGAAACTTCGTGACTGTTACAAAAAGGCTCTTAGATTGAGACAATATAAAAGCGGTTCTGCGCGAAAAACTGAAAAACCAATTAAATTTGAGAAGGAGTTAGAATTTTTAAAGGCACACCTTCAGGACAGATCACAGGCATCAAACCTTGATTTTTCTGATAATAGTTTAGACGTGGACACTGAAGACATTATAGAGTCACAAACATCTGACGTCGGGGAAAGTTCACACTCTGATTCGGCATTATCAAATCATACTACCAGAAATAAAACACTACCTCTATCGCAGAAATTATTCAGACAATATGTCGAGGCCAAAGGAAAGGAAGAAGATCCATTAGATGCGTTTTTTCTATCTATGAGTAAATCAGTAAAAAAGATGCCTATACGAATTCCAGCTGAATTAAAACGGGCAATACTTGGCCTGGTTACTGACGCAGAAGTAAAACTTGCCTCCGAGGAAAGTAGCGATACTACATCATCTATGACTAACTGCTATGGAACACAACAACAGCAAATTTATTCCTCACCATCAACTTCAACTTACATCCCATCCACTACTTATTGTCCACCATCTACTTCAACCACGCCACCCAACCATACAAATTACGGCACTATATCCAACACAACATCATCTGCTCCACCATCGCCTTACATACCACAACCTATTTCGAGAACACAGCAACAGCGGCAATCGAAGTTTGACGATTTCGAAGAATTTACTTATAATGACTGATAATAATGATTAATGACCTTAATAACTGTGATTTCACATGGTGAATAATTATTTCAAATTTTTAAATAAAGAGTCTTGAAATACAAGCTTGTTTAATTATGCTATTCTATCTAAGGCATGAAAATATTGATATTTATGTTGAACAACCAAGAAGTGTTTAACACCTTGCGTGTAAGTTAATAAAGTGCTACAATCGTAAGAAAGCATAAAACACACCTTAAGCAGACTAATATTCGCTCTTCAACGGAAATGGGTATCGTTAAATTTGTTTCTTGTTTCTCAATGTGTGGTCTCAAAATATTGACTAAGTTTGTAAATTGATCGTAGTCCATTTTATAATAGTCATAAAAAAAACTCGGGTATCGATATAAATCAACGCAAAAAGTAGTAAATTCACCACAAATACGTCTTTTCTTCCACAAGTAGTGAACACTATAATTCCGCTTTCTTTTTCTTCTTTCTTCGTTTTCTTCTTCTTCAACTTGAGATATAAGTAATATCATAGCAAAATCAATGTCAACCATTTTACACACGTTTCAGCTACGAGAGTCAACTGGCAAGTGATTCAATAGCTCTGCTGTTGATGCCCATTACTACACGTGAGAGTGCGCGCGTATTCGCCAGAATACGCGCGCATTCGTGCGGCTTCGCTTTAGTTGTAAAAAATTTGACGCTTCGATGCGCTTCGACTCTGCGCTAGTATAAATCGACCCTTAATCTTTTGACTTTACACATCGACGAATATTATTGTCATGTTATATCACAGTATACACTATCGCTTGGATTTTACCCGAATAATATCGCATCAAATTACCGGTAGGTTTTTTGGCACCGTATTTCAGCATATAATATAATTAATACTACAATATCGTTGAAATTACACGCGAATAATATCGTAATGATGTGTTGCTTACTATAGTTTTGCCCTACAATTTCAGTAAATTTATTTTCATCATAAACTTTATTTTGTTACACTATTTTAAAAATAAAACAGACTGTAACAAATAGCTTTCTTTTGATGTATAAATGCTTATCATAGGACCCACCCGTGCTGAGATATATGCATAAAACAGTTTTTTATTTTTCCTGTGAAAATTTAGAATTATCGATTACCATATTGTTCGATGGGGAGTGCGTCGCACTCCTTACCGAATAATATGGTAATGTGGTACTACAACAGTTTTCGATTTATTGCATATTCGATGTTTAGAGCATTCATTACATCTTGTAATTTTTCTATACATATTTATAAAAGTACAATAATTTCAATGGTACCGTAATAAACCCCATCATTGCCGATGATCCTCTTAGCTCGTTTCTCAATTGTCTCACGGGCCTCAAGCTGGTATCTTGCATAATTTTCCGTCCCAAACATGAGAGCAGTACTCCATAGACGATCGAGCTTGCTTGATAAAGTTTGAGCAGCTGCTCCGGCGTGAAGTACCGTCTCACCTTTGCTAGGAACCCCAAATTTATGACGGCCACTTGAGCCTTTGCCTCTATGAAAGGACCAAAATTGAGAGTTGATGTTAACGTAACACCAAGAAGCTCAAGTCGGCATGGTCACACTTCGGAAAGATACAGCTGGGTGAAATTGGCTCCTTTTAGCGAAAAAAAGACACGCCTGGGCCTTCGTAGCATTGAACTTAACCAGATTGGCAACGCCTCATTCAGAGACAGCCTGTAAGGAAAGGTTAAATGCTTAATCATAGCTTCTCGGAGAGACCGGATCTACGACCCACCAGCTCGTGCGTTGGACACGTATCTCTTAGCAACAGTGCTGTCGTTATCATACCTAAAGGTACCTGGTTTAAGCAGATCATTAATATGCAGCAAGAACAATTTTGGCGAGAGCACCGACCCCTGAGGAACCCCGGCATTAATGTACAGCAGTCCGAACGAGCAGTCATCTATGAATAGACCGATCCCTCAGTAAATCTGCAATCCAATCACTCAATCTGGCGGGTAGACTGAAGGAAGGACTTATTAATAAGGCTTTCGTGCTAGAACCTATTGAAGGTCTTCGAAACGTCGAAGGAGACTGCATGTGCTTCCCCGTGTTTCTCGTTGGCCTCACTCCAGACGCGAATGGCATACGCTAGAAGATTCCCTGTTGATTTCTCCTCAGCAGAGTGGGCCAGCGACCTGTCGGGTTTCAACAATGGTGATAGTGAGGGGTGGCAAAAATTCGATTCAACATACTTATCCATGGTCCAAAACGCCTTACTACCAGCTGGGTAAGAAGCAAGTTGGTTCTCAATTCGGTTAATGTGGTCAAACTGAGCCCACCGCAATAGAAGATTTATTAAGTTCATTTAGAACAGAAGCCATACCTCAGCATTATCACACTTTTTATAATTCCCTCCAAACCTGTGAAAATAGCAAAGAGCAGTCTTCAGAATTTTAATTGGTCTGTAATACGAGTAATTATGATTAGCATGATTCTTTTTTAATATTATTTAGATACCAACGTCCTCGCTATTACATATAAAGTATCCAGTATTAATAACAACTTGCAAGCGTGCGCTCTTACTCGTCAATCACTAAGGATAATAATACTGTATTCATTTATTACATACCGATACCATCGTAATATTTTATGGTACAACCGCTTGCTTTATAAATATTGACTAGTATGATACAGTAAACGACATGCCGAATTTGCATAAGTATCTGTCATGTTTTGTAAAACGACATTACCAAATCCAGCAAATGAAAATAACACACGAATAAAATTGTTACATACTTTACATGGAACAAGATATGCATTACTTACGCGAATAAAATGGTAATCGTCGCTTACCGAAAAAGTTAAAAATTGCATAATCTCTAATACTTGTTATGATATTATTCGTGCAAAAAGTGTGTTGAGGTTTTAAGGGAATAATATTGTTATGTTTATTACGGTACCATTGAAATTATTGTACTTTTATAAATATATATAGAAAAATTACAAAAAAATACAACATGTAATTAATGCTCTAAACATCGAATATGCAAAAAAATTAAAACTGTCGTAGTACCACATTACCATATTATGCGGTGGCAAGTGCGACGTTTCCTTTTTCTTTAATTAATTAATTTCATTCGGGAAAAATAATAATCTTGTATCCATTAAATGATTACGTATATTGTACGCAGTACGATACCAAATAATACCCTTTAGGATCGGACAGGGTTTTTGTTACATGCAGTAGAGACAGACAAATGGACGTTTAATTTTATGTTAGGATTGAGATAAATTTTACCAGAGGAAAAGAGGATAACAAAACGTTTATTACAAAGGAAAAAAATGTTCTTACTATAAAAATTTGGCATGAATTAGTAAAACTAAAAATAGGAATTTAGCGCGCCTTATGGACATCCATTTTAATATTCTGTCCTAAGTCATGCTTTTGTTTAATTGTGCGTCCTGTGTTAGGCGGCCGCCAAGCTTCAATCCTAGACTAATGCCCATTTTCACCGAAATCCCCTAAGTTTATGGGGTCCCCTAAGAGTGGTTAGGGATCTGTTAAAAGGGGGTTTCTGTATCACCAACACTTAGGGGTCAGTTAAATGCTAAATGGTCCCCTAAATTTAGGTGGTCGAAATGTGGGCCTATAAACCGGCACCTAAGTAAGTGATCTCTTAAGCAACGAAGATGGATAGTGATTTATTTGAATTTATTGAAAATTTAGAAACTGTTTCCACAATATTCGACGTAAATAACAGCCGTAGACCAAAAATACATCGGAAACGACCAAACTACTTCGAAAATTTTGATGAAACTGACTTTTTCCGAAGATATAGGTTTATAGGTAAATCTTCAGTGTTGTATTTATTGGAAAAGATTGAACACACCTTAGAATTTTCTGATAATAGGTGAGTACTTAACTTAAGAATGATTTTATAAGTCCTAGATAGAGCTCATGAAAAAAGTACTATTTGAATGCTGTATTTTTTCTTTGATTAGACGACGATACGTCGATACCTACTTTAGTAACAAAACCACCACTTGTGAGGAAGGAACCTCTGTCATTACATTACTATTATTGTATTCGCATTATTACAATTAAGTATTTTTTTTTTCAGAAATAATTCTGTAAGTCCAATGAATCAGTTGTTAAAAGCATTGAGGTTTTATGCTTACGGATAATCATTGGTTGGCTGTGGCAGACAAGGGTGGGATCAGTCTAGCTACTTACAGTCGCGTAATAAGAGTGTCTGCAGCAATTGTGACTCTAGGTCCACAGTTTGTCAAATTTCCTGATACAAGTGAGGGAAATAAACGTAAAATATAACACCCAATGCACCCTCAAAAGTTACAAAAAAAAAGAACGAACGAATCTCATCTCACGTCAGAAAGAGAAGTGTCAAATACAAATAAGACCACTGTCTGTGGTATGACACGCGAGATTTCGTAATGATACACAAAGTAAGCAAGAAAATATGAAATTAATTAAAAATATTAATTAAATAATATTTATTATTGCTATCAAGACATGATTCACTCATAACTGTATCCATAGAAGTGTATACTTTACAGAATTTCATAAAAATCTATCTTGTTTCAAAGTATCGATAAGTTCAAAGACGAATCAGTCACTATTATCGAAAACAAAACGTCACCTAGTAATGTGTCCCCTTTTTTTTTTTTTTGGGGGGTGGGAAATCATCTTATGACTCTTTCCGCTCTGGGGTGGAGCGGAAGGGCGTGTCAAACTCTTACTGACTAAAACCCACCCCTGTTCCTCCCTGCCCTACGCGCCCGGGGGCGAGGTAACTCTTTCGAATTTATCCTCCACCCCCGGGCAGAGTAATGTGTCCCCTAGTTAGGTGATAGAAATGATGGTGAAACGAAATTGAATTTAGGAGCCAGTTTGGGGGAGCTTTTAAGCTAAGGATCCCATTCGTAGGTGGTAGTATACGGGATGTCGGTGAAAATGGGCATAAGTCTTTCGTGTTTCCCGTCTTTACATCTGCTCAGGGCTGTGCTTTGAACTAGAACTTTCCTTGGTACTACGTCTTGTTAGTATGTAAAATGAAGTTTTGTCCTTGCTCCGATTCAAAATCCAGATTCTCGATTAGTAAACAATGTTCAGTTATAAAACCCTCTAAACTGGCTTTATTTATCATTTTACACACTTGTTACACTAATACGAACACAAACAATAATTAAGTAGATATCAATTTATAATATACTTCGTACCCTACTATGCACTTTACTTCCTGTTTTTAAGGTTCTGTACCCTAAGGGTCTAAACGGAGCCCTATTGCTGTGTACTCACGTGTCCTTCTGTCCGTCTGTCTGTCTGTACGTAGTCTGTCACAAAATTTTGTTCCGAAGAATTTTTTAACTTCCCATTGACATACTTGAATGAAATTTGGTGATAATGTTTATCATTACGTATTGTTTACCAACTGAGCGAAATCCGACACGCGCTTGGCCAGTTTTTTTTTTTTTTACAACCCAGTTAGTTAACTAGGTAATAGCTTGCCATACCCATTCTAAGACTGGTGACTGCATGGGTATGGCCTTCATTTTTTTTAAACACGTGCTATGTAAATTCATATAGATTTATTTATGTATGCAAAAATGTTTAATTTTGTAAAATATTATTCATGTCTTTAGGTATTATTAATTGTGCTTTTCATAGTCGCCTAAATATCATTATCAGTTGATGTGTCTACTGTCCAGTTTGTTTGTAATCATTGTTCTGTTTGGACGTTATCTAATAATTATGTTGGTGTATATTTTAATTTTAATTTTATTTTTGTGTGTTTTACATTTATTATTTAATTACAATGAACGTGCTCGAATGATAAAGAAGCTCCCTGGGCCGCAGGATGACTTCCTCGTAGGAAATGGACTCCAGATTATACGTTCTCCAGGTGAGATTAATAATTAAAATAGTTTAAATAAAATAAAAACACACTTTATTTTTTATTTTTTGTGCTCTTGTCAGCAAACCCTTTCGTTTATTACCCATAACATGGGAATACATACAAAATAACTAGTATGCCATCTTTGCAAGTCCGTCATATTGGATTTAGAATGACGTCACTATGCTAAAGTGGGTCAAATTTAACTTCTAAGATTTGTTTACATAATGAGTTACAAGTGACGCTAATATGACTTTAATCTAGTATTCGAGTAAAATATCATATAGAGACAGACACTAAAGGCACTCCATAATAAAAAAAATAATAGTTAAAAACATTTTTTTTAATTAGCTTTTGTATACCGGCTATCACAATTACTCGTGGATGTGTACACAAAAATTTCGTGTCCGTGCTGTTGAGAATTGAAGAGTTCCTTTATCTGGAGCTAATCTTGGATGTCATCGGAACTGAATCATCACGTAAAAACTCAACTTCGTAAGATTAGAGAAAGTGTTTCTTTTTCAGCTTGCAAGATTTGATTCGAACATACATACCTACATACAAACATTGCAAGTTAAAAAAGGTTTTTAAAAATAGCCGATCCTGGTAAATAATGTTAATATGAGTGATGACGGAAAATAACTTTAAAATTATTGTATACCGTTTAATTCCAGTGGAATTAATGAAGTTAGGAAGGGAATACGCCAAGAAATGGAACGGAATATACCGAGTCTGGGTATGGCCGTTCGGTGCAGTGGTCATTTACAATCCGGAAGACATCGAGGTTGGTAATATTTTAATAGACAAGTATTCAACGTCATAAAAAATGGCTTAATTCAAATATAGCACCGGTTATGGGTAGCTACATTTTATCAAAAAATATTCTGATTTATTTATTTATTACCTATTAATATTTTATAGCAGAAATTGCATTAATATTTAATTTTGTTTTCAGTTGATTATGTCCAGTATGAAATATGGCGAAAAAAGCGAGGTCTATAGGATTCTAAGACCCTGGCTACAAGACGGGCTGTTGCTCAGTAATGGTACAGTATCATTATAAATACTCATATTTTCAGCTTGTGTAGTGTGGGTGTACTATGGTTATACTTCGCCTAACCCTGTATGAAAATACAGGCGTGACTAATTTTTTCAGCAGGTACCTATATCTTTTTTTAGGGTTCCGTACCCGAAGGGTCCACACGGAGCCCTATTTCTGTCACTCACGTGTCCGTCTGTCTGTTGTCTGTCACACAGGTTTTACAGCCAAACGGTTGGAGCTGCAGTAAGCATCTTGTTGACCCAAAGCCATACAAATAGTCAAAAATACATTTGGTACGGAACCCTAAATGTGCGAAGTCGGATACGCACTTGGCCGGTTTTTTCTACTGATAAGCTCGCGTTGGTCCAATATCTGATGATGTGGTCGACGTTGGAGCACACTTGCCTAGAAGTAACCTATTCACTCTTGAGTTAAAGACCATAGACCCTTGGCTCAACCATGTACCGGTGGCGCATCGCCACATGTCTAGTGGTCCGACGACGGGCTTCTTTTTTTTTTGTGGGCTCTGACACGCCCTCCCGCGCGGGAGGGCGTGTCAGACTCTTACTGACTAAAACCCACCCCTGTTCCTTCCCTGCCTGAGTGCCCAGGGGAGCGATAACTCTGTTACGAATTTATCCGCTACCCCTAGGCATTAGGTCCGACGACGGGCTTGGCGGCATTAAATTATTCAATTTTGACGCACACTCCTCGAAATGTAACCGAGAGATAACCGACAGGATAGCAACTCGGCGTCGATGCTCAAGACTTTGGAGCTTCTGGAGTTCTACACTTATGTGTAGAACTTATAGTTTTGGCTATCTAGGCACTTCTTTGATCTAGCTGCCGCAAGTGCAACTGTAGATCCCCAGTTTCCCCATAGTTTGGTCCCCAGGCTGTACAGTGGTATTGAGCAAGAGCAAGAGTCTGATATAGTGCCCGTGATATGGCAAAAGCTCGCTCCTTGTTAGGTTGTTACTTTGAAAGTCAACATAGGTAGCTGGTGTAACATGTAATTACAGTCATAACATAATGATATGTACCCACATATTTTATAAATGGTTGATTTGTTTATGCGTAAGTCACCTAGCCAGTTGGATTAGCATTGAAATCTTTCCACACAGTCCAGTTTTTAATGTGATGGCATATAAATATAAAATGTATGTATAAACTAGTTGGTATGCCACTTCCTTCGATTCAAAAATCAGGTTTTTTTTCCATATAGACAGAAACTATAAACGGAACCTGCTACAGTTATGTTTAGTCCCCGGCATTCCTAACACTTACCGTCTATAAAATTAATTATAAATATAATTCATTAGATAAAGCAGTATGATATAAAATATAACTGATGTTAACTGAATATTAGTAATAAGATGACTCAATTTCAACAAAAACTCCGAATCAAACATCGGGAATATTTGTCAGGAATTGGCCTTTTTTGTGTGAAATCATCCAATGACTTTTCCCGCTCTGGGTGGAGCGGGAGGGCGTGTCAGACTTTTAGTGACTAAAACCCACCCCCGTTCTTTCAGTTACCTTTTTTTTTGTGGGGTAGGAAATCATCCAATGACTTCTCTCGCTCTGGGTGGAACGGGAGGGCGTGTCAGACTTTTACTGACAAAAACCCACCCCTGTTCCTTCCTTGCATGAGTACCCAGGAGCGCGGTTACTCTGTTTAGAATTTATCCGCGACCTTCTTTCAGTTGCCTGAGTGCCCAGGGGCGCGGTAACTCTGTTTCGAATTTATCCTCGACCCCTGGGCAGAGGAATTGGCCTTGAAAATAGATTATATTATGGTAGGTAGGTAGGGTACCTTCCAAAATTAGTAAAATTAGCACAAAAAATATCGTGAAAATAGTCATAAATTTAAAATGCAAATCTAATGTGAGTAATAATTTATGTCAGCATTGTACAGTATTAGAATAAATAAAAACGAATGTTTCCATAAAATTTGCTTGGTGTTTTGTCAGGTGCCAAATGGCAAGAAAGAAGAAAGATTCTGACGCCTGCTTTCCATTTCAACATACTCCGCCAATTCTGTGGTATTATAGAAGAAAATACACAACGATTCCTGGAAAAACTGAGGAAAACCGCAGGACAGCCCATTGATGTTGTACCGCTCCTTTCAGAATATATGCTTAACTCCATTTGTGGTAAGTAGCGATACGATATTTCAACTCGATCCAAAGATATTGGTATAGGGTAAACACAAAAATATTAAATCGAAGCCCCATTTTTGTGTTTACCCTATACCAAAAAGAGAGAGAGAAAAGAAAAACAATATGCTACTTTCAACAGAGTTACAGAGAAGTGTAAATATTAAAAATGTTTTCAGAAACTGCAATGGGTTCACAACTAACTGAAGACAGCTCGGATGCGGGCAAGTCCTACAAGCAAGCGGTTTACAAGCTTGGACACGTTTTCTATAATAGATTCATCCGAGTTTATTTATATCTTGACTTCGTATTCAATGCGACATCTTTTGGGCGAGAACAAAACAGATGTTTAAAAACGGTGAAGAGCTTCACAGAAAATGTTATAGCACAAAGAAGAGCGTACGTACACCAATACGGATTTAACGTATTTGACGAGACTGCTGAGAATGATGAAGTTTATGTGTACAAGAAGAAGAAGAAGACTGCCATGCTAGATCTTCTGCTATCTGCTGAGAAGGATGGACTTATAGACAAAGCAGGAATCCAGGAAGAAGTCGACACTTTTATGTTTGAAGTAAGTGTCAAATCACAACGCGACTCCATGTATACAATATTCATAAAATCACTAATAAGCTAACGTTAATTTATATGTCACTTTCAGGGACATGACACAACAGCGACCGGTTTGACCTTCCTCTTTATGTTGCTCGCAAATCACAAAGATGTGCAAGTAAGTAGTGGTATTTACTCATATTTATGAAATTACTTGATGCACACTGGAGTAAGAGGGTGACCGTGTTTATCATATCTTGACTACCTCAAAGTGTTGGGCAGCATGTACTTTGTTAATAATAAAGCTAAAGATCGATGCGTAGGGATTTAGTCTGCTTAACATCTGCAACTTCAGCATAGTCTTAGTGCTATCCCATTCTAGAAACGAACCGAGCCATCATTCCTTTAACCCTGTGGATCAATCACAAAAAAAATTACTCAAATTTTTAATAGTATTTCAAAACTACTGAAATGACGACCAATTATATGGAAGAAGAAGATATATTTCGCAGACACCAAAATTATAAATTGGGATATTTGTTAGTGAATGTTGATAATGATGATGACTTAATAATATTTGTGTTCTTAATTACAGGACAACATTTTAACTGAACTGAAAGAAATATTTGGTGACTCAAATCGTTGGGTTCGTATGGAAGATTTACCAAAGATGAAATACTTAGAGCGCTGCATCAAGGAATCTCTTCGTCTCTACCCACCGGTGCATTTCATTAGTCGAAAATTGAACGAAACTACAGTATTAAGTAAGTGTCTTTGACCAACTTTTATAACGTCTTTTTTTCGTATCAAGGAACGTCGTATTAACGACATCAGTTTATTAGGGGGGCTTTCACATAGGCCGGTTGCGGTGGTAGTTGCGGTGGTAGGTTGCGGTGTAGGATCGCTTTCACTCATCTGCAAATGAGGTATCGTCTGGTCAGGAGCGCCGCACACGCGTTGGGTGTTAAAAGGATCTATAATGATCTAATATCGCTAATTTTATTATGCTTACAGCGGTTTACTTTTATAGAACAGACCATAAGTTTTTATGATCTTTCATTTATTTCAGGCAATTATACAATACCACCAAATACATTGTGTCACATCCCTATTTACGACCTGCACCATCGTGAAGACTTGTTCGAAAATCCGGAGGAGTTCGACCCCGACAGGTTTCTGCTAGAAAACAGCGAGAAACGCCATCCTTATTCGTACATACCCTTCAGTGCTGGGCCCAGAAACTGCATTGGTATAGTATTTTCATTAAATCTAATGTTGAGGTTTATCATAGTACAGGCATCTAACATGGAAATACGTTTGTAATTAATTTCTCAGAGTTTTTTTTTCTTAAAAAAACGTTACCCCACACTAGGAATTACTCCTGTATCGTGGGTGCGTTCACAAACATGTATAGTTCACATACGCAAGACACCCAGACCCGGAACCACTATCTGTAGGCCATACAAATATTTGTTCCGTGCGGGATTCGAACCCGCGACACACAGCGCAGCAGCTGAACGCTCAACCACTGCGCCAACCGACTCAGAATCAATCAAATCTCGAAATATCATCAAAAAGCCGTTCCATACAAAATGTATGAGTTAAAAAACTTTTTACAAAAAATACAACCGACTTCCAAAAAGAAGACACTAAAAATTTAAAAATAATTTTAATTTCGGAAGTTGGTGTTTGTATTTCATTTCTTCGTTATTTGACACCGACTGCCGAAATTAAAATTATTTTAAAAATTTTAGTGTCTTCTTTTTTGGAAGTCGGTTGTATTTTTTGTAAAAAGTTTTTTATTTTTCACTTTTTAGTTGTTATACCCCAGAACTAAACCGCCTAAATTGATAACCCCAATAACATAAAACAATTAATGTGTAAAACAAAACGTCATCTATGTATACATATTTTTTGTTTTTGTTAAATTTTCCAAAAAGCGCTGAAGCAATTTCGATAAAATTTATATAGGTCCACCTCTAGAGTATACTCTTTTGGACAAAAAAAAAGAATTTTTAAAATCGGTCCACAACTGACAGAGAAAACGGTGGACATACATAACAAAAAAAAAACATACAATCAAACATAGAACCTCCTCTTTTTTTCGGAGTCGGTTAAAAATGTTTTTTTTTTATAATTTTTTCTTTGTGAATTGTTTCTAAGTTTTAATTGTTGTTATGCTATTCGAGGCGGAGACAAATTCAACAAATCATAGATCATAAAAATCGGTCCAGTATGGTGCAACTAACACGACTTCGTTTTACCCGGTTCAGAGTTACAGATATAGTAATTAGTTCAGTAAATATATCTAATGTTAAATGGGCTTACCAATTACCGCGGTGGTGATCTAACTGATAAGAGAACTCTGTTTGCAAATATCTTTGACACAAATCGTATTGAAATTAATCGTATAGAACATGAAAACCATAATAAAATGTATTCTTTTTTTCAGGTCAAAAATTTGCAATGCAGGAAATGAAAATCGCAGTAGCAGAAGTACTGCGTGAATTTGAATTGAAGCCAGTGACGAGGCCGTCAGACATTCAGTTTACAGCGGATCTCGTGTTACGAAACGACGGACCGGTTCGCGTTAACTTTGTTAAAAGGCAACATTAATAATATAATAGTAGATAATGAAATGGTATTAAAATATGCATATGAATAAAGCTAACGCGAAGGCCCGTAAAATGAGTGCCTTGACCAGCTGTTGAACAGTACAAGCTGATAAAAACAAGAAAAATCTTCAAATATACAGGGTGTAACGAAAGGTGTGGTCATATTTTAAGAATTGCATCTGCCCATCGATATGAACTAATATCTTCAAGAAAACCTGAGGAAATTCTCAAAAAATATTTTTACCTCCCATACAAATATTGATCAGCTGATGATAACTTTTTATTTTTTCTTAGAGAAAGTTGTTCATTTACATGGGCAGAACCGGTTCTTAAAATATGACCACACCTTTCCGTTACACCCTGTATATCAAAGTAGGTACTTACAACTTAAAATATTGAATAAAATAGTAGCTATACTTGTTATTTTTTAAATAAGAGGTTAATAATGTATTTAATTGCTTTGTGAATGGTGTGAAGTTTGTGAAGAAGGAATGTTGCAGTTGTTAATAAATTTTGTGTTTTTGTTAAAAATTTATTCTAATCATTCCAACCTTTTAATTTTATTTTTCTCAACTCTATGTTTGTACCTGGTACTGTTAGGTACAATAAAGTACATTTCAAAAAAATTACAACGGTTTGTAGGCACTTGTCCCACCGCGAACGATAAGCGAGTAGAGCTAGTAACTAAAAACTGGCCAAGTGCGTATCGGATTCCGAACATTAAAGGTTCCGTACCAAATATTGATATTTGTTAGTAAATTAATTATATGATATAACAAACGTTATCACCAAATTTCAAGTTCATTTTTGGTGATAACGTTTAAAAATATCTTTCTTCGAAGTTAAAAAATTCTTCGTAACAAAATTTTCAGCGAGTAGCGAGTGTGTAGTTCCGATAGTTTTGTCGCTGCAGTTGTTGTTGGAGCCTCACTCGGGACGGCTAGTCCTCTCGGCGTGAGTTCTGACCGCCAAGCTAGCATCGCTGAGCGAGTATCATCTTTCATAGCTCTTGTCGCTCAGCGATAAACTTGTGATGCGAGGCCTCGCCGGCACTGTGAACCACGGAATAGAAAAAACAAGTGGAAGTGCCCACACAGCTGTCCGGCGTGTGTCACAATTATGCGGAAAAATATGTAAAATAACATCAACCTTCGTCAGTTGTAATAAGTTTTTAACTTCAGCGATTGCAAAATATATGTATTCGTTTTGTTTTTAACCTTAAAAAGTATGATCATGTCTCCAACTTTCGCAAGGTGGCTCCCTATCTGTCTTCGCAGGAACTCTCGTATTTTATGTCTGTTGTTTAATATCCTTCACAACCCTAAAACTCCCGCCTACCTGCGGGAACGCTTTTCCTACTCCCGCCCTTTTGATGCGCCTTGTCGGTCGCATCTTAGGAATCTCCTAAAATCCCCTCCCCACACAACCGACTTCTACTCCTACTCCTTCACTGTGCACGCAGTACGGTTGTGGAACTCTCTGCCGCCTGACATTAGGGACTGCCAAACCCTTGCAGTTTTTAAAATGACAGTAAAGGAACACTATCTTTCCATTTCATCGTAGTTGCATATAAGCAATAATAATAATACGTATTATTATTAAGTTTATATGTATTTGTACCTATCTATATATATATAATATTATTTAGTTAGTTTTATATCTTTACATTGTATGTGTCCTAGCACTATTACACACGGTGTCTACTTCTCTTTTTTTCCATCTCTCCTTTCGCAGGTATGCTGTAAGAGATTTTTTTAGAAATAAGCACAACCTTTGCACATATTTCTCTGTTTCCTTCTTCTTGTCTGTTTTTTTTTTGTATGTGTGTACATTAATTGTTAAATAAAAAATAAACAAATTTTAAGGAAAAGCTTACGGACGAAAGTTGTTATTATTTTACATTTTTTCCGCATAATTGTGACACGCGCCGGATAGCTGCGTGAGCACTTCCACTTGTTTTTAGGATTCCGTACCCGAAGGGTCCAAACGGAGCCCTATTGTTGTCACTCACGTGTCCGTCTGTCCATTTATCTGTCTGTCCGTCCGTCGTCTGTCACAAAATTTTGTTACGAAGTATTTTTTTATTTCCCATTGACCTATGAACTTGAAATTTGGTGATATTGTTTATTGTAACGTATACTTTACTAACAACTACCAATATTTGGTATGGATCCCTTAATTTGCGAAATCCGACACGCACGTGCCTAGTTTTTTCTATTCCGTGGTGTGAACAGTCAGCGATCAACTATTAATATAATTATTATGTATGCATCTCTTTTGTTTACACGGAATGTACCTATATCTATTGTACGTTTCTTGAGCGTCAAATTAGCCGAGGGTTAGTCGCTTCCTCGCTGGTGCCTTAGGCTCGCTTTGTAGTGTATCTATTTCACACTCAGTGCTTATATTTTTCTATTACCGCACTCGAGCATAAACAAGAAGTGCTAGCACTATTCAATTTGGCTGCGGTCAAACCCACAATAACAGAACGCGAAAAAAATCTGCACCCCTATTACAAAATAATGTGGTTTATTTTACTGTTTCTTCGCTAAGTATGTAAATTTTATTGAGTGAAATGAAAAATTTATAACCATGATTATTACAAAAAAAAAACACATAAAATTAAACTGGAGCACTCATCTAGGTAACACATACACACAGACATTCTGGCAATGTAGGAAAATTATGGATAAGAGGTAGGGCCTATTCCCCAAAATTATACTCTGGCTGTACAGCGCAGTAATGCAGTCCATGATCACCTACGGGGCCGTGGTGTGGTGGCCTCGTACCAAGCTAGCCACAGCCATAAACAAATTACAACGCATGCAAAGGGCTGCATGGTGACTATGAGCTGCATGAGGACTAGGTACAGTAGGACCCCAAGGCACCAGTACGGCCTGCAGGGATCCTGGGACGTTCTAGTAGTTTCAGGGTACAGGTCTCACTCACTGGCAACGCGAGAGTGCTGTGTATAAAAGGGTAAATGGCTACAGGTGGATAAGAAAAGAGATGAGGGCGCGATAGACTCTATATTGATTTTTATAAGAATTACATGTGTGCCCACTTGCAAGGGCCAAACTTCAATCTGACATAAAACCTATGCTTTTAATATATACTCGAACGACTCCTCAATATTCTTAACTGCCAGCTAAAGGCCGGTGTAGACCCGCTGAGTTTAGACTGTATCTACAATCGCCACAGTACTCTGACGGGAGTGCTCGAAGCCATGCTGAGACTCCACCTGTTGACAGCAACAGGAAGCGACGATAACGTCAGAACGCCTTTAAACACTGGATCTCTGGGATTGCTTTGCTCGTGGGACTAAGTAATGATCTCCCCACAACAAAAGCAATCAATCACCGGATACCCAACCAGCCATCATAGCTAGAGAAGTTAAAGACCTCTCAATATGCATACTCTCGGACAGCATGGCCGTCCTGCAAGCGCTGAACCACCACACAGTCAACTCTGGGCTAAAATACGAGTATCACCAACACCTAAACCAGGTTAGTAAACACAAAAACCTAAGAAGAAGAAAGAAAGAATATTTGCATGCCACGATGTAAGCAGAACATGTATGCTCTTTAATGATTTCTTTTTAAACATCTTATACACCATGTTTTATTCAAATAAATATTGTTATTATTATTCTTATTATATCGTTTATTAATTTTCTATACATATATAAATTATAATTTTAAATATTTCTTACAAATCATATAAAAAAAGAAAAAAAACATTTAAAATTATAAAAAATAGTAGTCCGCCGGTGTCGGGAGCAGGGTCCAAGCTACCGGTGGTTAGGCCTCCAGAGACAGGAACCTCCTCACAATGCGAGCCGTATCGAGAAGTACTGCCTTCTATATCAGGCCCTTGATCCAACCGCGCAACGACAGCTTCGACAGGTGGTCGTCGAGGCTTTTGCCCATCAGGCCGTTGGCGGTAACGACTATCGGCACAATAACAGCCGTGTCCACATTCCACATATCGACAACCTCGTGTGTGAATTTTGTTTTGTATTTGATTTTGATTTGAATTTAATTTAATTTTTAAATATAACATAGTTTCTAGGTGTAATACTATCAATGTTATGGGCCAAATGTGTCTGAAATAAAAAGATTTTATTTTTCTTTTTTTTTCTTTTTAAATCAAGATATTTGATTCGTTTCTCTTTCTCAGCTTTCACGAGGTTCTCGTCATGTGGGATGGTGACATCGATTACCATTGTGCGGCACGCCAATCAAAAACTATACATTGTTCAAACTATATTAAAAAAACACAAGACCCTACCGTACGATGCATCTAAATTAGCAAAACGAAGAAAGCATGATATTGCAGAAGTCCCCCAAACAAAAACTTTGGTTGCCTCCATGCAATTTAATACACGGTCTGCTCGATTGTATAATAGGATAAATAAAGAAATATGTCTATATAAAAAACAATATTATGAATGCAAAAAAAGTATAATGAAATGGATCGAACCACTTACTTATAGGGAAACGGAAGAACTCCTGAAAGTAACCACATAACCTATACTCTCACACACAGGCACTCAAACACGCAACACACACACATACACACGCACGTACACACACACACACACACACAAACTGTACTTATGTCAATCTTGTCTGTATTATATTATTCTCTACTTACCGATGTCCAAGTTATTATTTTGTTATGGAAGAGCGGAGTCTTCTAATACAGGCATTGTTTGCTTAAAAGAAGGCTCCAATCACAAACTAATTGTTGTAAACTTGTTAAAGGAAAAATAAACAATTTGAAACAATTTGAATTGAATTTGAATCAGTCTGTCACCACTATTTCAGGCTTATTGGCAAGAATAGTCCTGTCAGTGATGATAGACCGATCCCAGTACAACGTGACATGGTCATTTTCGAGAACTGGGTCGGGCACATACTTGTAATACGGTACCACAGAATTCACAAGTTCGTATTTCAAAGCAAGTTGCTGGTGAATAATCCTGGCCACTTGGTTATGCCTGTGCAAATACTCGCTGTTAGCAAGACGAGAACAACCAGAGATAATATGTCTGATGGACTCACCCGGACGATGGCATGCCCGACATACGTCAACCGTTTCCCCGAAGAGGTCGCTGAAACGTAGCCAGGCCACGGACGCCAAGAAATCTACATCAGGCCCATGAAGAGCCCGATAAAACCGCCCGTGATGCTCCTTGCTTTTCCATATCTCCTTGCGGTCATCAGTAGTGAGTACTACAGGTTTGCGCCAGTTCTCTTTTGCCATGGACAATGGGGTGAGTCCCTTGTTCACTGAGACCACATCTCGGTGCATACCCACGTCGGTTTCTAGAAAATATTCTGTTAGACTGCACACCTCGCGGTTGTGGAGAGTCTTAGCGCTTAAAAAACCTCGACCTCCACACTTCCGCGAGATGTACAGTCTCATCACCGATGATCGTGGGTGATGCATACGGACCCTCCTATCGAGGGCGTCGAGTTCGGTCTGAGTCCATTTGAGTATGTCGAAAGAGTACATCAAAACCGGCATGACCCAACCGTTGAAGGCGCGCACCTTATTCCCGCCCGACAAAAGGCTGTTCAATACCTTTTTCAGCCAAAGAAGCGCTCCTTCAGCGATTGTTTCATGTCAGTAACGTTAATGCCTAACGCTTCCGACATACCCAAATATTTGTATGTTTCGGTCGAGGAGAGGGATCTAAGGTGTATGGAATCCGAGAGTTGAATCCCTTCGGATTCCATAATCCCCTCGCTTTCCATGCATGACTGCACATTTGTCCACACCAAATTCCATCCTGATCGTGCTACTGAAAGTTTCAGTTACCTTCAGTCGCAAATTGTTGGGGGTAAAGAGTTTCAGGTCATCCATGTAAAGAAGGTGAGATATGGCCTGACCACCTCTTCTCAACCGATAGCCCAGCCCCGAATCCTCCAGTAATGTGCTTAGAGGATTCAGGGCCAAGCAGAACCAAAGAGGACTCAAACTGTCACCCTGAAATATTCCCCGTTTAATCCATATAGGCTCATCGTTCCCCTGGATTGGTCGACATCCTGGATAGCGAAGGACTGTCTTCCATTGCCTGATACATGACCCAAGGAAGGTGCGCAGAGTTGCATCTATTTTGTACAACTCCAACACCCTCATGAGCCATGTATATGGAACAGAGTCGTAGGCCTTCTTATAATCTATCCAGCATGTCGACAAATCCTTGTGGGATCGACGAACCTGCTGGCTTGTGGCCATGTCTATGAGGAGTAGCTCCTTAGTACCGCGGGACCCGTTCCTACAGCCATTCTGAGAGGCAGACATAATTGAATTACTGTCAATGTGCATTATTATTATTTCGTATATTTATTTTTACACATACGAGTATTATTTACATTTTTAAATATTTTTAAAAGAAAACATATAAAAAAACATTTAAAAATATAAAAATAGTAGTCCACCGGTACCGGGAGCAGGGTCCAAGCTACCGGTGGTTAGGGCTCCAGAGACAGGAACCTCCTCACAATGCGAGCCGTATCAAGGAGTACTGCCTTCTGAATCAGGCCCTTGATCCAACCGCGCAACGACAGCTTCGACAGGTGGTCGTCGAAGCTTTTAGCCATCAGGCCATTGGCGGTAACGACTATCGGCACAATAACAGCCGAGTCCACATTCCACATATCGACAACCTCGTGTGCCAAGTCAAGATATTTAATTTGTTTCTCTTTCTCAGCTTTCACGAGGTTCTCGTCATGTGGGATGGTGACATCGATTATCATTGTGCGGCGCGCCAATCGGTCTATCACCACTATATCCGGCTTATTGGCAACAATAGTCCTGTCAGTGATGATAGACCGATCCCAGTACAACGTGACATGGTCATTTTCGAGAACTGGGTCGGGCACATACTTGTAATACGGCACCTCAGAATCCACAAGTTTGTATTTTAAAGCAAGCTGCTGATGAATAATCCTGGCCACTTGGTTATGCCTGTGCAAATACTCGCTGTTAGCAAGACGAGAACAACCAGAGATAATATGTCTGATGGACTCACCCGGACGGTGGCATGCCCGACACACGTCAACCGTCCCGTCCTTCATGATATGCCTCCGGTAGTTATTCGTCAAGATAACTTCGTCCATAATCGCACAGACAAAGCCTTCAGTTTCCCCGAAGAGGTCACTGAAACGTAGCCAGGCCACGGACGCCAAGAAATCTACATCAGGCCCATGAAGGGCCCGATAAAAGCGCCCATGAAGCTCCTTGCTTTTCCATACCTCCTTGCGGTCATCAGTAGTGAGTATTACAGGTTTGCGCCAGTTCTCTTTAGCCATGGACAACGGGGTGAGTCTCTTGTCCACTGCAACCACATCGCGGTGCATACCCACGTCGGTTTCAAGAAAATATTTTCTGAGGCTGCACACCTCGCGGTTGTGGAGAGTTTTCGCATTTAAAAAACCTCGACCTCCACATTTCCGCGGGAGTCTCATCACCGATGATCGTGGGTGATGCATCCGGTTTGCGGTCATCAGCGTACGGACCCTCCTATCCAGGGCGTCTAGCTCAGTCTGAGTCCATTTGAGTATGCCGAAAGAGTACATCAAAACCGGCATGACCCAACCGTTGAAGGCGCGCACCTTATTTCCGCCTGACAAAAGGCTATTAAATAGCTTTTTCAGGCGGCCAAAGAAGCGCTCCTTCAGCGATTGCTTCATGTCAGTAACGTTAATGCCTAACGCTTCCGACATACCCAAATATTTGTACGTTTCGGTCGAGGAGAGGGATTTAAGGTTTATGGAATCCGAGAGTTGAATCCCTTTGGATTCCATAATCTCTCCTCGCTTTACATGCATGACTGCACATTTGTCCACACCAAATTCCATCCTGATGGCGCTACTGAAAGTTTCAGTTACCTTCAGTAACTCCATCAGTCGCAAATTGTTGGGGGCAAAGAGTTTCAGATCATCCATGTAAAGAAGGTGAGATATGGCCTGACCACCTCTTCTCAACCGATAGCCCAGGCCTGAATCCTCCAGCAATGTGCTTAGAGGATTCAGGGCTAAGCAGAACCAAAGTGGACTCAAACTGTCGCCCTGAAATATTCCCCGTTTTAATTATCTCATCGTTCCCCTGATTTGGTCGACATCCTGGATAGCGAAGGACTGTCTTCCATTGCCCCATACATGACCCAAGGAAGGTGCGGAGGGTTGCATCTATTTTGTACAACTCCAACACCCTCATGAGCCATGTATGTGGAACAGAGTCGTAGGCCTTCTTATAATCTATCCAGCATGTCGACAAATCCTTGTGGGATCGACGAACCTGCTGGCTTATGGCCATGTCTATGAGGAGTAGCTCTTTAGTACCGCGAGACCCGTTCCTACATCCATTCTGAGAGGCAGACATAATTGAATTACTGTTAATGTGCAGATTAATTTTCGCTCTCAGAATGGATGTAAGAAGTTTATAAACCGTTGACAAACATGTAATCGGTCTATAATTCTTGGGTTCCGCGGGACTACTTGTCTTGTGGAGCAGGTGGGTGACACCGGTTGTTAGAAACTGAGGCAGCGACCCAGACTCTAAGGATGACTGGAATTGAGATGCCAGGAGCGCGTGTGAGCTGCTGTACCATTTCAGCCAAAAGTTGTGCAGTCCGTCCGGTCCCGGAGATTTCCAGTTCGGTAACGGACGAATTGCTTTGGCTACATCTGATGGATTTATGTTGAATTTATCCATTTCTGGTATAGCGTCACACGCGCGCTCGACATCACGCATCCAACCACCCTCAGTGTGACAGACGGGCACCGACCAAATGCTGCGCCAGAATGTACTCGTGGTAACATCATCCGGACGGCACCCGTCAGTCACATTTTGTTCAGGTCGCTCCCAAGCTCTATATACCCACCTCTCATCGCTCTGGAACATGCGATTCTGCGAGTACCGGTCAACTCGCCGCTTATACCGCCGAATACGGTTTGCCCATGCACAAACTTTCTGCTTCAGGAAGTCGATGCGCTCTGTGACACGGGACATGTATTCTCGAGGACTAATTTCAGTCCCCGAAAATGCCCGCCTCACAAAGCGCATCACACGTGGTCGTGTATTGCCCTCCCTGAAGCAGAGTAGTTTGCCGATGAGTACCCTGGCCCCATCGATACGCCTCTCAATCCTGCATTGCCAGGCTGGTGCAGCAGGCTTTGGCCGAATAGCTCCTTCACTATTCGGAAACTTCACGTTGGCCAAACGACATGCTGCAACAGCCCCGCAATACAAGATTGAGTGCGTATCAACGAGGCTCTCGCTGCTTTCAAAGATGTTTTTAAGCAGCGAGTCCAAAGCACACACCAACGCCCTATTTTTTTTGTGCATGGGTAACCGTGGTAAACGGGGTCTAAGTTCGGTCGGAGTGGATCTATACTCGCGAAGCGCATCCTCCAGTGCGCTCCTCAGTCGGTCGTTGCACTGGCTACTTACCGTGACGACCCTATTATCTCCCTCATCACTTACGTTAATGGCCCGCGCTGGGGTTGCGCCCCTAGCGGGCTCTTGTACCGCGGTCTGTGTCGGGGTCGAGATGATAGGGTTGTTCAGTACCTCTGAGCGCAGCCTATCAAGTGCAGCATCGTCCAACTTGTGGTTACGTTGGATGACCCGCACCTGATCCGACAATCGTTGTGCCGAGACGTCGACGGTTGGTTCTAGGTCCTGGAACAGAGACAGCATCCTGACACGGTACGCAGTGAGGTTAGTTCCCCCCTCTGTAGACCCATAATATGCGCGCATGACGTTCTCGTTCATGGACTGAGTCCATTTCATGCGCTGCACACAACCACCGGCAGCGGCGACCCGGCTCGGGGCCGGTTGGCCCCTAAGTCCCAAGCTGTTCGGTGGCCGGCCTCTCCCCTGCGACGTACAGGTGTTGGCGACGTCGGCGGGGAGAAATACTCGCCGCTTGAGCTCGACGAGGCTGCAGCCGCCGGTAACACTGGTGATCCAAGGTCCGGCGGCGGCGAGTGGCGAGTCCGGGGGTGAAAGGCGTGCGCGACGGGCAGCTGCTCTGGTCAACATTTTATTTATTTCATACCATTTTCATTGTTTTCCTGTAAACATAGTCTGTCGTCGTTGACAGACGTCATTCTGTGATTTCTTGATTTTAGTTTTCTTCTTTTTTGTTTACTTTATTTGTTTGGATGATAATCAATGGTTTTGTTGTAATTTTTCAGTTTGCTTTCTGTACGGTAATATTAAGTCCGATTTTGGGTAAAAAAATGGGCTTTTGCGATTATAAATGGATTAGAAAAAATATGACTTGTGTTGCCAGTGGGTTGCCAGGTTATTATTATTATTATTAAGAGAAAAAACCATTCAATGGATCAGAATCATCAGAAGGACAGAGCGATTTCCGAGGCAATGATGCAGCGGGCGAACTCGCTAGAAGGGGGTCGAGTATGGCAACGATGGGGCCTGAACCCATTGTGCTACTCCTCTTCGGATACCTATGCAATCTGGTAAGGAAACGCACCACAGACCAATTCAACAAAACTATGGGTCGACAATTGGTGAGTATAGGCAGGCCAAGGAATGACTAAAATGAAAATAAAGAAAACTTCAGTAACGTAAAGTCACGACCGTTATAACTGGCCACTGGTCCTTTAATAAGACCTCTCTGTCGTAGAAGTTAGAGACGGTCCACTCTGCAGAACCTGCATGGAGGCGGACTAGACAGCAGCACAGCGGGTAGCTCATCTGCTGAGATAGTAACACCAAGGCGCTGTTGGCCTTTCCTGAGGAGCTGGGGTGGATCGAATAAAAAACCTGTCCCATCCGTAAGAAACATACGCCCTTTGGACGTAGAGTTGCGGCACCAGCCCAATATACAATACAATACTTTACAATATGAAACATGATTTTAAGTCAAAGCACACTTTAAAATAATTTTATCCGCTTAAATCTTTTAAATTGACGTACGAGTATGTGCGCTGGGCAAACGTGATTTTTATCTAAAGTTATACGTTTTTTAATCCCTACAAACTAAGCGTAGTAACCTATACTTATCTTACAATGTACCTAATATATTTAAGTACCGTATTTACTTACATAATTCATAGCCGAATCATTGATTATAAAAATTAAAATTTGATTAAATGATTATTTTTATGTTTCATAATCTAATAAAATGGTAGTTTAGCCAGAAATAAATGATTTTTATACTAGGGTCAAGGTCATATTTGCGATTGTTCCGAATAAAGATATGTTATCAGTAAGATGTATTGTAGAAACATTACGCGAAAATACAAGTGTAGACTTTGACCCTGGGCTTGTTCAAATGTAATGTAAGTAGATTAAACTCGCTTATCAGACTCGTATTGTATCTAGGTACTACAATCCATCAAGCTAAAATTCCTTTTTTCTTAAATTCACCTCGGAAAATTATGCCAATTTTTGAGCGTTTGTTTAAATTTAGCCTTCACTGTCCCTCGGTTGTATTTTTTTTTGGAAAAAGTTTTTTATTTTTCACCTTTTAGTTGTTGTACCCCATTCTAAAACTAAATTAATAGTAAAGTTATGCCCGAATTGATAGCCCCAAAAATAGGGAATTTGAACATAGTTAGCGAAATTAGGGTGTATCACGGTGAACTGTACCAATCTGAATACCCCTTCAGAGCGTATTAGCGTGATGTATTGTTGTGAAGTGGTGAAAACAGTATACAGACATGCGATTGCAGCAATTCTGGAAAGTTTGCTATCATTTATTGAAGAGTTCCATTGTGTATCTCTGAAGTTCTTTATCAGATCTTCACCAAATTAAAATGGGGCCACATGTGAAGCAACAGCTTTCAAATAAAAAAAAAATCTTCAAAATCGGTTCACGTAGTAAGAAGTTATGAGGTAACACAAATAAAAAAAAATACAGTCGAATTGAGAACCTCCTCCTTTTTTTGAAGTCGGTTAAAAATGCTGAAATGAACCTTTTTGGCGCAGCCGTGAGGCACACGCAATGTATTTTTTTTTCATGTTATTGACTGTCAATTTTTGTTTTATTTTTTCTTTTGTTAGCCCGGTGACTGTCGTCAAATAAGTGTTTTTCTTTCTTTTTAACCGACTTCAAAAAAAGGAGGAGGTTCTCAATTCGACTGTATTTTTTTTTTTTTTTTAAGAGAAGTCAGTTGTATTTTTTTTGTAAAAAGTTTTTTATTTTTCACTTTTTAGTTGTTGTACTACATTCTTGGTTGTATTTTTTTTGTAATTTTTTTTTTTGCTATGTAGTGACGTCTGTTCATTTGAAGAGCCGAAAAATTTTCATTTTTGTCTAGGAAAAAAACAAATTTTCGGAATTTTACACGTTATATCAATGACAAAGAATTTTCATGAAGATTATGACCTGATTCTCTATTTAGGGTTGGCTCCAGTCGAAGCAACTCTTCAAAGGTCAACAATACCTACAGACAAGAAATATATACATAAGCATTCAATAAAATTATTATAGTTTCATTCAATTATTTATTTTTGTGCAACTATCAAGCTACTATTTAGTTTTTATGACCCCTCTGTGACCCCTATATAAAAAATACTCTGTGGTTATGACATACAGTTAATGAATTTAATATTTTAAGTTGTCACTGTCAGTGTCAGTACTGTCAGTCAACCCGCATGTCAAGCTCATCATTAGTATGTTCCGTTCTAGGTAGCGGATTATTATTTTAATGTTTATTTAAAAAAAAACCTTTGTGTTGAGATTTCTTATTTTCTAAATGTCCCTTATCCCTTTTTTAACCGACTTCAAAAAAGAGGAGGTTCTCAATTCATTTTTTTTTGTTTAACTGTTACAACCCGGACTGCAAACCATGTATTTTGTGTTTTTATCTTAATTTTAGATACGATTTTATATATCTTTATACCAGCTGACCCAGCGAACTTCGTACCGCCTCAAAATCAATAAATGTTGTTAGTGTAAAATTTTATTAGTTGAGTTAAATAGATTTAAATGAATGTAATTAAAGTGGCAATATCGAAATGATTCGCGTAGCATTATAGTACTACTTTTTGTTAAATTATTTGCGTGATGGGATACACTTGGGTCGATTCCCTTCATTGAAGGACGTTGATATGACATTTTTCGTTTTGTTGTCAGGTGCGAAAATGAACTAAGCGGATGGTTTTCCTCGGTCTGGCGTTGACATTCTAACTTGACTAACAAACTGCTGCACATGAGGTCCCACAAATGTCTTCATCAAAAGCAAAGTCTGATTATATTATCTCCTCATTTACCTCGAAATCGGGATTCCCTTAACTGACACGGATTCAATGTAAAATATCTTACTGGTACCTAGGACCTAACTAATTATGACGGCAAATAATGTGCTTAGCTGACTTGGAGATGCAGAAACAATTGCTTCAGCGATTGTCATGCCCCAATGAGAATCGTTTTTAAGCAGATTGAGCTGTTGACATGCAGCACGAAATGTTGGACACACTACACTATTGACAGTTTCAAGTAATTGAAATGGTGTCGGCCCAATCGACAGTCACCAGCAACAACCGCAAACAGAACCATTCGTCACTCTTTGGATTCTCAGGCAACGCATCGCCTTGCTTCCGACGTTGATATTTCTTCGTTGGAGCGTTCCAAGTGTCTAATGTAGCATCTCAGAGTAGAGCAAGTTCGTGCAAACGGATAGCTTTGGACAATCGAAAAAAAACTGGTCAATGTGGTCGCTGGAGGTGGTTCAGCAAGTTGCGCAACATTTGATGCAAACGCTTTGATCATTCTCCAAATGTACCTACAACAGTGGCAACCACTTGATAGTGCGTGATTTCATCCGCGTTGGTAATAGAAATCTGAACGCCAAAAACCGCCATACGCTACCTCGCTACCTTTCATGACATATTTGCAAATGTATTTGATGGATTTTACTGAATTGCAATATTCCACGTTGCAATGTGATTTCAATGATTTAGAAAGTAGGGCGAATACGGAACAATCTAAATGTTGTCGAACACGAAATTGTTTCCTTTTACCCTCTTTGAAATAACTTTTTGTTCCATACAAAATGTATGAGAAAAAGAATTTAGTTCATATTTCTCGTGAATTTTTCCGATTTTTTAATAAATCTCCATCGGTAATTGACTGGTTTCGTTGTTACCTGTTCGGTCGCCGGCAACGTATTTGCATCGGGGAGACCTTGTCTTCTTGGTGTAGTACCTCTGCCAGGGTACCACAGAGTGGCGTATTATCCCTTATACTTTTCGTAGCTTTCATAACTCCATCTCCAATTATCTAATTTCATCCTACCATCTTTATGTAGACGATTTACAAATTTACTCGCGAGCTCCGCTTGGAAATCTGTTTGAGACTATTATCACCATCAATAGTGATCTGGCCCGCATTTGCGATTGGAGCAAAAGGTTTGAACTTATTGTCAACCCCATAAAGACTCAGGTTGCAGTAGTGGGCAGTCCTAGTATGGTTTTGAGGATTGACTGGATGACTCTCCCCCAAATTTTTTCCAATAACTCAGTTATTCCATTCTCCGAGAAAGTTAAAAACTTGGGGATATTCATTGAAAAGACATTTTCTTGGGTTGCCCAACTGCAAGAAATTAGAGGCAAGCTATTTGCATCTCCTGCATCATTTAAGTAGACTACGTAATTTTTGTATAATTGCCTGCGCTTGCACAATCACTTCTTCTGCCCATCCTTGATAATGCTGATGCCAGCAATCTTGACTTTACTCAAGAACAAATCGATAAAATGGAGCAGCTTCAAAATTTTTGTATAAGGTTCATTTTCAGTTTGCAAAAATATGACCTTGTTTCCGAATTCCGTAACGAAGCTCAAGTGGTTGCCAATTCGCCTTCGCCGGAATGCCCATATTCTTTCCATTTTATATAATATAATCTTTTCCCCTTTCACCCCTCTTTACCTCAAAAATCTATTTCAGTTTCTTTGTGATTCCCACACCAAAGTTCTTAGGTCATCACATAACTTACAACTTAATATGCCAATGCATTTCACGACTTTCTTTGAGAAATCCTTTACTATCCTAGCCATACTCTTTGATCCTAGCTGTTCTTCTGTGGAATGCATTGCCGGACCAAATTAAACGCGCTCAATCGTTATTGCCGACACATGCCTAAATCTGCACTTCACTGTTTTAAAAACTGTTACAAAATTGGTAACCGAAAGTAGCAGAAGAGTCAGAAAATGACAATGATATAGATGAGCTTCCAGTCGCCGAGCTGAATCTCGACTGATTTTTTGAAAAAACAAGAGGCTAGATAGACAGAAAAGGAATATTCGAATTTGAAATTACAAACTAAGTAGGTAAAAACGTAATTTGGAACGGAGGTCCGAAAACAAACAAGGCTTTTTTTTTTTAGTGCTGTGATTAACTTTAGCTCTCATTTATTTTTATTTTTATTTTTTCTGTCTATTAAATTTATATTCATGCATATGTTACATGTAAACAAATATGTATGTATATGTGTACCTATCTATTGTAATATATTATATTAATTATTGGTATTCTCACACCAATGACAATCCCATTTCTTGTCCAGACAATTACTGTCCATTCAAGGTTGGGTTTGGGCTCGGCCCCTTCCCTGGGACTTGGAGGCGAGAGTCCTCGCCTCGCTGTACCGGTGGCGCGAGGCGGAATGGCGGGATAGGCTTTCGCGCCCTACCTTGCTTTGCTGCCTTGCTACCGTCGACGCGATCCGACCAGTGCTCGACGAATGGCTCGGGAGGAAGCACGGCTCCCTGTCGTTTCGAGCGACGCAAGTGCTCTCGGGGCATGGCTGCTTCGGGAAGTACTTGTGTCGCATAAACAGGGAGCCGGACGCTCGGTGCCATCACTGCACCGACTGTCGGGAGGACACGACGCAGCACACACTGGCAGAGTGTAACGCATGGGAGGAGCAGCGCCGTGCCCTCGTATCTGAAGTGGGCCCCGACATGTCGCTGCCGGCCGTCGCTCGTTCGATGGTCGGGAGCGCCAAGTCGTGGGATGCGGTGATCTCCTTCTGTGAAGCCGTAATTTCGCAGAAGGAGGCTGCGGAGAGGGAGGCCGTGGCCACTCTCCCGATCCGCAGCAGGCGTAACGGGCGTCGGCGGAGGGCGGAAAACGCCCTCTTCCAGCCCCCCTAAATGGGTCCGGAGGGCCGGCGGACTCGGGGTCGTCCGCCACCCCCTATCCAGCAGGACCCGAGGCGGCGGCGCGTAGTATTCCACGTGCGCCCCTATTAGACGTCGCGGGGGGAGGACACCTCACTCTCCCCGCGGGCCAGAGGTGGCCCGCATAGGCGGGCCAGCACTAGCTGGAGATCATGAAGTCGTATTAGCTCTCACGATCCCCGGTGCAAGTGTGGGACGGAACACCGGGGTGGTTTTTAGTCAGTAAGAGTCTGACAGACCCCTTTGCCTGCCCCAGGCGAAGGACATCCAAGAGGATTTTCCATCCCGGCAACAAAAAAAAAAAAAATGTGCTCGGCCCTTTGGATCTTACCCCTAATTGTCTAAGTCTATCTACTCGCTCCCTTAAATATTAGATACCCCAAATCGTCCCCGATTGTTAGTAAGTTAAAAGTACTGTCAGCACTCTTAAGTTTTTAAATATAGACGTTTTAAAATTCAACTGTCCTAATTGATTATTTATTAGAACTACCAGGAAAGCAGAAATGAACTGTAACTAGGACTAAGACGTCTATCGATATACAGCGTGTAAGGTACATGAACGCACATACGTGTTCCAGTGATTCAGTACATGATTCTGGACCTCCTAGCGTTGGAACTTTTCGTCGGCTTTTTCCTAATTTTTCAAAAAAAAATCTGCGTTTTTTTACATTAAACTGTATTAAATCGTTATACCTATCTAACTCAATGAAATTTTTAATTAAAAAATAATTAGTTCGCTTTTTTCGTAAAAAAACGCAATGTAAATAAAATTAAAAGAAGCTCCCTGCTCAGCTGATTTCCTAAGTTCACCGGAGGTCATCGCGGGCCCAGTAGGTACCTACGCACGCAATATCGGCCAAAGACCGCGACGTTCCTTTGTCGGCAAATGCTCACACAGACCGCCGACGTTCCTTTGTCGGCAAATGCTCACACAGACCTATGAATCTAACAGACGCGACACGTTAGGCATTTTAAGTGTCTACAAAAATTGATATCCCATTGACTACTTTTATTTGAACTTATTTTGAGGGGAGGTTATTTTTATAAACCTTCATCGAAATAAGTAAAGAAGATCTAAAAAAAATGTGTTACAGTTTACTGATAACGACTTATTTCTTAGATACATTTTTGTTATCAACAAAGTTAAGTTAAGTGATACAATACAACAACGTTACTTACTAGTTTCGTTAAAACCACATTCCTACATTTCGTATACCTACATCAAAATAATTACTGAGTGAGTAGGTAGTGATTACAACTTAATGCGATTGTACAGGCTATTAATTTCATTGATCTATGCGGTCTACGATCAGGCGGCACGTTCAAAACCGTACCTACGGTCATAAATAAAATTTTATTTCTTTAGCATTTCGCCGACGACGAATTTTTTGTTTTTTGTTAGTTCCTTGTTTACGTTCATCGCAAACGGATGTGCAGTTGGTAGCGAATTTAGGTTGTTAGCGTAAAGTTTTCAAAAACAAGTTATTTTATGTGTAAAAAAACACATACTAACAAAGTATGTGTGTTTTTTGTTTTGCTTGTTGAGTGTGTGCTTGTTGTGTGCGAGAGTGTTTTTAAACAACACCTCGATACCCAGGCAAATGCTCATGCATGAAGCACGTAGGCGCCAAATCCTCCTTCGTAAGAAATGAACGAAATTTAAGGTGAGTTGGTTCATTAGTTAAGTACACAGTTGCTAATCGCGTCCCCGACAGAGGTGGTTGGCGAGCGGCAGAGCTGTACTTAAGAAATTTCAAAATTCAAAATCACCAAGGTCACTTCTGTAGGGACGCGATTGACGACCGTAAAGCAGGCGCTTTAATACCTACATTCCTGGAGCGCAATGATGAAATAGGTACTTACAAGCTTCTTTATTATTATCTATCCTAATCTTTATCTAACCTTATCTTCAGTATTCTTGAGGGATTAAAAATGTATGAGATATCAATGTTGTCGTCATTAGAATAAACAGTTAAAGGTGCCCCGGAAAATGTTCCGGTGTAAAACGATATTTGTCATTTTAAACGTTTTACGCACGTATGCGCTTATGTCTATTAAGTATCTGATCTAGTTATTTATCACATCGATCGGAAACATCAACATAAATGTATTTTTATCACAAAGTAGAAAGGGTATTTAGGTAGGTACTTGAGCCCGTAGCGGCGCGACCACCTGTGTTTGTGTGTATAAGACGTGGTAGGTAACTACGTAATACCACGTACTACGCACTCGCGTGCGCCTACATTCATTGCAAAGCATTGGGATCGCATTGTTCACAATACATTGCGTGCTTGAAAATGTCAATTTCTGTAATCGATCATTACCGAGATTAATGACTATGATAATTTTGTTACTGACATTAGGTATAACCTTTTCGCGAAGTTTGCGGTATCTTGTTCCTTACAGCCTGTATAGTGAAAACTATACATTCCTCTTTGTGTTTAATCGTCCGTGCAAAATTTAGTGAGATCATTTAGGCGTATATTTTCTGTTCATTTCTGTCACCCTGGTACTTTTCAAAACAACAAATGAATCAATTTAAAAACCTGTATTTTTACCATTATTGAGCTAAGTAGTAAGTCGCTTAAGCACCTACATCCAGTTAATTTCTGCTTCCCTGGTAGTTTTAATAAAGAAACAATTAGGACAGTTGACCTTTAAAATGTCTGTCGATATCATTTATTTCGAATCTTCACCCTATTTTCAAGGGTAGTGATGGGAAGTCGTTTAATAACTACCGTTCCATAGCTGTACTTCCTGCCCTGTTGAAGGTCCTTGAGCGCCTAATTAACAAAAGATTAGTAGGTTTCCTTGAGAAAAATAAAATTATTTCTTCCTAGCAATTCGGCTTCAGAAAAAATAAATCTACTCGTGATGCTGTACACGAAGTAAGAAATTTCATTGTAGAGAAAATTAATAATAACAAAAAGGTTCTTAAAATATTTCTTGATCTTGCCAAGGCCTTCGACACAATTCCCAAATCTACCCTTCTATTAAAGCTAGAGAGAGCAGGCGTCAGAGGGCTGCAGCTTAATCTCTTCACCAGCTATCTGACAAACAGACTGCAAATGGTCAAAATTGGTGATCACATCAGCAATGAACTCCCAATTTGCTACGGAGTACCACAAGGTAGTATCCTCGGTCCTACACATTTTTGCTCATCTTTATAAATGACCTATGCAATCTCAACGTTAAGAATTTAAAAATTGTGTCTTTTGCAGGTGACACAGCCCTTACATTTTTCGCGAATTCTTGGTCAGAGCTTCAGAATATTGCACAAGACGGTATTAATTCTGCTTTTGATTGGTTTCTCTCTCACACACTCACACTTAACACATCCAAAACGAGAAAAATGACATTTTCTGTATCATCGACCTCACAACCAGAGGTTCTTATCATACTAAAAGCTCACACCTGTCACAACTCACATTCGCGCACATCATGTGATTGTCCACATATTGTCGCAGTTGACAATATAAAGTATTTGGGCATAAATTTAGATAGGAATCTCAATAACAAAACACACATTAGCTTGCTCACAGGTAGAGTCAGAAAGCTCATGTATATTTTCAAAACTCTTCGTCACGTCGCTAAGCAGTCGGTTATACGCAATATATATTACGCATTATGGAAATCAATTATTATATATTGTATTAGCTGCTGGGGTGGCGCAACCAAAACTGCTCTCAAACCCTTGGAAGTGTCTCACAGAGCTATACTGAAAATCGCAACGTTTCGACCCATTCTGTATCCAACTACAGAACTTTACCGTAACTGTAACGTCCTTAACGTAAGGCAACACTTTATTCTGCAACACTTTAGTCTCCAACACTTACAGACGCCGTTTACTACAATTACCAAGCGCCGTAAAGATTTGATTTGTCCTGTTCCGCAACCTAAGTTTACATTCACAAAAAGATTTTTCTACTATCTAGGTTCATACCTATACATCAGAATTAACGCGTCCTTACCTATCTATGATTTACCTTATGCCAAATGCAAATCTGTCCTTCGTTTCTTCCTTCCTAATAAATCTTACGACGAGACTGAAAAATATCTTTCGTCTTTTTGATTGTTTTCACTCACATCGTACGTACCACGCACATTACACCACTCCAAACCATACTACACCACACCACACCACACTACAACACACCAAACCACACCCCCGCACCCCACACCACACCACACCAAACCACACTACATACACTACACTATATGGCACTACACACCTCTACAAATTCACCTTTTAACCACCCATAATACAAGTACCCACATAGCTTCATACAATTTGTAATTTTAATTTAATTGTTTACATTTTTTCTTTTTTTCTTTATAAACTTCATTAAGTAATACACATGGCTGGATGTACTGCCCATGTACATTTATTGTAGACTCAGTAAAATGAACGCGTCTGTGTTATTGCTACCCCACTAGGGAGTGGAATCTGTTTCTCCTTAACACAGATTACTTTGTGATCTAGCTAGGAGAACAGGGCTTCACCCAACAATTTGTGTGTACAACATAATTTTAGATTTGTTTTTATTATGTCGATAATTTCTAAGCCCTTAATGTACTACAAATAACCTTGTATTATCAATAAATTATTATTATTATTAATCTGTCATGCTCTTCTCTATGTTTCATCGTTGGTGCGTTTCGAGGAATACCCCGATGAGATTACATGTAATCAAACATGGCGTTATTTAATTTTATAATGTGTGAAATGTGATTTTTTTGTCTAACCATACCTTTTTTAGTTCAATTTCAAAGGAAATGTCGCAAGGGGCGAATCGATACTCCAAAATAATAAAAAATGGGGTGAGTGGAATATTTTCATCGAAAGGAGCAAGATCCAAGAGGCGAGCCGAGCCCACACGGTCCAAGGTTGCCTGGAAGAGATCACGGAATGCGATAAGGCCCCCTATTGTATGTTTTAGTTTATAGTTTCTTTTGATTATGTAACATAGTGTTCAATAAAGTATACCTATAATAAATAAATATAGCCCGTTCTAAAGTGATATTCACTCTTTGGTGCCCAGGGTCTGATGATGATGGAGATGCAACTCTTCAACAAGATATCAGTTTGGGGTTATTGCAATAAGTACCTACCTACTAACAAGTGATATCACACTTTGTGGTGCTCAAAGCCATCCGGAAGATACCTTTCCTCAACCAAACAACATAGCATCATCGTTTTTGGGTTCCTTGGATAAGTTTTGACAAGCGGTATTACACAAGGTGGTGACCAGGTTCCTATAATGGAGCTGGAAGATCATCATCAGAACTCTTCAACCAAACAAAGGTCCCAAAGGTCCAAAGGTTGTCTTGAAAAGATCGCTTTTAGTGATAAGACCGCCCATTGTGTCACCCTATGTAATGTTTTCTTCATATTTTTTTTGTATTTTGTATGGTGTACATAATAAAGAGTATTCTATTCTATTCTGTAGTAATTGAGAGTGTAGATAAGATTTGGTCTTGTCCAAAGTCTGTACCCCGAGTGTAAGTTTTTAACGTAGGTACTCGATCGCGGAGTAAACGTCAATTTCTACTAAAACTGTATAAGCGCCGCCTGGTGACAATAACGGGTAACATCTTTTTTTCTATACGATTTGACATAAGCGAACGTTTACGCAAACGCATTCGAGTGCGTTAAAAACTCACAGTAGTAGGCCCTCTGATGATAAGACCAGAAGGTCACCATGGACAACTAACTAAACAAGATAGTTTCGTTGTGTTTCGGCAATTTGGACTATCGTTAGAAATACGTTAGCCGAGGGTGATAATGGAGGTCCGGGGCCGAGTTCTGATAATGGAGCTGGAAGGTCACCACATAAACTCCTCAATCAAACAAGATAGTCCTGTTGTGTAACATCTATTTGTCTTGACATGTACAGGGTGTTTCAGAAAAAAAACTCACTTTTGTAGATGCATAAAAAAATAACAAATAATATATTTATATAAACACGTCAAATTACAAAATCAGAAACTAAAGGCATAGGAAATATTACTTTTTGAAAACAACATTATTCAAATGTCGTCCTTCGTGGCTCTGGCACTATTCAAAGAGATCTCTAACATTCGTGAAAATTAAGAGCTGATTTCGATGAGACGTGACATCAGATGGCCCCCGAGGAGCCCATACCTCACACTTACGGATTTTTTCCTCTGGGGTTATCTGAAGAGTCTGGTGTACAACTGTAATCCATCAACCATAATTATCTGAATTGAAGAAAATCATTAGACAAGAAATCAATAACATTCCTACTCAACTTCGAGGCGCGTTTTCATGGATGTTAGAGATCGCTTTGAAGAGTGCCAGAGCCGCGAAAATTAATTTTTGAAAATAACATTATTCAAATTTGGACGACATTTGACTACTGTTATTTTGAAAAAGGAGGTGTCGAGCAGTGGTGGCCCAGTGGTATTGGCCGTGACTTACAAGTCGTGAGTTCAAACCCAGGCAGGCGCTTTACTTGTGTAAATTATTTCATCACCACTGCTCTCAAAACGGTGAAGGAAAACGTCGTGAGGAAACCGGCATGTTTTAGAAACAAAAATTCTATGACATGTGACATACCCGTAGATGCCGTTGGTACTGGCTGGCTGTATGACTCGTTGCTCAAGAGCTCGAAGGAAGTGATTATGATAACGTCACGCTGGAGTAGCTGCAAGAAGGCTGCGCTGACGTGCAGCCGAACAGGGTGTAAAGGCCCGCAAACCTTCATTGAAAAGGGAGGATCCTCCGACCAGACGGGTGTTGTGTCTGGTCCAGGCAACTGCCAGATAGTTGATTTCGGACTGTTGTATATTTTCAAATCGCGCAGAGAACTCTGCTTGCACGATGTAGAATTTGTTGGTTTTTTAGTTCGTTCATGGCGTCATGTCGCTACACCACAATTGATATGAATCAAACAATCACAGCGATTTGGCATGCTTAAAATCAGTTCATCAAAATCACTATGCGGAATGACCGTTCTTTCTAACAAGTCAAAAAGATGTTGTAGCACGGCATCCATACTTGGCAGAGCTCTTCTTTGAAGCATATCACATGCGTGCTCAATTGGGTTGAGGTCTGGCGCTTGAGCAGGCTATGGCAGAACGTTGATGCGAGCATCAGCAAGAGTGCGTGTTACGACTCTAGCCGTGTGTGGACATGCATTGCCGTGCATTAGTCGAAACGAATCACCCAACCGGCTTCGCAAAGGGATGATCACGTCTGAAACAATATTTGCCGCTTGAATGAACGATCTGACAAGATTTCAAACGTTCATGACGTTCAGAGGTCCTCCATACTCGAGTACGTCTTAAATCTGGCCTCAAACCGAAACAAGATTCATCGGAAAAGCAAACAAACACAACGCCAGTCTTCTTTCTCCCAATTTCTGTATTCGCGAGCCCATTGTAAACGGGCCCTAAGATTGCAGGGTGTTATAGGTGGAACTCTCAGCGGTATTCGGGAATGCAGACCCACTTCACGTAAACGATTTCGGTTGGTTTGGCCGCTTATCAGCAAGCCTTAAAAGCTTCGTAGCCAACATCATGGCGGTCATGGTACGATTCTGTCGAGCATTATTTTGGATGTACCGGTCATGTCTGCGAGTGGTGATGTGGGTTCGTCCTCCATGTCACTCGGCCATGCTGCCCGTGATACGATAGCGTGTCCAGAGGCAGCTTATGACGCTCTGTGTAGTGCCAAGAGCGACAGCCACAGTACTTTGCCTGGAACCAGCTTGCAACATTCCGACGGCTCCCATCGTCTCTTCTCGTGTCAAATGATGTCGTCGCTCCATATCGATGCAATCTTTTTCAGTTCCGATGCAGAAATTGTAATGATTTTGTAAAAACGCTATGACACACTTTTATAGAATTTCATTTCATTTGTTTCAGTAACAATTTTTACATCGGATCAAAATTTTACACTAAATTAAAAGAATTATAATAAAAAAAACATTATTATTACAGTAACCAACTAAATTAATTAAAAAGTAAAACATTTGCAATTTGTTATAATATGTTAAATTTCAAAATAAAAAAATATTAAAAATGATAAAAAAATGGAATAATAGGATGTCAAATAAAGAATAACATCCATTACACAATGTCACAAATAATAATTTCCAATTACAAATATTGCTAAACCCACACAAATGTCAAAATTAAAAACATATTATCAATAAAAATAGTACCCATAATAATAATTAAAGTCTAGTTGTATGTGTCACAGAACTTACTCACAGAGAAACTCATCAAAGGTGTAATAGCACCTTTTAATCAAAAATGATTTTAACTGCTGCTTAAACTGATTTAAGTTGTATATTGACTTTAAGTGTACAGGTAGTTTGTTAAACAGTTCAATTTATTGATAACCTGCAGCATGACTCAATACTTTTAAATGGGGTTGCATCTTATTTTGTAAGTCCCTACGCCTAGTAGCTCCCCGCTTACTTCTTTCCTCGGGTGTTTTGAAATTCTGCAGCTTTTTCATTAGATCAGTGAGAAGAACTAAAATATACAAACAAGGGATGGTTTAGTATCTGAAGTTGTTTAAAATACTCCTTATACGATACCCACGGTTGGATTCTCGCCGACTCAAAAATAGTTGATATAAAATTTGATATTTTATGTAGGTAAATAAGCTCAATACTCAAGACTTAAAATGTTTAATTATTTTTTACTTTTTAGTTCTTTTTCGTCGGTTGATTTTTTTGTTAAAAAGTTTTTTATTTTATGATTTTTTGTGGCTCGCATCTTCTTTTAACACTCTGAGGCTAATTTCTAAATCTTCATCATTCCTCTTGCCACTGAGCTGATGATATAACAATCCTTCCATGAAGTTCCCAGGACCAATTGAGGTTACCTCCAATATTGTAAAGACGTTTTTTCTTCAAAGCATATTAAGTGGTATTTGTCACTAAAACCAGTTTTTATATCTTACTTCTTTTGTTTAGGAAAGGTATGGTTTCCATCATCAGCTCAGTTTCATGATGTGATGGTTCCTAAATGCAAATACCTGATTAAGTTATGAAAAGTAAACAGAAACAATATTCGTGCCCAATTTTCGAGGTTCTCTCTCAATTTTTTCAGGATCCCATGATTAGATCCTGATGTCCTCGACATGGGACCACCCTTGAGGTATACCCTATCTAACAAAAAAGAAACATCAAAATCGGTTCATAAATAACGGAGTGAGGGCCGAACATACAAACAGAAACGCTAAACGTGCCCACAATTTTCGAGGTTTTCTCTCAATTTTATCAGGATCCTAGTGTCAGATCCTGACTTCCTTGACATGGAACCACCCTTGAGGTATACCCTATCTAAGGAAAAAAGAATCATCAAAATCGGTTCATAAACAACGGAGTGAGGGCCGAATATACGTACAGAAACGCTTAACGTGCCCACAATTTTCGAGGTTTTCTCTCAATTTTATCAGGATTCCATCATCAAATCCTGATTTCCTTGACATGGGACCACCCTTGAGATATTCCCTATCTCACAAAAAAAGAATTATCAAGATCGGTTCATAAATGACGGAGTGAGACCTGAACATACGCACACAAACGCTAAACGTGCCCACAATTTTCGAGGTTTTCTCTCAAATTTATCATGATTCCATCATCAGATCCTGATTTCCTTGATATGGGACCACTCTTGAAGTATATTGTATCTAACAAAAAAAGAATTATCAAGATCGGTTCATAAATGACGGAGTGAGAGCTGAACATACACAAAAAAAAAAAAATATATATATATATATATATACGGTCGAATTGAGAACCTCCTCCTTTTTTTTCGTCGATTAAAAAAACAACCAACTTCCATAAAAAAAATACACTAAAAATTAAAAAATAACTTTTCGGTCGGTGTCATTTAACGAAGATGTAAAATACAAACACCGACTTCCGAAATTAAAGTTATTTTTAAATTTTTAGTGTATTTTTTTTTATCCTATGCTCTTGCGGACCACTACCGTGGGGAACTACTGTTCTATAGATACTACATGTCTTTGGTAGTAAACTAAACGTTACTGAAAACTTATTATTAATGGAAATCAGAGAATCAAATTAAATCATCTCTTCAGAAGCAAAAAATCAGAAATCTTCTGCGCAAACATAAAAAAATAATCTCATTTTTAGTAAAAATTAAACAAAAGTTTCTTAATTAAAAGAAAAACAATCAACAAATTGGTCATCACTACATATTATAAAAACCAAAGTTGCGCGCCGCGTCTGTACGCGATAAACTCAAAAACTACTGAACGGATTTTCTTCTTAACTATAAAAAATAAACAAACTCTTACAATATCTTCTCTTTAATTCTTTATGTTTCATAAAACATAAAGAATTAGAGATGTACTCGTACATTAGGCATGTAGAATCTATCTATAGAACAATATAAACTGCACTTCAACGTCCTTTTCTTTTATTTTTTTTGTCGATAGATTCCACACCTAGTTTTAACCGCTTGGGATTGGCTATGTCTAGTTTTAACCGGTATGATGAAGGCTACACCTAGTGTTAGCCGAATGCAATTGGTTACACCTAGTTCTAGGCGTGAATTAATAAGCTACACCTAAGTTTAACCTACTGCTACCGGCCACACCTAGTTGTAGCCGCACTTCGGGTTTTAGCCGTGTAACGGCATAACAAAAACCCTGTCCGATCCTGAAGGGGGACTTGGAATCGTATTGCGTACACATATACGTAATCATTTAATGGATACGAGATAATTATTTTTCCCCAATGAAAATAATTAATTTAAAAAAAAAGAGAAACTTATCAAAGACAACACTGAGCGCTCGACAAAGTTCACCTACTGTTTCGTTTAAAAGACGCCGTCTGAGCGATACAGAGTGCCTACGGCGCGACTAGTCCAGGGCGGTATCGTTTGAAATAAAAATAGGTAAAAATGAAAAGATTTCGCCGGCCGGTGGAGTGTTGTCAACTTATGAATATTTGCCATAATTGTTAAATTTCGCATATTTTATGAAAAAAAAAACTATATTTTTTGGTTTTTATGTTACATTTTTTTCAGAACTTTTTCTAGTACTCGTCTGTAAAACCAGAAATACGCCTTTATTGGATCGGACAGGGTTTTTGTTACATGCTGTATACTAATCCGTTTTATGTACGTGGTTCTCTCTGCAAACTACTAGCACGTACATGCATTTAGGCACCTACATAGTGGCCTATGTCTAGGTTTTGTTTTTTGGTGGTGGGAAATCATCCAATGAATTCTCCCGCTGCGGGTGGAGCGGGAGGGCGTGTCAGACTTTTACTGACTAAAACCCACCCCTGTTCCTTCAGTTCCCGCCTTCGGTACCGGTCAGCCCATGAAAATATTCAACTTTTTTCAAGGAAACTACAGCCAATTCCCAAAGGAAGATTTGGACTTACCGTACAATGTTATCATTAGCTGATCAAAATCAGTACGAGAGATCCAAATTTCTTTTAAGTATTTCCTATTAGTTTCTTGAAAAATGTTTCTGATCCTTTCTGAGAGCGATTAACAAGTAGACTTATCTAATCGGTTTCAAATCCAGTTATCGCGGTAATTAACAAAATACGAGTAATAACTATACTTGTATAAATTAGGTATGTCTATACCTGTTTCTTTTTTCAGCGTCATTACGTTATTGACTTACGTTAAATCATTGCCATTATTCTTGCTCTCATCTCAATTTATTTGAGCTCGATGTAACATGCTGTTTCCTACTATCCTTTTCTATTCGTCGTCATCTACGTAGTCACCCCCTTTCTACACATATATTGGCCACAATTCATCCATCGTTTCTTTGGTCTTCCCCTACTATTATAGACATACCACAACATTTATGCTCAAAACTTTCTACGGGACATTTTTCTCGTATTGATCTATTTGGTATTCCAGGTAATTATGACATCCCGGCTGGTACGTTTTGCCACATTCACATCTATGACCTGCATCGTCGTCCTGAGTTATTCAAGAACCCGGAGGAGTTCGACCCCGACAGGTTTCTGCCTGAGAACAGTGCGGGAAGACATCCTTACTCGTACATACCCTTCAGTGCTGGACCTAGAAATTGCATAGGTAAATGATAAGAAGAAGCTTTTGCTTTTCTTTCCCCAGCCATAGCTATATCTAATGATCACACAGAACATGCTGTGAGCTACCTTGAGCTAGTTTATTCATCTTCTTAAATAAATTACAAAATCAACATATTATGTAGCTTCTAAAATAGGTATGTGAAAGCAAGATTGATAGATCAGGAAGTTAAGCTTGACAACAAAAATGATATAGATCTAATCATTTGTCCAGGTCAAAAGTTCGCCATGATGGAGATGAAGGTAGCCGTGGCGGAGGTCTTGAGAGATTTTACGCTGGAGCCAGTTACTCACCCAGAAGACATTCGGATCATCGCTGATATCGTGCTGAGAAACGACGGACCCGTCGAAGTTACCTTTGTGAAAAGGCAATAAAATATTTGTAACGTGTAGAATTTAATCTATAAATCATTACGTGAATCAAAGACTTTCCTTCCCTTTTTACGAAAATTACGCGGAAAGAGGAGTATAAAATTTGGCACAATTATAGTTTATATGGAGAAGGAGTGCAGAAACCTAATATTTTTTTATATTATATGCATTACAAATAAATTAAACAAATAAAAAAACATTACACACACTACCATGCCTTTGAAACAACACGACGTTCATGTCAGGTACAGTCTTTGACAAAAGAACCTTAGTATCGTTCGAACTTAAAATTTTAATAAGATCCAATTTCGTTCTATGGGCGACCACTAGTTTTAGTCATAAACGTATTAAATTAAGTATTTTAAACGGTTTTTATTTATTTTAAGCCTATGCTTTTGCCAGCGGCTTCGCCCGCGTGAATGACGGAAATTATAAGAACGTAGGTACTATGTCCAAATCCAAGCCCTGTTCTATCCGTGTTCGAATTTTCAACCATAACCGTTCAGCCTTTGAGGCGTGCAGCCTTTCAAATTTATAACATTATGTAGAATACATTTTAGGAGTATTTACACCATGAACGACTCGCTGGGCTTTGTATAAATCACGATCGAAATATGTATAAGAAAAAAAGCTCCAGATGGCTCTGATTCTAGAAAGTTCACTATTCATTGCAATGCATCTCTATTTCTATAGTAAACAGTAAAAAAATAATAAATAGTTCAAAAGTCAAATCAAGTAATTAGTCATATATTAAAGTATCATTAGGTAGGTATTATGGATTTATTGTATGGAAAATTTGCAGCGAACTGTGATGATAACGGAGATTGTGATAGTGATGGAAGCGAAATCTCTGTTATCTATCCAAATTATAGAATGCAGACAGAAAGAAAAACCTTTAATTTAAAGGTATATTTTAACAGTGATTTTGTTAGGGATCTTTCACCCACGAACTAGTACTTCAGTACAGCAATCAGTCCCCCAGGAAGGTTAGTGTCATGGGAGCGTTTCCTCTAGAGGCAGTCATAAGAGACTAGGTCGAATACTTTGGAGAGGTCCAAAAATACGCATAAACGGTATAGCTTACGTTTGTATGGTTCAATTATATATTTTAAATAGTACCTAAATTTTTATCAAGTCATCATATATAATGTGTGCCTGTTATAATAATAACGAATTTACAGGATTGTTCTTGCTTTGTATTTATTCCCTATCCGTAGGAAAGAAAAATAGTAACGTGCATTGTTACATTAAAAAAAAGAATAATTAATAATATTACTTATCTACTGATTGTCGAAACTGTACGCAGTTCGTAATTACATAAATAAAAGATAAAGTCGTGCCTTTAGTACAAAGTGTTCCGGCGAAGGGCGAAGACGGTCGCAAAATGTTCTGGTATTTATTTTTTACCGCGGGTTTTCTATGTTTCTTACACATTTTCTGCAACTATAATGAAAGAGCCAGGAAAATTAGAAAAATTCCAGGGCCGGAGGACACCTTTATTTTAGGGAATGGCCCGGCTGTAATGCGGTCGTCAGGTAATATATAAACTTTACTTTACTTGTTTTTTTTTAACCAATAAAAATTATCTATGTTTGCAATTTTTTCAGTTGAACTAATGAAATTGGCAAGAAAGTTAGCTAAAGATAACTCCGGTATCTATAGACTTTGGATATATCCCTTAGCGGCCGTGAATATTTACAATCCTGATGATGTTGAGGTAAATAGTGTATTTAATAACAATATTAAGTTTTATAAAAGTGGTTTTATGCATATTTCTTGTTTTTGCAGACAATTGTATCAAACATGAAATACAACGAAAAAAGTCAAATCTACAATGTTTTAAAGCCTTGGCTTAGGGATGGACTTCTTGTCAGTAAAGGTGAGTGCAGCATGAAGTTTTGTTTTTTCTTCGGGATATTCACATTATGTACCTATTAATATTTTGTGATTTTTAAGGTTCAAAATGGCAAGTGAGAAGAAAAATTCTGACGCCCACCTTCCATTTCAGCATTTTGCGTCAATTTTGTCAAGTTCTAGAAGATAATAGCCAGCGCTTTGTGGAAAGCCTCAAACAGGTGTCTGGTCGACCCATAGACGTGGTACCCATTATTTCAGAATTTACTCTTAGCTCTATATGTGGTAAGTTCTTTACGTGCAATTTATTTTTGAGATATTAGATTACTCATTTTATGTTATAACCAGGATTAAGAAGCCAAATTATTTAGGCCACTTTATTCACTCTTATTAATTTTTTTTTCAATAATAATTTTCAACATGTTTCTACCAGATCTAATCAAATACGTTCAAAACTGCATTCGACTGCAGAATTCATTACAACCACACAAAAAAAAACCTAGCAGACACAATAGATTTTAATTGTTATCTGCACACCAATCGACGTCAGAAAAGTTAATGAAACTTGTCATTTCAGAGACCGCAATGGGCACCAAGTTGAGTGATCATAATAAATCAGACATAAATGCTTACAAAGATGCAATATACAACTTAGGATACGTATTCTACCAACGAATGATCAAATTATTTTATTTCTTTGACTTCTTATTTAATTTAACACCGTTAAGCAGAAAACAAGACGGTTATCTAAAAATAGTGCATGGGTTCACAAAGAAGGTGATTGCCGAAAGGACAGAATACATAGACAAATATGGAATGAACATAGCTGGTGATACTTCAGCAGATGACGAGACATACGTGATCAAGAAGAAGAAGACGGCTATGTTGGATTTATTAATATCAGCCAAGAAAGAAGGACTGATCGACGAAATTGGCATTCAGGAAGAAGTGGATACGTTCATGTTCGAAGTACGTTCGTCGACCGATAGTATTAATAAATTAACTACACACTACAGTGAAATAGTAGATAAACATGTTTACTTATTGTTTGCAGGGGCATGACACTACAGCTTCTGGTCTGACATTTTGTTTTATGCTACTCGCCCATCACAAGGACGTGCAGGTTAGTAAAACTTTGAAATTGCTAATTTTTTTCCTGAGTCTAGGTATGTTTCAAAAAAATTGTGACGATATCGATTTCACAGGATATGAGGGTCAAGTAATGGACCCAAATCCAAAAAGATATCCGTCTGTGATAGACGTTGCCCCAATCCACACGTTTATTTATGTCTTCATATTTGAAGACGAAAAATTACATCGCCAACCATTAAACAAGACCTACATACATATAATAATATATGTAACTCCTCCTCGCTTTAACTTCGTTACTGCGAATTTGTGTTACATTTAGATATGACAAGGGATGTCATACCTACTTGTAACACAAATTCGTAAATAAGCTACTACTAGGTGTATTGTCGATGTGAAATGACAACAAGTGCTGTGTGAATCCTTCCGCCCGTCTAATACAAATAAAAATAATTAACTTTTAGATTTAAGTAACTACTAATGTTATTAAAAGTTGCGGAAAAACCATTGTAAATGTTTTTTTTAACAGGAGAAAATCTTTGCTGAAATGAAGGAGATCTTTGGTGATTCAAAGCGTTCTGTCACGATGGAAGATTTGCCCAAGATGAAGTACTTGGAACGCTGTATTAAGGAGTCACTGCGGCTATACCCGCCGGTGCATTTCATCAGTCGAAGTTTGAACGAAGATATGACACTAAGTAAGACATATTTATAATATCCTTACGTTCTTGAGCTAACGAGGCCCTAATACTATGAAAGGATGGCTTAATGTTTTATAACTAATAGGTACTATGAGTAAAACTACTTTTACTACTATCGCATGTCAGCCATCGGCTGTCAAATGTTCAAATACAGCCCAAAACGCCTTTTCTGCCTGCTTGCATGCTTTAAGGTTTACACCAAAAATTATGCTGTATGTCTTCAGTAATAATTTTAGTAGCCGTAGATTGTCTATGCAAACTATGGCCACGTTGTATCTGGGTAGATATATCTATCAGAGCGATTAGCAAGTAGACATATCTAATCGGTTTTCAAGTCCAGTTACCATGTGAAATCACGATTATTAATTAACAAAAAATTTAAAAATCTCTTCCCGATGTTAGTTTTTACGTGTTATTTTCAGCGCTATTATCTTATTTACCTCACTTACTTCCTTCGGCGCTACACTACAACCCTTTGTGGGTCTTGGCCTCCTCAACGATCTTCTTCCATTTCGATCTGTCTCTGGCCTCCCTTCGCCAAGATGTTTTCCTGTCTTTTTTCCTTAGATCTTTCTCGATATAATCCTTCTACCGCTTCCTGGGTCTTCTTCTTAGTCTTTTCTATTGTGGAGTCCACTCGGACATGATTTTAATTGCTCTGGTGTCAATCAACCTTTCCAGATGACCTGCCCATCGGAGCCTTTGTGACTTGCGGAACCTGACAGTTGTTCGTTCAGTATTGTACAATGCCAGTTCGTCTTTTTGAGTCAATGTCCTGGTCTCACATGCATATGTTACGACTGGCCAAATTATAGTTTTATAAATAGTTAGCTTGGACTTCGAGGTTAGATGTTTACTGCTTAGCATGGGCTTACAAGCGTAAAAACATCTATTTCCGGCGATTATACGAGCTTTGATCTCCTCCATCACATTTTGGGAGTTTAGGTTCGACCCCAAGTATCGGAATGCACTCAGACCCTCAATCCTTATATCTCCCACAGTGACATCTTGAGCTGGCGCAGCAAGGCGCCTGCTAGCTAGGTATTTGGTTTTGGATGCATTCACTTGTAATCCGAACTCAACTGATTCAGATTCCAAAGTCATTCCGTGGTTTATCATACTTTGTTAGGATCGGCTGGTTATCACAATATCATCCACGTATGCTGCCAACTGAGACGTATTGTAGTCTATGAGCCCTTTCAGACTCATTTCTTGTGTGACAGCTTCCAGCACCAAGTTGAAGATGGCTGTCGATGGGACATCTCCCTGCTTCACTCCGAAGTTATAAATGGGGAAAGGTTCAGACTGTTCGTTCTGGATGGTCACGATGGACTTTGAGTCTCGCACCGTAGCGTTCACTTTGCTTAGCACTTCCAGTGTCAACATGCTGCACATAATGCGATCGCGGTTGACGCTATCAAAAGCCTGCTTGTAGTCGACGAACAGGTGATGCAAGTTAATATCATATTCGTAGACTTTCTCAAGTGTTTGTCGCATAAGGTGGATCTGGTTTGCGGTCTACAGCCACACTGATATTCGCCGAGGATTTCCTCTGCGTATTTAGTCAGTTTCACGTAGAGTACCCCCGAGAAAACTTTGTATGCAGCGGATAGGATGGTGATACTTCTGTAGTCAGAGCAAATATTTTTGTCCCCTTTCTTGAAAATAGGTACTATGTCACCGATCTCTGCTATGCAGATATTTTTAATTAGCAAATAGTCTTTCCTCGAGAACAGGTCCTCCGGCTTTCAGCAATTCAGCAGTGATGGTGTCCAAACCTGGTGCTTTGTTCCGCGGAGGTCATTAACTCGTTTGTAGAAAGCTCTCGGTAGATTTCCATCCCGCATATCTTTTAGTTCTTGGACCCGTTTATTTTCGAGGATGCGTTTCTTTTTGTGACTATGCCATTGTTATTGACCTATGTACTTTATATCATCGTCATTATCCTTGCCCTTATTCCAATTTATTTGGGATCGGCGCAACATCTATTTTTCTTCCATACTTTTCTATTAGTCGTCATCTCAGTAGTTTCTAGACGTAAGTATGTGCCCCGTCCAAGCAAAAAGGGTCCAGTTCTCGGCCGCTTTCCGAGATAAACGCAGTTTTGTTAAGTTGGGTGAAATTGCAATACGCGATTTTAATAGACATATAATCTTTCACACAGTCCATACAGCATATCTTGGTCTTGCATTTCTCTTATAGTTATCCACATTCATACTCAAAACATTCATAAATTCGTTCTAGGTAATTATGAGATCCCCGCTGGTACGTTCTGCCACATTCACATCTACGACCTGCATCGTCGCCCTGAGCTGTTCAAGAACCCAGAGGAGTTCGACCCCGACAGGTTCCTGCCAGAGAACAGTGCGGGAAGACATCCATACGCGTACATACCCTTCAGTGCTGGACCGAGAAACTGTATAGGTAAATGAGATTAATTAATAGTTTTTAAAAAGCAAACCCTTAAAGCTGGCCTTTCCTAATCTATCTGAAATACTACGTACCATCATACAGTAGGTAGTTATCGTCAAGCTCAAAATTACTTAGAAGCTTTTTAAACCTAAAGTAATACTACAGAGCATTGACCTACTACTAAATGAACATCGGGTCCGTGCTCAAAATGTCCGAGAAACAAGCTATATAATAAAAAATAAAAAAAAACACGCCTGCCTTGTCAAAAAGTGAATTAAATAAAAAATTAAACTAATAAATAATACTTACGTAAATAATAACGCGAAACTATTTTATTACGTTATTAGTGAACGAATGTATATTTAATACCACTGTTATATATTTTGTTATGTACTAAGCAAGCTCTAGACGATGACAATACACGTAGTCAAATTAATATGAAAAAAAAATTATGTTTTTTTTTCATGAACCGTGGGTCCCCCATTATATTTTTTTACATTTTCACCAGGATTTGTTACCCGGGATACCACAACGTTTCTAACATTACCACATACATTGATATCGGTTAAGCCGTTTAGAAGTTATTGTGGAGTAAAGAAACTCACAAACATAAATGAACCCTGAAAACATAACACTCCTTGTTTTGGGCAATCGTGTAAACAGGGTTCCAAAACAAAAAGTATTCCTATAGCGCGTTTTTGTATTCTCGACTGACCAACATAAACAATCCAAATTTGGAATACCATGAGAGTTAATAGTTGCAGTTGTTGTTGTTGTTGCGTTGAGTTGTAGTTGTTAATGCAGCGAGGAAATGAAGCAGATTTATGTCACAAGCGTCATATATAATTTCGACTGTAGTGAAGGATTCCAGAGCGGAAAGAGGGAGTTAATACTAGAATCCTGAATGCTATAAGGGATTCAAGCTAGCCCAAGGTAAAGACACCGTTATCCACGACGAGCATACTCTACTGTAGTTCACACCTACTGCAAGGTAATTGTAAGCAAGTCATAAGAAGGGCTGGCCACTACTTCTCAAGCAATTCCTATGTCATCATAAAATCGTTTGTTTACCTATAATATGTATTTGTAAAAGGTTATTTTACGAAGTATCCGAGTGCCATAGGCTACTTTTATCCTGAAAAAATGCACGGATACTGTGGGACAGGCCCTAGGAAATAGCGACCGAGAAGCGAAGCCAAGGGAGAAAGCTTGTTAAGAATAAAATTAGAAAACGGTACCGAAAGATCATAATTTCAATTAAAATGAACGAGCAAAATTATAAATGAAAATTGAATTGTACCTACAGGTCAAAAGTTCGCCATGATGGAGATGAAGGTCGCCGTGGCGGAGGTGTTGAGAGAGTTCACACTAGAGCCTGTCACTCATCCCGAAGACATTCGCATCATCACCGACATCGTGCTGAGAAACGACGGCCCCGTCGAAGTCACCTTTGTGAAAAGGCAATAATCTTAATGTACAGAAATACTTTATATTATGTACCTAAATATTAGCAATAAATGTATTAATTTTTGTTATTAAAACAATTTTCAATTATTTTGAACTATTTTTTGCCAGCAGATTCACCCACGTGCAAGTTTTAAAAAAACTAGTTTTGAATTTTGCGTAAGTGCTCGGTGTTATGCTGGTGATTGTGATAGCGTGATAAAAATTAGGTATCCTATGTGATAAAGTAACCATCCAGGCCATACTCTGCAGTGTTCGTTTTATTCAAATTCGTTCAGCCGTAAAATTCATCAAAACAACTAAATATTAAAAAATACAAGCATACAGACTTTCCCATTTATAAACTAGAACTAGAAGAAATTATTAGAGAACTAGAACTATTTAGGTATACTATAGCAGGCTATGAGTGAATCTCGCAAACGCTACAGGTCGTGCTACACTTGAATGCTACGCGCGTAGTACCACTGCTACGCTCGTAGCAGTCAACCCGCGCGGTTTTGAAGCATTTTTAACTTTACATCTGTTGTCAATTACCAGGTGGGTATAGTTTTTTTAGTACAAAAGTGTGACGTGGTTTGGTTATTCTCACGTCCTACCACTAACTCTGCAGAAGTACCATGAATAAAAATAATCAGTTTTAAATTTGATATTGTATCAAATAGATTACCTGAAAGACGTACCAATGTGGTATCTTTGAACATCTCATTAAAATAATAGGGAATATGCATATTTTTTTATTTGTTCAATTAAAAACTTATTAACTTCAATGAACAAATATTAAGGAATTTTCAAAATATCATCATCAGCGACGAAGTTATAAAGCTTTAAAATTGATAATTAGAAAAAAAGTCAGACATGTTCTTTGACGTCAAAAGACATGAAGCCCATACAATTGCCATAGAAAACAGCTTTTTCGAGAGAGGGACAGATATATTTGTTTAAAATTGTTATATCTCGTTTAATTTTCCATCAATTTTGATTCTCTTTTCACTGTTCGTACTCTATTTTAGTATATTCATTGATAAACCGGTTAGATAACAAATATTTTTTTCATGCATATTCCCTATTACCTACGACCGGGGTGAATTGAATAGGAACGAGGGGGTGTATAGAAACAAAACTTTGATTAGGATTTTCACTATGATACCCTAATATTGGTTTCTAGTAAAGCATCAATTAGTATTTATAACAATTCATAAATAAATCGCAGTTCTTAAATGCTACAAACAATTTCTAAATAACGTGAAAAACCCCTTCAAAGTTTTGTTTCTATTCACCCCGCGGTCCTATTCTCCCCGTTTGACGGTATCATATTTGGTACGTATAATGAAATCGGCCCGTTTACATTACCACTGACGACGCCTAAATTTATGAAAAGAGAAAGAAGAGGAAAAAGAAAGAAACATTTATTGCCAACACTAAACAATCATTACATCAAAATGACACAAAAGACTCATTACAATATATCCGATGACTCCAGTGTGACAAAAGGAGCGGGCTCAGCAAATGTTGACCAGTGTGCGGCATATCTGCAATGCTGGTCAACGCTAATTTACAGCCCGCCCCCTTTCTCATTACTTTACACATAAGCTATTAACATAATAAATATCCGTTATAACATATACCTTACTTTAATACCTAAACAAATACGATAATATTTGAAGCCCTGCACAATGAGACACAGTTTGTAATAATTTATTATAATTATTGATGTAGGTACCTACCTACTGTTGGGCAAAAACAGTGCGCTTTTATTAGACAACACATAAGGTGTCGCCTAGTGTTTGTAAAAACGGGCAATAGACTTTTGACGCGGGTAAAGCAATAGGAAGGCTCAATCAATCAAGTCTGACATAGATAGAGGTTTCCAAACAAAAGAAGAATTAAAAATAAACCGATTAACCTAATTATTTCTAGTCATGACTGTTATTTACTGTTACATTACATCTAATAGCAAAGCTATTTTGAACGAATAAAACCTGATGAATGTAGGAACATTTATTCGTTCATACAGAGTGTAACGGACATTATAAATATACATCAAAAAATTAACTTGCCGTACAGTTATCATCAGCTGATCAAAGTTAGTATGGGTAGTTCAATTTTTTTTTCGGAATTCGCAATAGCTTTTTTGAAGAAAATTGTTAATTTTTATGGGCAGAAGCAGTGCCTATCTATAGTAAATAAATAAAATAAAAAACGCCTTTAATTTCTTGCAAGAAGTAACAAAATAGTTAAACTTAATCCTAATTATTACACTACATTTCTATTTATGATATTTGCTTAAGTAAGTTACAATTTTTATATTTTTTTTAATAATTTGATTAATCTGCAAGAACCATTCCGCAGGTGAAGGCGTCCTCCAAAGAAGCCCAATTTTTCCTATCTTGGGCTGTTTGCATCCAGTCCGTGCCAGCCGTTTTACTAATATCATCCGCCCATCTCGTAAGCGGTCTTCTTCTATAGCGTAACCTGCCTATATGACCATGCACGCATTTCCGTTACACTCTATATATGTATATATATGTAGCAAATAAATACAGATCTGTTGTGCATTGTTATTTTACGCTTCAGCTAGGCTACAAAAAATACAAGCTTGCTACGAAATTATATAGTTTCGCCGTGAAAGTCGATTTCATATCTTTCATTGTTTCAGTCAAAGTTGCAAACATTTCTTCTTTGTTTTTTTAGGAATAAAGTACCTAAATGTTCTATCCGTTGATGCTAAGAAACATTTTTAAATAACTGACGCCATACCAACCAATTTATTTTAAAATAAACGAAAATATTAAACTCATTTTAAATCAAGACGCACGCGAAACTGAGCACATCGAAAAACTTGCTACAAGATATAGGTAGTCTTATTCCATAAAGCAGAAAGTGAACAGAGTTGTTCAAGGTACGAGTAATGACTTAAATAAAAGTTATTACGTCTTAGAAAAAATACCAATCCCCACTTTGTAATTCTTCCGATTAATAGTGTGTAAACTAAATATAATGCGACTAGTTCCCTTCTATTACTAATTTGGCACTCTCAGTTGTAGTATATTTATAAACGGCAGACACAAGGAGGATGGCTCAGTGCGTCGCGCGCGGAAGTCTCGGCCATTTCGCACGCTGTTCGGCTCAGTTCGCGCTTGACCCTGCGCGTGCACATCCCTCGCGACCGCCCCGCAACTCTGGTATGCGATACTTGTATAATAGTGGCTTTCAAGAATTCGTGATGGAATGTGATAATGGTTTTGAGGTGATTATCAATTTTTTTTTTGCATTTCCTCATTCTCATCAAACATCGGTTTATCGTCGTCTTTTCATTCATCGCAAAGTATTTCTGTTTCTAGTTCATGAACATGATTACATAAACTAAACTAACATTGGAAATAGAAAGACTTACATTTCATCGAAATTTTGTCTAGAACATCACAAACATTGTAATCAAACCACGACCCTGATGGTTGCCTTGACAGAAACTTTTACTAGCATATACTTACTACAAAAGTTTTATGTGGACACAGCTAGAAAAATACTAATTCAAATATGAATTCATGAGAATTGAAACGCTATTTTTAAATAATTGTGCCCGAGAATTATCGGAGTATTCATTGATGTTTGCCTGCTATGCTATTCATCATGTAATAAATAATGTAACTACTGCCTAGGGCACTTTTTATAACGTATCAACCAACACTACATCATTACTCGGCCAGCTATCCTTCCGACCGAATTTCGATCACGGTAGCCAATTTCAACGGAGCGGCTTACTATACCATTAATGTATCACACACAACTATATTATTATAAGGCCACTGAGAGCCACCCAACAGTTTCTTTGAATGGTGGTGTCTTAAACCGTGTACTCGTTTAAATACCTAGGGCAGTCTTACGGAACATTATTTATAGGACCATCTAGACGTGGACCGGAAGCGAACAGCGTTGGCGGAGAGATGCAATAATGTTGATCCGAAGGTTCTCACGCTGCAAGGGTTCAGTTAAAATAACCCTTTTCAGAGCATAATGTCAAGTATTTTACACGTGTAGCCTTTGGACTAACTTCAGTCAAATGGCCATTTTTACTCTTCGCGTCCAGTACAACAATGCATTCAAGGTGTTGGGGGCAGCCACGCTTCTGTAGTGCCGCAGGGATGTTCACGGAAGCCCAGACTGACAGCTTTGCTGTGATCAGGCGCAAGCGAGCAGCATCCTTGTTGCACAGGGTGCATGCCAGTACCAACAGTCACCTGAGCGTCATTTCCAACAAACTGGAATTATCCTATTATCTAATACTTAAGTTGCTTCCTGTATTATACCGTTTAATGTAAACATAGTTGTTAAGTTATTATGATACTAACATCTGTGTATTTACCTATCAAAATAGTTTTATGGTGGATATGGACTTTTATTCTGAAATAAAAAGATTTTTACTGTCGTAAAAAAAAAAACTTTGGATGATATTCATATTATTGTATCTAACTATCTAGTTCTTGTTCAGTAAGTTTAATTGATTTTCATATTTAGAAAATTGTTTCGATTGTTAGTTATGGGCAAAAGGATAGGTAGATGATGACGTTCGTTATGGGAATCGATTGGAGAAACTTGTCATGGTTTCTGTCTGATAGATAATACATAGCAAAATACGCACTTGGACGTAACGTTGCATATACAAAGCATGCAATGGATTGTAAAGTTCTTACCTTACCTTTTTACCTTAACTGTACCATGTTTTTAAGCAAGTAAAATATTCTTATTCTTAAGATTGATTAGTGTGGTGAGAAAACAGGCTTTTTCGAAGTAGTTTTGCTCCTTATTTGCAATTGAAATCGGATACCTAATATTTAGTCTGAGTCTACCAAGGTCCACTGTATCTAATGAACAAGCTCTTTTTGGGAAAAGGCATTAAAGACCACCATGCGGACTTGAGAACGGTAGGTAGCTGGTTTTGCCGGCGTAAGGATATAAAATTATCATTTCGTAATTTTTGCGTTGAGTCAAAATCATGGGTGAAGAAGGCATGGGTAAATAGTGTGACCAAAGGAATAGTTCAATAGTTTATCATCTGGAAAATATATATCATAGAAAATTTTCACCGTTTTTTTCCTGACGTTACCCTCCCCAGGAAAGTAATAAAGCTAGGCAGGACAAGGGTACCTACTATTGCAAGCATAACGTGCCTAATATTACATCAAGCCGGCTGATGACTACTATGGCCTAGTTTCTGGAACGGAAATTATCGCAAAATTATGTGACAAGTCGTCAAACGTGAAATACGTACCTACTGTGATTGGTTGAATATATTGTCAACAGCAACTCGAATCAATTGAGTTGCATGTGCGAGCCTCAAGCTAATAACCAGCACGAATCTAGCTTTCGAGATGCTACTGTAATACCAAATCAATATTTTTTTGAGGCTGTAAAATCATCAGATGACTTCTACTCTGGGTGGAGCAGGAGGGAGTGTCAGACTCATACTGACTTAAACCCACCCGGGTTCTTTCAGCTCTTTGCGTTCTAGGGCCACCAGTGATTCTGTCGAAGCATCCCGCGACCCAATCGATATGTTACGGCTAAAACCTGAAGTGCGGTTACACCCTAGTTTCAGCCGGCTACAGCTAGGTGTGGCCGGTAGCATTTGGTTAAACTTAGGTGTAGCCTATTAGTTCACGGTTGGAACTAGGTGCATATGCATTCGGCTAGAACTAAGTGTAGACTTCATCATACCGGCTACAACTAGATATAGCCAATCCCTAGCGGTTAAAACTAGGTGTGGAATCTATATAGGCAAATAATTAAAAGAAAAGGACGTTGAAGTGTAATTTATATTGTTCTATAGATACTACATGTAGAAGAGTAGAGTTTATTTATTTAGGTTTTAGCCGTAACAGATATACTTACCTACCTAATAAACAGTTTAGGTGAGCCCGCTCTACAAACGAGGTAGTACCTACTAATCTAACAATTGCAATTTTATAATAATGAATCACAAGCTTCTCGTTACCATTTCATTGCACAAAACACTGCCAAACATAACCATAATAATCATCACAATCACACTAACATTATAATGGCGAAAGTTTGTGTGTGTTTGTTACTTCTTCACGCTCGCAATGAAATTGAATACGTAGCTTATACTCTGGATTAACATGTGTTAATAGTATAGCCTATGCAGGCTATAATTTATTTAGGTGGGAAGTACTTATTTCACGCGGGCGGAGCAGTGACCGGCAGCTAGTTTTTCTTTTTCAGCTAGTTAACTTATAATGAGCATGCTACGAGAGTGCTACGAACTGCTACGAATTTCCCTGAATCTAACTAAACCCCGTAATGATCCAAACATAGTATTGATCGAGTACATCGTCGCTATGGAGTTGTAAACCAATGACCTAACTAGTAGCGGTAGCGTAGGAATTAAATCGATTTCAAGATAGGAGCTTTGAGCATTTTCTTTAAGCCTAAATCGAAACATTAAAGTTACCTACCTACTTATCTAACTGAAAAAAATATAAATTACCTATATTTTTAGTAAAAAAAAGTTTTTTATTTTTCTCTTTTTATTTGTGGTTCCCCATTTTTTTTTTTTGTTTTTGGGTGTGGGAAATGATCCAATGACATCTCCCGCTCTGGGTGGAGCGGGAGGGCGTGTCAGACTGTTACTGACTAAAACCCAGCCCTGTTCCTTCCCTGCCCTGAGCGCCCAGGGGCACGGTAACTCTATTTCGAATTTATCCACAACCCCTGGGCAGGTTGTGGTTCCCCATGAAATTGTGTTAACAATACATAGAAATACGATCGCAGCAATCGCGCAATATCGAAGAGTTCCATTGTCTATATCCGAAGATCTTCATCAAATCCTAATGTATTATATACTAAAATCTAATAAATATAACTTACCACAAATAATGTATCTTTCTACCAGTGAAAAAATAGAACTCGATCATTAATTCCAGAGATAACCCCCTTTTTTATTTTTTTATTTTGTGGGTTGGGAAATCTTCAAATGACATCTCCCGCTCTGGGTGGAGCGGGAGGACGTGTGACACTCTTACTGACTAAAACCCACCCCTGTTCTTTCCCTGCCCTGAGTGCCCGGGGGTGCGGTAACTCTTTTTAGAATTTATCCACAACCCCTGAGCAGAGAGATTATCCCCTACATACAAGCTTACAAACAAAGTTTACCTCTCTACAATATTAGTTTAAATTAAATTTTATCAAGCTGAATTTATAGTAAGAGTATTTATTAAATAAAGGTAACATTCGTAATCTTTACGAACTTTTAAATACCTTAATTAGTTTGACGTGAGCCGTTAATTCTGATGGTTTAACGAGATTTTTTTATGACTCCAAAAAGGTATGGCAAGGTGTAACATGGGCCTTCCCAACTACGTAGCTTTATGTACATAATTATTATGATAAAACGTGACTCAGGTGCTACTATTGCCACGAATTATTCAATTTGACGTAACACGTCGGCGGTCATGTAAACACTGAATGTAAACAAGTAGATAAGCGAGAGGTGCGCTGGGCGGGGAGTCGTCAGTTGGCGCCTGCGCCTCGGGAGCGGACATAAGCACGCCGCCGCGGCTCGCCCGCCAGCTTACACCAGCGCCGCAGGGAGTACGTCCGCGTCGGACTTCCGAATTCGTGTCGCACACCGCCATGAGCACCCGCCAGCTGTGCCGTCTCGCGGCCGCACGCCCACTCGCCAAACCCAGCCACTCGATATGCACCTGCTATCGCCACTATAGTCAAGTGAGACCAAACTATGTTATAGCAAAACGTGAAGTGAGTGTCCTTTCCTTGTGTTGTACTTCCGTGGTGACAGACCCGTCTTTGTATCTGTCTCTATTTGTGGAAATCTGGAAGAAGGCTAAAAAAAAACTGACAACTACTATTCTATGTTTTCAGAAATGGCGCAATTCTGCACCGCACTTCTATTCAGTCCAGTCCCTGGACCTAAGGTATACATGCATTACTTATTTATTATTATGAATCAATGCAGAAATAGTGTCAAACACGTTCATTGGAAATAAATTGCTGTTAATAACCCACATCGACTCCTATTGATCTATATTAAACAGGCCGGCGCCGGTACTTGTCCAATTCACCCCTGACATTTGAAACTGAGAAACACACTTCAACATAGTTACAGTATCAGTATCTATTGTGGCTGCTATAAAATTAATAATTAGCTTTTCCACCATCATGTGTTCAGTTATGCAACATTTAGTCAGACGTAACGTAACTTGTGACTCTTGATAAATGCACTACACGAAAAATCAATAAGACATGAAATTCCTCTTTGATAAATCTGTAACACACGAAACTGATTTGTCATGGATGACGACACAGCTGCTTTACATTTTCGGTCCAGATCATGTAACTGATAAGGTATTCACATTTGTGTTTGTTCACATTCCATGGCAGCAGCAAAATCAGAGAGTACTCGTTCGTGCATAACATCGACCCCGTAGCGTGAGTACTGAGGCATCTGCCTACCCCACCCGTGTGTTGCATGGATCAGTATGATTTGTAGTAGAAGTTACAACATTTTCCCAATTTTGATCTTTGCTAATTTGTATTACAGTTACTTTATCTATAATTTTTTTAAGCACCTCTTTGGTTTTATCTTACGCTTAGTATTTTTTTTGGAGTTTATATTGGTTTTGCTTCTTTATTTGATAAGGCTTTTATTAACCGACTTCCAAAAGGAGAAGGTTCTCAATTTTATTCGTCTGAGTTTTTTTTTGTTACGCGGTTTCTCCGCCACTTGTGAATAGATTTTGATGATTCTTTTTTTGTTTGGTAGGCCATACTTCAGAGGTGGTTCCATATAATTTTATCGAAATTGATTGAGCACTTCTTCAAAAAATCAACATACTTAAACAAAAAAAACTTTTTTACAAAAAATTCAACCAACTTCTAAAAATTGCAAAATAACTTTAATTTCGGCAGTCGGTGTCAAATAACGAAGAAACAAAATACAAACACCGACTTCCGAAATTAAAGATATTTTGCAATTTTTAGAATTCGGTTGTATTTTTTGTAAAAAAGTTTTTATTCCTGTGAAGCCCTGCGACTCACTGGTGAGTCGGACAACAAAAAAATATTAAAGAGAAAAAAAAAAAAAAAAAAATCGGCTGTCAACCCGGGTTGTGGTCGGGGTTCAGTTTTACAACCCGGATTTGGCCGCGGGGGTTGAAGGGTGGACTCTCAAGGAAATAGAATACATAGTGTGTCAATGCAATATCCTAATCAGATCAGCGAGACCTTGTTACGATACTGCATTACCTATTCTGTTATCTAAGCAATAATCTACTGAAATCTGCCAAGTACCCGCTTAGTAAATGACGTTTTTTAGCGTACATAATAATTTATAGATGTAGAGATAAACTCATTATCTAGAAAAATCTGATGGGTTTTTTTCTCTTACGTTACGTTCAGTTGATTCTTCTTAAATCTAAATGTTTATTGCATTTGTTTTGGCTATCGAACAGGCCTTGCTTTAGTCCTGTAGAATTACTAAAATTTTGCAGCAGTTGCTTGTTTTTCTTTGCATTCTCGTGTCTAATTTTAGCACCGTCAGGTGATGGTAAACAGTTTTGTCACGGAGTGTGGTGTGTTCGTCGGAGACACACCCGCGCCTACGTAGTCACGCTGCTGATATTAATAGTTCGTCAGTGTCGACGTCACGCAGGGGCGTTGGTTACCAGTAACACAATATTTGTTCAATATATTATAATTGCTCTATTAGCAATGTTGTGTTAATTGCATACTCGTGAACAAGCGCGTCTATAGTACATACGCTACACAAGATCCCTGCATGACAGGCGCTTCATTTAACAAGCCGTGACAATTGATCGCTGCTTATGTAGTGGTACCATTGTAACTGTAGAAAAACGTTATAAGGTGTGGTCATATTTTAAGAACCGGTTTTGCCCATGGAAACGAACAACTGTCTCTAAGAAAAAACAGACAATTCAAAAAAAAAAATTAAAATTTTCATACAAAGTTATCATCAGCTGATCAATATTTGTATGAGGGGTAAAACAACAATTTGAGAATTTCCTCAAGTTTATATGACCACACCTTTCCGTTACACCTTGTATACACCTACCTAGCAAACGTTTTTTTTTTTTTTGTAAGACCTGATATAATCAATATAAATAATTACTTACTTCCCTATAAGTAATAGACACGGCTTCTCTATTAAAGTAGGCGTATACTTATCCAAAGTATTTATTCCCAATATTATGAAGTGTATTAGTAGGTCTCTACAGGCTGTAACGGTAATGGATGAATATATTTTAAATACTGCTACTTCTTCAAGAAAATCATAGTCAATTCCGAAAAACCTGGACCTCCATACTAATTTTGATCAGCTGATGATAACTTTGTTTCCGATTCACCCAGTAGGTACGAGTACCTATATACTAAAATCTTAAAAACCCACCTAGTTACACCATCCATCAAATAGGAACAGCTGTGAGTATTACCATTACCACTGCTTATAGCCTACTATATTATATTGGTGCCGATTCTCTTATTCAATAATTAAACTAAAATTAGAGAAGCGCTACCTTTTACTAAAAGGCAGTGCGAGAAAAGGACGGCTATAGCTATGAACTAAGTTAGAGATGTCAAACTAGTTTACGCCTTGCGCTTTACCGTGTTTTTAGTCCACATGTTTTTAAGTGTACCCTTAATTTGTATGGAAATATTAGGTCAACTAAATTTGACAGCTCTAATTTAGGTACGTCCGTCTTTTTCTTGTTTTATTATAGAAAAAAATATAGTAATAGCCTAAATTAAGTTTAGTTCGTGCACAACAGAATCGGCAGCAATATCTACGTCACATAAGCGGAAAATTGAATTAAGTAGCTAGAACCCCTAATATTAATAGGTACCCTACCCTACATACAATGGTACTTAATGAGCATCATTTTGATCTGCAGGGTGCGTGACGGACCGCACAAGAACTCCGACGATGTCCTCTTTGATATGTTTAAAAATGAAGACACAGGACTTCTTCCCGTTGGAAAGTTTTTGGCCGTGAGTGTTACCTTTGAACTAGCTCATTTGATTATTTTCATTTTTAATACTTAAATATTTTCTGATATTCAATTATTTCTGTGCTTATTTACAGGCCTTGAGGACCACCGGCATCAGGAAAAATGACTCTCGCGTAAAAGAAGTTATGCACAATTTATACAAAGTGCACAAAGAGTCCAATTTCGAAGGCGGTTCACCAGAAACACTAAAACTGGACAGGAAGACTTTCAAAGAAGTGATCGCGCCCAACATCGTTTTGATAACGAGGGCATTCCGCAGCCAATTTGTAATCCCAGACTTTCAAGACTTTATCAAAGACGTAGAAGAGATGTACTGGGCTGCTAAAAGCAACTCGGACGGAAAAGTAGCCAGTTACATCCCACAGCTCGCGAAAGCTAGCTCGGAAAACTGGGGAGTGAGCATTTGCACAATTGATGGACAACGATTTTCTATCGGTGAGACTCGATATTACGATGGCTGTTTAATTTCTTGTGTGTGACTGATATGATACCTAACCATGTTCTCTTTTTGTTTAGGTGACGTGACGGTCCCATTCACTCTGCAGTCGTGCAGCAAACCACTAACATACGCGATGGCACTGGAAACTCTGGGCCCCGACGTGGTACACAAATACGTTGGCACGGAGCCCAGCGGCCGGAACTTCAATGAACTCGTTCTCGACTATAACAGTACGTATCAACAACGCCTACACCTGTGATACTATTTGTTTTTGCGAGTCCATAGCGTGATCAACCGAACATGCATAAACAATTAGATCAACAATAACATCTGCCAACGTTCCTCGCTCACAGCGCATCGTAAATAATATTTGTCCAAACTTATTTTTACAGTGAAACCGCACAACCCTATGATCAACGCAGGAGCAATTTTAGTATGCTCATTACTGAAGACCTTGGACAGGCCCGAAATGACACTCGCTGAAAAGTTCGATTATGTCATGTCATTCTTCAGCCGGCTCGCTGGCAACGAAGGACTGGGCTTCAATAACGCAGTATTTTTATCTGAACGCGAAGCTGCCGACAGAAACTATGCACTTGGCTTCTACATGAGAGAACATAAATGTTACCCAGAAAAAACTAATTTCCGTGAATGTATGGACTTCTATTTCCAGGTGTGTATTGTTTCCAAGTGCTTTTAAATGGAATTATATTGAAAATAGTCTAATATCTATCATTTCCTTGATTACAGTGTTGCTCAATGGAAGCTAACTGCGACATTATGTCAATCATGGCTGCTACACTAGCAAACGGAGGCATCTGCCCCATCACTGATGAAAAAGTTCTACGGCCAGACTCAGTGCGTAACGTGCTCTCCCTGATGCATAGCTGTGGCATGTACGACTACTCAGGGCAGTTTGCATTCAAAGTGGGGCTTCCGGCGAAGTCAGGAGTTTCAGGCGCCATGCTCATAGTTGTACCCAATGTTATGGGCATCTGCACATGGTCTCCGCCGTTGGACCCCCTAGGAAACAGCTGCCGAGGATTGCAATTTTGTGATGTAAGATCCATTAAATTTTCTTTTATTTACTAAGATGAACGATATTGTAATCTATCTATTACTTATATTGTTTCAGGACATGATCAATAGGTTCAACTTCCACAAATACGACAACATACGGTATGCGAGTCACAAGAAGGATCCTCGACGGTACAAGTTCGAGTCCACTGGTCTCAACATCGTCAATCTCTTGTTCTCCGCTGCGAGTGGAGATCTCAGCGCACTAAGACGGTACGAACAATGAGATCTTTTTATACTTAGATATTTTTGTTATTTACTGGGGAATTTTTGTTGACAAACATATTATTGTTTAACAGCCAAAGGTCTGACCTGACTTCTACCCGTAACGGTGAACTCTATCAAATAGATTGCTTTCGACAAGAACGACATTAGTACCAGTACCTGCTTATCTAGTATACTCAGAACTCACGTATGCTTACTGTTGTGCTTAATGGGTCTATTAGTACCTACGTATGTAACTCAAGTGCTGTTCCATGGTTAGGTAACGCTTAATGACTTAGCTCACAACACGGTGCTAGTGTAAATTAATTATCATCATTACATTAGGTACAGCCAATCGCAAAAGTAGTCTTTCACAAAGTGACCTTTCTTAAATCTTCTAACACATGATTAAATTCTGTATAATTTTCTCATTTCTCAGGCACCACCTCTCCGGTATGGACATGACTCTGTCGGACTACGACGGTCGTACCGCGTTGCATTTGGCGGCCGCAGAGGGCCACCTGTCTTGCGTGGACTTCCTCCTCGCTCAGTGCGGAGTGCCGCATGATCCGCGCGACCGCTGGGGCAGCCGCCCGCTCAACGAGGCCGAGACTTTCGGACACACCGCCGTCGTACAGTACCTGAAAGAGTGGGAGCACACACATCCTACAGATCGCCCTGTAGACGCCGCACCTTCGACCGTCGACGACATACTAGAAGTTAAACCAGATGCTAATGACGCTGTCAAAGATCCGAGCATCCAGGAGATAGTCTCCAGGAACGGTGATAAAGTACAATAGAATCTCAACGACTGGGATGATGTAATAAGATGATCTCGTGACTAAACTGGTGTCACTAATTACTTTTGAAGGTGACTCCGCATCGTGTGGCAGACATGTTAACGTAAATGCATTGAAAAGAAATGATAATGACAAAACTAATGTATTATTAGACATGTTCCACACGATGCTGAGTTGATCTAGGAAATATAGTTGTGTACCTACGTGTTTCGGTGTGCTCTCATACCGGATTACATGTAGATACCAACATATTATTTAAGTAGAAAAAAACAATGCATTTCACGTTTGGACAGCTTTTCTCGTGAATATATGTAAACTGTAGGAAGTTCACTAATGTTCATATAAATACCCTTTACCTGGCTACTAGTAGATATTTTGTATCAATATTTACAGCAAAAGATACATTTTACTGAAGAAGAGAATTACTATGTATTACAAGGGGTCTGAGTATTGTAGACCGTATTGATATCGTAAGTTAAGCTTTGACAAGGTATTTATCAAGCACTGAGCTCAAAGGTGTGATATTAAAATAACTTGAATGCACAAGGAAACATCTTGGAAGAGAATCAATATGAGGGAGAGATGCTTAGAGAAATAAAGTAATGGTTTTTGAGAAGATTGGTTATTATTTGTAACACTATGGATTACATGTATTTGAAATAATAGAGTTATTATTTGTTTATTCTCAAGATTTTATTTAATGTTATTGAGAAGATGTATTTGTATAGGTAGGTATATAATGTGTAGCTACTGATTTTAGATACATTTATTAGATAAAATACCTATTTAGGCTTTACCTTAATAAATTTACAGTATCTCAGTGTTAATCTCTCTATTCATAATTCATCTTTAAACATCTGATTCTTAAAAAACTGGCCAAGTGCGAGTCGGACTCGCACACGAAAGGGTTCCGTACCGTAAACTGAAAATAAAAACAAAAAAAACATGTTTCTAGAAACATGTCTTTTTGGGCTGTATCTCATGATCCGTAACAGCTACACAGTTGAAATTTTCACACAGCGTGTATTTCTATAGCCGCTATAACAACAAATAATCAAAATAAATTAAAACTTTAATTGTGAGATACAGACCGCTGACAGACAAACAGACAGCGGAGTCTTAGTAATAGGGTCGTGTTGGTTACCCTTTGCGTACGGAACCCTAAAAAACGATCCTCCCAAACATTGTATTTTTAACATTCCATTTATAATAATGACAGAGTTACTTACTGTTCCAGGATCAATTATAAAACTATTTATCATATTATTATGTGTATTAAATAAATACATTATTTGAAAATGTCTGTATAAATAAAAACTTTGAAACAGGAATGTTAAAAATGTTATAATTACTAATCTAAAATATAAGTAATTACTTATATTCTGACAATAAATAGATGCTATTCTATGCCATTATTGATGTTGTCCAAATGTTTGTCAATTAAATAAATTGTTGACTTAAATCATATGTGTTTGTTATTGGTGTGTTGGACAAAGTCCAGTTCATGTCAGAATTGATTAAATACCACTCACTTATCACTATCTAGTGCTGTCAACACTGATGTTTAGATGACCATGTATTGTTAAAAGCACTTGACTCAACTACCAATATAACATGTTGATGTCGAGGGATATAAATCAATAATTATGGGCATATTTCGCTACAATTGTGGTGGTAGATATTTAATACTGAACTGCATAAGAGTTGTAAAAATATGCCAAAAAGTTTAGAACTTTGCTTTAAAGTAAAACAAGTGATTTCAATTTTAATAGCCCTTTTATCCTGAAACTCTTTTCTTATGCTAGTTTAATTATTATCATTTTCTTTCCTGATTTATAATAGGTACACTAGCTTCTACCAGCAGCTTTGCCCATTTTGAATTATAACTTCCCCCACTATAAATCATAGCCTATGTGATATTCCAAATTACATCCTGATCCATTCAGCCGTTCTGGCGTGAAAGAGTAGCAAACATCCATAATCCTCACATACTTTCATAACCTAATTTTTAGAAATTAAATTTATTTAATTTAAGTTCCTAATTCATATTACATCCTATTAGAGCATAACATTATTTAAAATACATAACATATCATAATATTAGTAGTACCTTAGAGTTCAGAGTGCCTCTCGGCAAAGGCCTCCTCTAACGATTTCCATTGCTTTTTGTATTTTTTGTTAACAAGTTATTTAAGGAATTGCAATTAATAATCTCATTTGCAGACTGAAAATACAAAATACCATTCTACTTTTAAGATGTTAAAAGCAAACAACAAACTTTAGATAACATTATTTATTGCTTTTACTTCTAAACACTAAAAAAATTAAATACTAAATAACATCACTTTTCACTTACTGCAGTAGCTCTGACTGGGGTAGATATTATTCCTAAGAGCTTGCAGTCCGCTTCTAACAGGGTGAGGTCTGTGCTGGAACCCAAAAACCGGGACGATAACTCTAAATCCTTGATCTGTATTCTCACCCTGGCCCCTCTCACATATTCGTCGCCTCGGACTGTAGGCCGTACGCACACACAGTGGAACTTCCATCCGAAATCAATATACAGGTCATCTTCAACAACGTGAAATATTTTACCAATAACTACTTTGTTGGTAGGATCTCCAAGCTGAAAATAGTAAGTGATAATTGTTTTAAAATTGTGTATTGAGGCAAATGAACAGATTTCTTCAAAATTCATTTCAGTTTGATAATTTTGAAAGTGGAAGTTCAACTCACATCCATTAATTTAGAATTCCGTAGTAATGAAGCAAATGTAAAGTATTGTTCCTTATCCTCAGTGTCCGTGATCTGTGATTGTTTTTCAAAGGCCTTAGCGAAACCGCCAACTTTAACAGCAGCTGCATCAGCAGAAACATTCACAGGTTCCTCTTTAGTTGTGCCATTGGGGCTACAAAATGTTCGTGAACTGATCACAAAGCTGGTTCTCCTCATTTGTCTTGATAATCTTGCTGTGGTCAGCATAATGCCGCCAAGTTTCTGAGCAGTTTTAAAATAAGACATTGGTTCAAGAGCTTGTATTAGTAAGATTTGTTATTAATTTAATTCACAATTTTAAATTATAATAACAAGATCTGGAACATTGAACAACACAAATAACCTAAAATTCATCTGCCAGTGTCAATTTTTTTTTTATTTACCCCGAAGGGAAGGCGTATAGTGTTTTGACCATATGACCTAGTCTTACGTAGTCATCTCTTGTGTATTTTTTTTTCATTAGAATGCAGAGGTAACACATTCTAATGTTTTTTGGAATATTTGGGCAACAAATGTGTCGAGTCAGCCTTCTCGGCAAACTTCGCTGAGGTAGTCAATACAACAATAAAATTCTCAGCTCCATATTACCGAGATCACGCCTGTTTCAATGATTCCACTTATTGTCCAGTTGCGTAGACACTTGAGACATAAAACTACACCAGTTTTACATTGCAATATTCACTAGGAATCAATTTGCGAATAATTAAAACAACCACGGAACTTCATTCGAGAAAAGCCCGCCAAAAACCATTTTTGTTCCTTGTGGAATAGGCTAAGTTCAGAGACCATGCTGCCTAGTCATCAGTTAGTTAGTATTTTTCTCCAATAAAAAGCAGATGTAACACATTCTATATTCATGTGTTTGTTGCAGTATTCGGCAGCAAATGTACCGAGTCAGACATCTGGGCAAGTTTCACTGAGGTAGTCAATACTACAATAAAATTCTCAGCTTCACTTTACAGGGATCGCGCCTGTTTCAATGATTCCACATATTGTACAGCTGCGTAGATACTTGAGACAAAACTACACCAAACTAACATCACAATATCTACCAGGAATCAATTTGCGAATAATAAAAACAGCAACTGAACTTCACTCGAAGAAATCCCGCCAAAAACCTTTTGACACAGTTTTTCGTTTGACTTCACACGGTTTATGCATTTAGCCATGATTTAGCCAAGGAACCCACAGAGTATATAAACTTTTCAAGGAACCCGTTTTGTAGAGTGGGTATCACAGATAAAACAAACTTTTACTCTAATAGTCATTTTGTACATGTTCGGTAGTGCTCATAGATGTATAATTCTATAGATTGGCAATGTCATCAATCGAACGAGACCAAAAACCATTGATTTAAGTGTGCGTAAATTGTGAATGTGTGCATAGATAGTGTTGTACGACTTGTTCTTGCGATATCGATAATTACATCTTTCTAATATTATGTTATGGATAAGAAGTGCATTTCTTCTGTGTAATACAGTATTTAAATTTAGAATAATAAATGTAGCTGCTTTACCTATTAAGCTGAGCAGCGGTACAATTCTTCATGGCCCGGTTGGTATTTAATATTTTTTGGTTATACAAAGTTGATACGACAGAGGGGCTTTCCTTTAAACTGCCTATACTAGGTACTATTTTCAAGCTCTGTACCAAAAATCAATTAAATCGGAGCAGTAGTTTAGTCACAAACGATTTTTTAAGTTTTGGCCTCGTTTGAACACGATGTATCTTTCCTAACAGCTGATTATGTCTATACGCACAGGTCATGCACCTTAAAACGATAAATCTGAGTATAACCTACGATACGACGCGTTGTTGCCGTTCTCACGCAAGTCACAAGTACATTTTCGCTATAAGATGGCAATGCAAACAAGGATAATGGGTATAAAGTATGGTATAAAGGGTGGTTGCGTTTTACTCTGAATTGTAAGCTATTTAGTTTGTTTGAAAAAAAAAACCTCATTTATTATTATTTTTATACCGTATCGAATTAATACTAAACACGTATAGTATACGTAGTTTAATTTAATGCCCCTCTGTCACATCAACGTTGTATAACTGATGGTCTCATTAGATTTTTTTAGTAAACTACCCTATTGTTCAAATTTCAATAGGTCCATGGAGCACTGATGGTTTCCTACGCAATAATGCTGCTGGCATGCCACTAACCCTCATTTAGCAGGAAGATTTGAGCGAGATGACACAGCAAAGTATTTATAAAAAAGAAAAATAACTGCTGGGAATGAAACTGATGCCGTAAATATATGTTTGCAATGTTTCTCTGTCTGAGTAAAACGCAATTTCTATTAGAAAGATTCTAAAATTTACATGAGTATTTTGAGCGTGGCACGCCGTGTCACTAAGTTAGCGGCCATAAAAGTAACATCTACAGGAAAATAGTGAAATAAAAAACACTTAAAAAGAAAATAGCTTTATTAATCACATAATTAATGTACATAATGATAACAATGTTGAAATGTCGATAACAACAAAAAACCAAGCCATCACATCACTCAAAAGTGAGGTTATAATGCCCTCGTATTTCTCTATTTGTTATATCTGAAATTAGTCGGTTTTAGACATGCTAATTAATCTAAGTAATAAATAACATAATTTTTTCACCTTATTTTGCTTACAGCCGGCTCCTTTGTGAATTCTGATTGCAGAAATAACGATGTAAACAAACAATAAACTTACTTGTGAAACGAGTAATCCTGAGGATTTTTATTTTTGCAAGATTCACATCCTAGTACTGCACAAGAAACCATCGCAATACAGTTCTTAAATCAGATGTTATTACTATATTCACTGAAATAATTGTCGAAACACTTGTATGCACATTTACCAAGGGCCCTACAGGGCCTTAGCAAATACGTGTTTGGTCCTGTTGACAGCGTGTTGCTTTTTCTCTTTCTAACACAGCAAAGTTCCGTTAAGAGCGGGAGCTCTCTTTCACTCTTAAGCCCAATCTACGGAGTATATACTACATCTATGGTAGTGCTATTCCGTATTATCTCACCGTGATAACTTAGGTGAAGTGAACGTGAAGTCAATCCGTACAATCAAAGGGCAATGACAGTTCAGTTCACGCTCACTCCACCTATGTTTTCACGGTGATCTGTTATCAGAATCGACCGGCGGTATTCAAGAGCAACGAACTTTCCATTTTTTTTTTCGCTATAGGGAACGTGCACGATGAAGACTCTGCCACCTGGTGGCGCAAATCCAAATCATTTAAGGTGAATGCTCCAGGGTAGCCCGTCAAATTCAAATTTTCTTACGTTTTTTGCAATTTGCAGGTCAGCGTCAGGTTGTATCATTTGGCATCAATTCTAACTATTTGAATTGATAAATTGAAAAATCTAAATGTGTATTGATATAAGGCGGAGGACACTGATTCCTGTAACACAGGTTCACCTAGCACGGGAGTCAGGGGCTTCACATGTAAGATTGTAATATTTTTATGTCAATAAAGTTATTTTATTGTTGTTTTAAGTTTAAATATTTAAACAAACATAAAAAAAACATTTCAAAATATAAAAAATAGTAGTCCACCGGTATCGGGAGCAGCGTCCAAGCTACCGGTGGTTAGGGCTCCAGAGACAGGAACCTACTCACAATGCGAGCCGTATCAAGGAGTACTGCCTTCTGAATCAGGCCCTTAATCCAACCGCGCAACGACAGCTTCGACAGGTGGTCGTCGAGGCTTTTGGCCATCAGGCCATTGGCGGTAACGACTATCGGCACAATGACAGCCGAGTCCACATTCCACATATCGAGAACCTCGTGTGCTAAGTCAAGATATTTAATTTGTTTCTCTTTCTCAGCTTTGACGAGGTTCTCGTCATGTGAGATGGTGACATCGATTATCAGTGTGCGGCGCGCTAATCGGTCTATTACCACTATATCCGGCTTATTGGCAACAATAGTCCTGTCAGTGATGATAGACCGATCCCGGTACAACGTGACATGGTCATTTTCGAGAACTGGGTCGGGCACATACTTGTAATACGGCACCTCAGAATCCACAAGTTTGTATTTTAAAGCAAGCTGCTGATGAATAATCCTGGCCACTTGGTTATGCCTGTGCAAATACTCGCTGTTAAGGCTCAATTACACCTTCCGATTTCAAGGGACCCAATTTAGGAAACAGGAAGGTGTAATAGCAGTTAGAATTGCTCGCTTCATACTTCCTAGTTAGATCGTTCCTAAATTGGGTCCCTTGAAATCGGAAGGTGTAATTGAGCCTTTAGAAAGACGAGAACAACCAGAGATACTATGTCTGATGGACTCACCCGGACGGTGGCATGCCCGACACACGTCAACCATCCCATCCTTCATGATATGCCTCCGGTAGTTATTCGTCAAGATAACTTATTATTATTATTAACTGAGAGAGTTGTATTGATGATTTTAATGATTATAATTCTATAAATACATACTTGCCACGGCCGACCAAGATACAAGCTGACACTGACCTGCAAATTGCAAAAAACGTAAGTAAATTTGAATTTCGCGGGCTACCGTGGCGCTTCCACCTTAATAAGGAAACAATTAGAAAATAATAGAATAGAATAGAATACTCTTTATTATGTACACCATATAAATTATAATAAAAATATGAGGAAAACATTACATAGGGTGACACAATGGGCGGCCTTATCGCTAAAAGCGATCTTTTCAAGACAACCTTTGGATGGATTTTAAAGAAAAAAGGAAATACAGTACTGTAGGTAGTCTTAGGTGTACTATTTATACTATTTTAAACAATAAATACATTATAGATAAATATATACATTAATAATCTTACTAAAGAAGTGAAAAATAATATTTAACTAAGTGAAATTGTATTGTTGCCTTTCGGGATACTTGGACACTTCAAAGAAAAATAAAAAAATATTCGAATGGTGTAAAATTGTATTACTTTCCTACGAATAGTACTATTTTCCACGGTAAACGATAAAAGTGGATAAATGCAATTCAAAACATGTACTTGTATGAGTTTTAAAAACATTTAGGAATAAGATATTGGTAATGTTGTTTGTAAAAATAGCTAAGTTTTGGTAGTGGTAATAGTCAATAAAAAAAAATCTTTATGTAAACATAACCTTCTACTTTTAGGACATGTCTGGATTCGAACACTTTTTGGCCTTTTGACATATTCAGACCACGCGGACGATCATTATTCATCGGCCTGTATATTTATCATTTTAATAATAATAAAAATATATGTAACGATAACGACAAAATCTATAATAAACTAATAGACGGCTACACGATAACAGCTCTGAATAGTTAATTTTCTTACCACACTGTGGCGCTCGTGTCGATTTGTGCTGCCACCTATAGTTCTTGTACGCTATTGAATTTGCTAATGATACCTATGGCGAAATTATATTCTCTTGGCTATGGCTAAAGTCGTACACAACGACTACCTTTACAATAAAATTAATCGACTAAAGCTGAATGAATACTTACTTCTGCTTGCTAAATTACACAAACATGGTAACTGCCGTCTGACAATTGACAGGAAAACGAGGTGTTTTGGCGGGATTTTGTCAAGTGAAGTTCAGTGGCTGTTTTAATTATTCGTTTATTGATTCCTAGTGGATATTGTGATGTAAAATTGGTGTAGTTTTGTGTCTCAAGTGTCGACGCAAATGGACAATATGTGGAATCATTGAAACAGGCGCGATCTCGGGAAAATGTAGCTGATAATTTTATTGTAGTATTGACTACCTCAGTGAAGTTTACCAAGAAGGCTGACTCGACACATTTGTTGCCAAATACTGCAAAAAATATTAGAATGTGTTACATCTGCATTCTAATGGAAAAAAAGTATAAATACACTACGTAAGATTAGGCAATATGGCCAAAAGACTTTCGCCTTCCCTTCGGGGATAATAAAACATGACAATTGACATGACAGACAAGTAAATGTCAAAAAAATTACACACGACACACGGTTTTTTGATAATGTTGAGCGATTGCCTAAAAAGTTGAGGGATATAATCAATTAAATTGTATAATGACTGAAGATCAAGATGCTAAAGATTCACAGTCAGACTCGGGCAGTAAAACTTTTGTTAATAAGAACAAGGATAAGAAAACAAAAACCCAGCGGCCGCTGACCAAAGTGACTGTTTGCTAATGGAATTTGTTGTCTGTAAATAAATTATCGTTTACCACAACGGAAATTAAATAAGGTTATAATTGTTTCAGATAATACTGCGGCGGTTACCGCCTAGTATGACTGAGGAAGCATTCTTGGAGCAGGTCTCACCAATACCTGATCATGACCATTTTTATTTTGCCAAGCCAGATCCTTCGCTTGGCAATAACCTATATTCCAGAGCTTATATAAACTTCGTTAATGTTGACGATATTTACCTGTTTAGAGATAAGTTTGATGGATATGTATTTCTTGATGAAAAAGGTAAGGAACTTTATATTGGTGTCACGCGATGGTGAAATGTAAATGCAAACAACTTTTACTCTATTAAATGGTTGACTCAGTTGTTGTTCATACACTGTTGTTTGTCTCTTACTCTAAGCACTAAGTTACCTTCAGATAAATATGTGCAATATTAAGTCCTAATGAAGTAAAATAAAACTCCTTCTGAGGCAGTCGGGTAATTATATGCAAACAGGTTCTGTAGCATTGTGTGTAAAATTTCGTTCTTTAATGAACACAAGACATTATTTTAATGCTGTCTAAATGTGACTCAATTTTATTATGTCTGCTTTCTCTTTTATAAAAACATTGTTATACACTGGGAATTAGTCTACTATTATGAGTGCATTAATGGACACTTGGCCGAAACACCTATTTATTATTCAAAGTCAACATTCATGATACCAAAATTTGACAGGTCTTCAAATAAAAGCAAAGTTTGACAAATACACAACTTCTAATTCTTAATTCTGAAATCGGGACTTAGAGAATTCCAGGTTATTGATACCACTCAGGAATCAAACCTGATACTATTGCTGAAAGCCAAAGGCCACACTGTAACCATTCTATTCCATATAATAAAAAGATATTAGAAATGTTGATGGTAAGCGATGATGCGGTCGAAGATGGAGCACCCTTGCCTAGAAGTAATCTATTCACTCTCAACTTAAAGACTCCCAGGTTGTGACTATCATTAAACACAGACTCTGGCTGAGAATTCCACTCCTTAGCTGTACGCACAATGACTGTGTATCCAAAACGTTTGGTGGCGCATCGCTGTACGTACTTGCTACGGCGGCGAATCAAATTTTGACCAAGATACAACCTGACACTGACCTGCAAATGGTAAAAAACGTAAGAAAATTTGAATTTTGCGGGCTACCCTGGCACATCCACCGGAGATCATTTATATGCAACAAAAATAGTGTTGCCGACACCGATCCCTGTGGGACCCCGACAATGCTATTCAGCTGATCGGACGAGCAGCCATCAATTTGCACTCGAATGGACGGATCCCTCAGGAAGTCTGCTATCCAATCGCACAGACCAGCGGGTAGACCGAACTATCGAAGGAAAGAAGCTTAGCCATAAGGCTTTCGTGCCAGACCCTTTCGAAAGCCTTCGAGACGTCAAGGGAGACCACAAGTGCTCCCCATGTTTCTCGATGGCCTCACTCCAGATGTAAATGGCATACGCTAGAAGATCATTATCAGCACTTTGCGATTCTCAAACGAAAGGCGAAACAGGCATGTCAAGATCGGAGACAACTCAGGTGACCTGTACCAATCTGTACCTGTACCAATCTGCTGACCTGTATCGCCAAACCCGCCGGGTGCCTCTAAGGCTAGGATCGGGAGGGAAGTATACAGACATGACTTCACCAGACAGTGTTAGGAACTACCTAATGGTGAAGAAATCGACACCGAGTAGCGGTCTGGATCTGTTGTCAGCATAAGGAAGCAATAGGCTGTATGCAAATCAAAATCTGGCAACCTTGCTGCCCCTTGGACCAGCTGGGTGAGATTTAACGCTGGCGCTAGCTGTGGCGTATGGGAAGAGCCACTCCTGATGGTGGGCATAAAAGTCTCCCAGTAAAACCAATGAGCAGAAGGGTAGTGCTGCTGAGCCGCATCCACCGCCTCACTGAGGTGCTGTGTGAGCCTAGTTGTCCCCAGATCACTGCTGTGCGAACGGTAGACACAGGCGAAGATAATTTTATCCAGGCCCTTGTACACTAGAACCCAAAGCGTTGAGAACCTGGAGTCCTCAAGGTTGCAGCGTTGCATACATACACCCGCGTGTGGTCTAAAATTGTGCTCCAGGGTAAGGGTGTGGAGTTGGTCATAACGGACTGGAGACATGCAGGAATAGTCGAATCACAGACTACTGCAGACGCACTGACAGGACGGTATCATTGGGGGACTAGTCTGAAGACTGCGGAGACGCCCGAGCCCCCCCCGGGAATTTCCATCGGGCCCTCTCGGTCGCCAACCAGCACGTCACGATGGTGCATTCCGGGATTTTTCGACAGTTGGCGGGGCACCCTTTCATGTGTGGCTGGCACACTACTTGGGCCCCCAATTAGCTGCGGTCGGCCAGCGGTGCACCGTGCCTCGGACTAGTCTCCCGATACGCCCTTATCAGCGCGAGCCTGGTTGGTCTGCCTGCATTAGAACAACTATTCGATCCAACTCCTCTAAATTGGCTACACTAAGCATCGTACCAGAACACGGCTAGGCCACTTGGCGGTACGTCTTTGCCCAGTGGGTGGTAGCAAGCCATCGGCCGAAACCTACCACCAGTTACACCTGATTAGCACCGCCCGGGGGCCACATGTAGGGACTTGCTATGGACGGTCCACGCCCAAAAACCACCTAACGCACTCCCGTCCTACGGACGCGGGTGAGTCGGCCCCCAAAAATTAATGCACAATTAGTATTTCTCCCATTCTATTTGAATAATATCTGTCAAGATAGATATTTGTTTAGGTAATATAATACACCGCTGGAAACCATAGCTAATTATTATTATAACATGATGTTTGTATGTAAAGTAGCAAAAGGAGCAAGACTAATGTCATTAAACGGACACAAGCCCAGCCTCCAGGCTTCCTTCTACTGAGATCCAATACATGTTGAGCAGTTTTATTAGATTTTTTGCCTAATTAATATTGACATGTAAGACTGTTATTTATAACTTATTAACAAAAATAAAATTATCAATTAGCTAAATAAGTGATTTGAAAATGTTGTGTGTTGCAGGAGTGGAATATGTTGGAATAGTGGAGTATGCACCCTTCCAGAGGATTCCTAAAAAGAAGAAGAAGAAGGATCCAAAGTGTGGCACCATTGAGAGTGATCCAATCTTTCAGGATTTTGTTGAAGGTCTCAAAAAGGATCCAGAGACTGAAAATCAACCTAAACTTGAATACTCTTATCCTGTTAATGATTGTGAGTATTTTGTTCAAAAATTCTGTATTACATTAAACAATGTTAAATTAAACCGTTATTTTGAGCAGTAGTTCCTTTTTGGGGTAAGTACCAATAAAACAAAGATGGAAAATGTTTGCTTTTTATTTTAGCTATTTAAGAAATAAAGACACATAACAAAAATTAAGTATTAAATAAAGAAACATTTAAAAAAACATTTCTTGCTTATCAAAACAAAAGAATGACTATTGACACCTGACATAGACTTTGGGTACCGTCAACTGCACTTCCATGGTAATTATTTGGCATCAAATTATTAAGTATTGTAGCAGAAATTGCGATTTTTCTGTCATGTTTTTAATAGATTAAGCGCCCGGGAATGTGGGATTATTACCTCACAAAAACCACCCCATTACCACTTAAAAGTCAACTCCAGAACCTCTGTGCAACATCTGTAAGGGCACATCCCTGAGGAGACTAAAAGGGTTTCCCCTGAGCATCTCCTTGCACGGCAGCACGTCATCCCTGTGCCACCGTCTTCCTTGGAAGATAGGTAGCCTAGCATGTGTGGACAAGGCCAGTGACCAGACTCAAGCTTGCACATTGGAATTCTAGTAAAACTACATTTTTTACAGCCAATGACAAGAAGGTGCAATCAACTCCTTTGCTTGAGTACCTTGCTGCCCGCAAACAAGACAAGCGCGGCAGGGATGAGCGACGCAGGAGAGAGAATGACAAGAGGAAAATGAGAATTGAGAGGAAAACCAAAGAGAGTCCCATAAAGGTAATAAAAATACTGGCTATTTTCTGGTCTTCTTGACGAAAATTACAGTTGGGATGTTTGTTACTCCAACGTAACGGCTAATGCCTAGGGGTAGCGGATAAATTCTCAACATGAGTTACCGCACCCCTGGGCACTCAGGCAGGGAAGGAACAGGGGTGGGTTTTAGTCAGTAAGAGTCTAACACGCCCTCCCGCTCCACCTAGAGCAGGAGAAGTCATTGGATGATTTCCCACCCCGCCAAAAAAAAAAAACGTAACGGCTAAACGGATTTGTACATAGGTATTAGGCTCATAGGTAGTAGGAAGTAGTTTCTCTAGGATGTTGGTAAACCGCAGGTGACAGCAAGGAGGTTTATACATACATTAAATAGAGTACCCCTTTCGTAATTGCAAATGATTAGGAATCGATCTCAGTATTTTATTATTATGTCTTAATAGCGCCCCGTCCCAGCTTTGCACAGGTACCTACAAATTAACACAGTTCAGTAGTTTTTACGTTTATCGCGAACAAACAGACAGACAGACGCGGCGGGGGACTTTGTTTCATAAATATGTAGTGTTATAGAAATGTTTCTTTCAATCAACATTTCAGAACAATGATGAATTTTAGTCATGCTAATATTATCCTACACTTTATTTTATTATTTATTATTCCTCTAGCGACCTGGTGATATATCGGAAGACGAGAACTATAATGACAATACAGATTATTATGATATCAAATATAATCACAATCACAGTTTCTGGTATGGAGAGCAAAGAATATATCATAAAAGTAAAGTGAAGTGTGGCATTGCTAAATCAAAACTGAAAAGTCACGGTTCAGACGAGTTTATTAGTACAGATTCCGACTTCGATAGTCACTTCCCAGCTCTGTCTACGAAAACGCACAACACGTTCACATTAACTTCTGGAAAAGTCTGTGATAGTAAAAAAGAAACGCAAGAAGGCAGCCAGAAAAGTGGTGGTGACACTTGTTCTAAGGTTCCTAGTATTGAATTAAACTGAGTTGTAGTTAATGTTGTTAACATTTCGATCTGATCACAGTATGGATTAGGTTCACTTTAGTTTGTATTGTAATCTTGCGTTTGGGAGTATATTATTTTTTTTTAAATATAGATTGCTTTAAATAACGCCATTATTACGATCATCATAGTATGAGTTTTACACAAAGTTCGATTCTCAAATGTGAATTTCAGTAGGTACTAAATAATTATTCTTAGGAATAACCTAAACACATTTATTCAAGAGTAACTAAGTAACTGTCGGGTGTCTTGGAAATACCTACGTCTGATTAATGGCAATACGGTCTCCTATAACATAGGTCTCAAAGAATATTGTCGAAGTGCATGTGCTGCACGCCTAGGCTCAGTCTAACTTTTCGGCTTCAAGAAAAGATTAAGTTACATAAGTACTTAGTTAATTTTTAAACCTACTTTGAGAATAAACACAGTAACTTAACGTTTTATTAATTTCAGGAGGAAGAAACTGGAGAAGGCGAAGTTAAGAAAATCAAATCCAGAGAATGGGAAAAGGAAAAAGTAAGTGATACTAAAGATGACCCAGTGAAGTCAGATAGTAAAGATGGATCTGTTTTCGAATCTAAATCATATAGAGATCAACGCAAGGCTGGAATCAATGCTTTAATTGACAAGAAGAAAAGACTTGAAACCGACAAAAGGGAGTCGGCAAGAGATGACGACCAAGGTGACGATTCTGACAAGGGGTATAAAAAAGATAAGCGCGACAAGTTCAAGGAGTCGCCCCGAGAGCAGAAGAGTAAGAAATATAGTGACACTAGGAAGGAGAGAATCAAACAGAACGAATATGGAAAATCAGACAAACAATCAGCTATAAATAAAATCATGTCCTCAGACAGCAAAGTTAAGTCGATGAACCACGACGATATTAAACCATTTACTCAACAGCCGCACGTAAAGACTGATGACTTGACTAAAATCATAGAGGGTATGGACAAGAAAGTTAAGATAAATGATAGCAGCAAAGATACCAACGACGAAACTGTCTCTAAGTCTGTGGGTGTGTCAAAGATGAGGAGGAACAGTCTGGATTCTGTTGAACTGCCTATCAAGGATGACTTGGTGTTGAAAAGGCAAAACTCTCTTGATGACAGAAGCAAATCCACAGACAGGGAGGGATCAGAGGAGAAAGAAAAAAGTGACAGTGGAGAACGTCGTGCAGAAAGGAGAATTAGGAATAAGGTAAGAATGACACTTGAAATAAATTGCTTCTCTGTTTCCTGATAATGGTTGCACTTGTAATTAATGTAATTTTTTTATCAGGATCGTCCAAGCCTCGTAATCTACCAGCCAGGCATGGGCAAGTTCAGTAAACAGCGACTCGCGAAGGAGAAGGACACGCCGCCGCCGACCAAACCTATTAACGATAGTGAAAAGAAAGACACCTGAAATTAATGTCAAACTACCCTAAACTTGGACAACATTCAACGGAATTACCCTGAAGCTGGCATTCTAACATGTCCTGGCAGATTCAGTAGACGAGGACATCTGAATGTGCCAACTGACGGAACCACTGTTCGTGTTTACTCAGCTGTTGTTTTTATTGATTTGTTTAGTTTACATTCATTTCGACTGAGTTGGAGATGTTTTAACATTACAAAAAAATCAACGTATCATTTAATGCAACATATTTTTAGCTTGTGACGATTTAATTCAGTTTGTTAATTTCATTTAAATATAATTAATTTTTGAAATGGGGCATGTGGGTTTTTTATTTTCTTTCATGTGTGGTAAAGTAAACAAAGTAGTTATTAGTAACAATTTTATTACTTATCACAGTGAATTTTACCTAACAGTTTACAAACTTAAATAGAAATTGTTTACAAAAAGAACTTTATTATTTATATTATAATGTGAATTAAGCAATTAATCGAATCTTTGGCAAAATAGAAGTGGTGTCTGTATGAAATTAAAACCACTTTTTAATATTACTACAGTACCTACTCCATGCATACAATATTTGTTTAAATAATATTTTATTAGCCTCTATGTTTGCAGCCTCTTTTGAACAGTGAAAATAAATTTGAAATACCAAAATGAGTGTTGGAAGAAGCCATAATACCCGCTGACTTTGAAACTCATTAGATTTCTTCCAAAGGGGTGAAAATATGAACACGAACATGTTTTCGGTATCCATTCAATTTTGAAACAACTATCGAAAAGCTCCAATTTCATAAGGTAAATATCGCATTTTGGCATTAAACATGTTAATATAATTTTCAATATTTCTGAGTTGGTTCCGTAATTGATATAAAATAATGAGTACTTTCACATCCTTAGAGAATACCAATGAACAATTCAAAGCCAGTCTGTATGTTTTATGTCTTATCTAGCATAGGTGAGTATTCATGAGTTTAGGACATACTATTTGTACAAAGAGTCAATTCACTTAGGTAGCCTAAAATTACTAGTGAAAATCTAGTGTTTACATATTTTTATGTTGAATGTGACTTAAAATGTTAAAAGATACAGTAACACATAAAGGCTTCTACACACAGTGCCGCCGCACACTGGGCATGCTATATGGGGCCGATACCCAAAACTCATTTTAAAAAATGAGGGTATTTTCAAAAAAACTTTTTTATTTTATAATAATAGACTCTGGAAAGTTTATTCTTGACTTTGATATCTGCTAAAAGGTTATCAGTTAGCTAGGAGACATCTACAACTTTGTTTTTCTTACTTTTGCGTTAATTGTATTTTATTAACCGACTTCATAAAAAAGGAGGTTCTGTATTCGACCCGTATGTATCTATGCTTGTTTGTCCGCGATTTTTTTGAAAACTGCTGATCCGATTTGAATTAGGTTTTCGTTATTCAAATGCATATTTTCAAGGAAGGTTTTAGTATATAATAAATTAGGATCTGATAAGATCTTCGGAGATAGACAGTGGAACTCTTCAATAACTAACAGCAAATGACTCGCGATTACTGCGATCGTGTCTATGTATTGTTAACACAATTTAATGGGGACCCACAACTAAAAAGTGAAAAATAGAACCGACTTCCAAAAAAAGCAATAAAAAGAAGTCGGTTCTATTTTTGTAAAAAAGTTTTTTTATGGATCTGCTTGAAAATAAATACCTAACTCTGTTTTTATTAGACTTTTTTCAAATCGCTTGCCACGGCGGCAAGGCGTGGCAGTGCCAGCGGCACTGTGGGTAGGAGCCATAACTTACATTTAGGTACCTTTTTATACCATAAATTATTAATTTTGCCAAAAATGAAATTATTGCTTTTTATTTTGCTACTTCATTTCTCAAATACAGTTTTTGAGTAATTTTTATACTTAGTAAGAAACAGACTTTGAAAGCTTATTTATAGTCTAACTTTAAGGTAAGAAAGTGACTTGAACTCGGTTTTACAAATTCGACGTATGTACGAAGCACCTTATCCATAGAGTATCACTATAACAACCATCAACACAACATATCATTCACATTAACAAATACCCTCGTTCTGAAAGCCCATTTTAATAAATTTAAACCTCTATTATTACTTATACACAAGGTCTTATATTCTGTGGCGAGAAGATCACACACTCGAGATGATATTCTCGTTCGTCGACGATAGATTCCGACTAAGTGAGTGATATGCATTCATTCAATAAGTCTTTGTCAGGCTTTCAGAAATAGGAGGACATGTAAGAATCATCATCAACAAAAGAACTTTTCCTACTCATTTTCGGTACTGTACTCACTCGAAAATTATCTGCCTTAAATAACTTCAGCAAAATACATACATATCAATATCATTCACAAATACATACATGACTTGTATACAAAACCTTTGCAACTGAATAAACAAACGAATGAATTGAACAGCACAATATTAAAACTAGTCAGCCTTTTAAGCTATGAAGGAGTTCTGAAATGTTTCACATCTTTCAAATCAATAACTTTATATTATGATGTAAATAATCTTAATCGATTGATGACAAAAATAATTATTCGTTTATCTATAATATCTACATAATTATACATAATTACTTATATACTTACTAGGTCTCTCATAAGGACGATGTTCGTTGCCTACAAAGGGAATTAACAAATCGTTTATTACAGGAATTTTCATGTTAGACAACTTTAAGCTAGACTAAGCTGGTCCGTAACTTTTAAGACTTATTGTCAAAATGTATTTTAATGTCCGTTACTCTAGCACCATATTAAAAATAGCACATTCAATTTTGTACGAATTTCATTCTTGTTTGTTGTGTCGTCTCATTCCGCACTTGTCTAACGCTAGGTGTTGTTATTTTAAATATTCTTATCATATGTGTTAATTTAAAAAGTGCCAAAATAAATTCTTTGGTATGATCAATACCCTGAATATGCACCGTCTATAAATTGAGCGCATTGTAATCGCTGATCTCAATCGTGGCGGCGTATCTCGACTTGTCACATTTCTTATCAAATAACTTCTGTTCGCCCAGTTCGCCTGTCATATGTATTGCGTACTAGGCATAGAAGTGATTGCCACATTAACTGGCGTGTTTTATAGGCAAAAATATAAATAGGTGTTGGCAACTATGCGACGTCGTTGAGTAGGACGGCGGTGGCGTTCTTGTCAGCGTCGCGCGGTGTGGCCTGCTTTATCTTCTCAGCTGTGGTCTTGGTCTGCGCCACGTTGTGCCGGTGCATCACCCACAGCAGCAGGATGAAGCCCACCAGGAAGCCCGCCAGCCCGCCGCCTATCGTCAGCCACGTGCGCCGCGACGTCTTGATACTTTGCACCTAGAACATTTACATTTGTTTACATGAGCCAGCGTATTTTGTTGTGAAATTGCGTTGAATCGTTGATCCACCGCCCTTAATCACAGGGTTAAGGGCGGTGGATCAATATTTTATATGGTTTTTGTAAACTAAATGATTTTATAAGAATCAATTTAAAGAAGAAATCTAACATAATCAATATCTCGAGCTAAGCCAAAAACAATAGTGGAGATAAGACGCAGGTACACTTGACACAAAACTAAAGCATACCTGCAAATATTCTGCTTTACACTGGTGATACGTTGCGTTGAGATTTGCTCCGTCATCTGGTACTGGACAGTTTTCGAACGCTGTAACGTTAAAAACCTTTTAAGGTAAAGATTCGCTTATTTTATAAATTTTATATTTTTTAGATGAAGATAGTGTTCGATACCAACCTCGAGTATTGAGCCTAGAGTAGTCGTCTAACTGGAAGAACACTCGTTTCTCTTGGAACCACAAAACGGTAGCTCTGAGACTACAAAGCTTCATGTCGCTTATAGAATCCGTCAAGTCTACTTTGCCAAGGTTGCACATCACTGCGAAGTGGTCTGTGCTGAGAGAAGTAAGTGGGTTGTGTGATATATTGTAGAACTGCAACTGGGGCAGGTAACCCAAGTTGGGTAGCTCTTTTATTTTACAGTCAGATAGGTCCAAGAGTTCCAGTGGTGCTTTTATTGGTTTGACTAAATCGAGTGAGTTGATGGTCTTATGGAGTATAGGATTTCCTCTGAGATACAATTTTCTTAGGGAAGGTAGTTGGAAGATTGAGCTGGGCAGTTCTAGGATGACGTTGTTGGCGAGGTCGAGGGTCTGCAAGTCGGTAAAGGCGGTGAGCGCGTCCTCGTCGATGAGGTAGATGTGGTTGTCGGCGAGGTATAGGAACTTAATGCTCGTGTAGCTCGCCAGTGTCTCGGCGTGTAGCTCTTGCAGCTTGTTGTCGCTGAAGTCCAGGATCTGGAATTTATGCCGAAAAATATGTTACTTAAGTAGGCTTTTTTCTCTTGCAAGTCTAAATTGTGTCCCACTGCTGGACAACTGCCCTACACTGCCTCCCCTTTCTCCCTACTCCTAACCTTTAAAACCTCTCTGTTTTGTACGATCCCTGGCCAAGTTTTGTCCCGCAAAGATGGTCAGTCCGTCACACCACCTTAGGCGCGGATCGTAACAATGTTAAGATTATCATAACCGTCTTATGGATTAAATGAAGTGGGAAGATATAGGAAGATCTGAAAGATTAATCATGATCATCATCATTTCAGCCGAAAGACGTCCACTGCTGGACGCTGCCCCCAAGTGTCGCCACAGCGACCAGAACTGTGCGTCTCGCATCCAGCGGATCCCCGCAACCCTCACCAGGTCATCGGTCCACCTTGTGACAGGCCCATTGTGAGCGACTATAGCTACTATCTGTAAGATTTACTAATATCCCTTGTATTGCAAAAACAAGCGAGCAGTGGTGGCCCAGTGGTATCGGCCGCTACTTACAAGTTGTAGGTCGTAGGTTCAAACCCAGGCAGGCACTTTACTTTGTGTAAATTATTTCATCACCACTGCTCTCAAAACGGTGAAGGAAAACATCGCGAGGAAACCGGCATGTCTTAGAACCACAAATTCGAAGACATGTGACATCCACTAATCCGCATTGGGCCCGCGTGGTAGATAACGGCCCCCACTCTCTCACAGAGACGAGGCCTGTGCCCCAACAGTGGGGATATTAAAAAGGCTGATAATGATGATGTTTGCAAAAAATGGGAAGTTGGAATTATTTCCATATGGGCAGTGTTTGGTTGAAATTTCAATGAGACCTACCTCAATGCCGCTCCTCAGCTTGGGTATCTTGCTGAGGCGCCGGCTCGCGCAGTGCGCGCCGTACATGTCGTACGCATATTCGTACGTGCAGTGCGTCGGCTGCGCGCCCAGGGCCTCGATCTCCGTCATCTCCTTGCCGTGTGTGCTCCACGCAAGTAGAGCCACCGCAAGTAATGTCTCGTATAGCCTGAAACATGGAAATATTTTACTTTTATTATCTGAACATGATGTTTAAGACCTACAATACATATAGTGAACAGAGGCGTAGGTAACTTGTCCTCGACCTCTTTAGGACTCGACAGCCCTACCTGCGATCATTGAATAAACGACTATAGGTCAGACAAATGGACCAACAGGGGACAATCAAGACTCGCGCTCACTTCCTATTGCATGGGTCATAAATATAACTGGCGTTATCATCATTCTCCTGCCCTTATCCCAATTTGTTGGGGGTCGGCGCAACATGTCTTTTTCTTCCATACTCCTCTATTAGTCGTGATCTCTGTAGTCACCCCCTTTTTACCCATATCCTCTTTCACACAGTCCAACCATCGTTTCTTTGGCCTTCCCCTACTCTTATAGCCATCCACATCCATACACAAGACTTTCCTCACGACATTTTCTTCATTCCTCCGCATCACATGCCCATACCACGACAACCGACTTCCACACAACTTTTCAGTCAGCGGTGCCACTTTCAGACTTCCTCTTATATACTCATTCCTAATTCTATCCATGGGCGTAACACCACACATCGCTCTTAGCATTCTCATCTCAGCTGCATGCAATTGCTTTTCATTCATCCCTTTTGTGGCCCATCATTCTGAACCATACAAGACAGCAGGTCTGACCATTGTTTTATAAATCTTCCCCTTAAGTTTAAGGGGAATTCGGGAGTCACAGATAGTCCCGGTGACCTGCCGCCATTTCATACATCCAGTGTTAATTCTGTGCTTAACAGGCGTTATATCGGGTGTAAAAAGACAATTTCCGAAACCGAAAGCCACATATTCTACCCATTATTTGGATCATTATTTTCCACTAGACCATACCTGGGAATCCACTGGTTCTGGAGATATTGAAGGTCAAAGTCGCATTTTTTTACTTTTTTACGAAAGTGAATTCCAAGTGTTATTACTAAAATTTTTTCCAAACAAATATTATCTGAATTTACGATTTTTTTTTCTCGAAATTTCGAAATTACGCATCAAATGACAATGACAAAAGTACCTACGTGGCTTAGAGCGAAAGAGCGGGGTTTAACTCCACTTGCCTGGGTTCGCGTCGTTACATTGCGCGCAGTATAAAATAGGTTTTTTTCATACCTAAAAATAAAAGTCGTTTCCCAGCAATAACGTTTGCGCAAAACTACTTTGTTAGATGTACAGAATGCGTAGTTGACGGCTATGTGATGTGTCTTTTTACGCCCTGTATAAGGTGTCTTAAACCCTCGGGTCTGAGTCGCGGGATTGTTCGAAAGAAAAACCGCGACCCCGGAACGCAAAGGGTAACTGAATGGACCGGGTGGGTTTTAGTCAGTCAGAGTCTGACACACCCACCTGCTACACCCAGAGCGGAAGAAGTCATGTGACAATTTACCACCGTTAAAAAAAACCCTTGCTTCGAAGGAACATAATACAGAAACGCACTGCCTTTTCAGTTTCTTGCAACATTTACAGTGCCTACTAATACACCTCTAAGTACATACCCTAGCAAAGAGGACGTGCGTGATGTTATATAGGTACCTACCTATCTGAGATTCTCATAAACCTATTTTAACAGATAAAATATGGTACCTACATATAAACATATCAATGCCGTACTATTACAATGGGTATATAATAGATACCTATCATTGGTAAATATAATAAGCGACTTCAGTTAAAACAAAGACAGTCTCACAAGTTATTGACATCAATATATTCTATCTTCTTGTTATCGGGTAAGTCTGAATCATCGATAAGGTTATAGTCTTCAAATCGTTATAAGCAGCTCCCCATTAATATAGGGAAGATTTTTTGCATAAAACCTACATATATATTTGCTACCAGGATAACAGGAAAAGAAAGTGACATGATTAAAAAGTAAACTTTAAGTAAACCCAGCGATGGGAAAGCCTAGATGCCTAGTCAGGGTTTCTGTTTTATATTATTATTTCTTTCGTCACTACAGCCTAGCGAGTTTACTACCAGTGACCAGGACAAACCAATTGCCAACAAAAATACTGCAGGTTACACCATGATGTGCGTTAGTAGACATGATATTAATTTCTGTCAAAAGCTGATAAAGCCACTCCTCCAATTCCTTAACACGATTTGGTAATGAGTCATTAACTTAACTGTACGAAAACATTTAAAAAGATATTATCTCACGAGCTCTGCAACATATTGGTATCGTTGCAGGCGCATCGAGACGTGGTGTGAGGCACAGATACGCCATTTTGTACTCATCTTCGGGTCATCGGGTCAGAATGAAGGTAGGTGGGACTCAGATATTAACATTTTCTCGGTAGGGGTTATCAGTTCTCTTGAACTTAGCTGGCTCTGTCGCGTATAGTCGTACATATGTAGGTAATAATACACTTTCGTATCTAACTTCTTTTATTTCCAGTTTAAATAATAACAGCCGCACGAGTGGATCTTCAAGGTTAAGAAACGCTTGCCGATTGTCAGAAGCAGAAAATCTGACACTAGTCTTGCAAAAGGGGTTAATCTAAGGGGTTAGGTAGGTAAGTACTTATCGTGTTACCCAGTTCCTGGATTGTGAAGGTCAGCTACCATCCGTTTTAACTGGAAGCCTACCCCGATTTAGTTGGGAAGATTAATTAATTTCCAGTTTAAACAAACATGTTTGATTCGAGGTGAAGCTGAAAAGTTTTTATTTTATTTTTATTTTAGATGGGTTTGCTCTTGACTCTAGTCTAGGTCAGAGGTGACAGAGACAAAGTCGACGATGGACCGAGCTTATCCAGAAGAAGCCTGTTCACTCTAACTTTGAAGAGATTAGGGTTGTATGCATTCGGAAATACTGACGCTAGATATAGTTTTGAGCCTAAGTAGTTTGACCTTTGATTGAGTGTCACTAATGTCTCACGCGGCATGTCACTAATTGCAAATATTCTCAGTAGTATAACTAACGAGTTTCATCATCATTAGCATCGGTACGCTTTTAGTAATTGTACCGTAAACATCATTACCGTTGCCTGAATCAACAGCGCATTTACGAAAACCAGAGTACAGAGCTGTCATAAAATTCCTTACAAGAAGAACGTAACGCCGACGGAAATATTTGAAGAGATGTCTAGTTTATGAGGACTCAGTCAGTCTGGACCTTCAGATAAACAACAATAAACAACAGAGACAAACAGATAAACAACAGAGAGAAAACGTTGGAGCCGAGAATTCAAGCATGGCAGGGAGTCGCTGGAAGATGATCAAAGTGGACATATCAGCGGCATCCAAGCTCATGCTTTCTGGGATTCTGAAGGGATTATTTTCATGGACTACCTGCCTACGCAGTATTGTTGACGAAAGTGCGTCCAGCCCCCCCGATTTTCATTTTCTCGACAAGGTTGTCGAGAAAAGACAAACTGGCAAAAGGAGTCCTGTTTTTACGCTCGTGCACACTTCACGAGTCGCAAGGCGTGTCCTGGTTTAGACAGGGTTCGAAGAAATCAACGACTCGCCATACAGTCCAGACTTAACCCCCAGCGATTATTTCCTGTTTTATTATTTGAATATAGACCTCCGAGGACGTAGGTTTTCGAATATCGAAGAAATTAAGGTGGCAGTAGACGAGCGTTTTAAAGGTAGAGATGATGATTTTTTTCATTGGTTTAAAAAAAGCCCTTTATGACAAATGTAAGAAGTCGATCAGAAAATAATTTTATTAAATTTTTCTATCAGTATTTTTAATACCATAGGTTCAAAACTTTTCAGCCCTAGTATTCGATTTTCTCATCTGGGATTTCTGGCCAGGACTCTGGTATTTTGCCTTGATAAGAGATGGTAGGTAAATGGTGCACATTTCATTCTTACATTGGACTAAACATATCTGAGGAAAAACATTACTATTACTATCTCTCTACCTCTTCGGGAATAACTGGCCTGATGTTATGCTTGTTATTTTGTATAATGTAGACAGCAAAAAGTTTATAATAGGTGTATGTAAATTTGGTTCTTACGACAATGTAGATCTCCAGTTGTTATTATTGTGATAAACTTGAGGATAGACTGTTTAGGTATCAGGTTGTTGAACTGTGTAACTATGTAAGTATTGCTCTTCATATTTGCGCCAAAAGCTCTCATAATTTATCACCACCTTAATTTGCATGTGTTTTTACAATACGTGAACACTCTAGATTTAGCTGAAGGAACCACTTCGGTTAACGCAGCAACATAGGAACCGACGAAGCTATGACGACTATAGGGATGGAACTTCAGTCAGTACAGTCAGCAACGTCGATTAACACTATTAATTTATCTTAATTTATTGAATAATTATTATAATTGGAACGGGAGTACATAAATTAACTCTTAGTTTGTTTATTCTAAATGTTGGGTGTCGTTGGAATGTGTGCGTATGCGTACGGTGACCCTAAACTATTGTTTTATATACCTACAGTGCGCTTGCCTTCTAAATAAAAGGGTAATAAATTATGAAAATCAATGACCAGAAACGGATCAACAGGATGTCTGGTAAAAAGAACGTAACGTGAACGTGCTTACTTTTCTTAGCATACTGAATAAATACCACGAAAAACTACCTACCGTCGTAAAACGAATATTACTTATACTTACCTATTTGTTAACAAAGTAGTACAGTAGACACGAGTGATGTGATGTGACCGTATTTTAGTTTTTCACATACCTTTGGTACAAAAACAGTACCTACCTACTAATATATCCTACACATAGCGCGATAAAACAGCATAGATAGCAACACTGATAACGCGGTTATAGAGCATTAATTATAAGTGCTTTATGCATGTTAAGCGGTAAACGTTATAAAAACACAGGATAAGCTGAAGAGAAAGAATCATTCCGCTATTTCAGGAAATTGGGAAGTGAGTTGTGTTGTGGAGCAGAGCCTTTAGACAAAATACTTTTCTGTTAACGTTAACGCTAACGCTTCGTGCCAAATGTATGGCAAAGACATTACTGGGCGTGAGTCACGTGACAGTTCTCTGTCTAACGCTTCGTGCAAAACGTCGCGTCGTTGCCATACATTTAGCACGAAGCGTTAGCGTGAACGATAGCAGAAAAGTATTTTGGCTAAGGGGGCTGGTCAGATAGGCAGTTGCTTCATATAAAAATATATAGGGTACTTTATCCACCTGCAGCTACTCAGACTGGATGCCGACCCCAAAGAAAACGGCTTGGCAGATGATGAAGGATGTATCGAAATGAGGAATCTCCCGAGGCATTTGGTAAAATCAATGTTATGTAGGTAGTCGAGCCCATTGCCGAAGGAGTCCATACTGGAGGAAATTAACATCACCAGGCGGCCATCAGAGCGTGCCTTCAGTTTTTCGGACATATCGTCTGGAAAGGCTCTTGATTCTGGCCCAGGTGGAAGGCAATCTCGCTCAAGGCAGTGCACCAAAATAGTCAGCGATTAAGAAAGCTGTTAGAGCCAGCATGTACCGAGTGGTCCTAACTGCAGAAGGTCCCAAACTTTTAGACACGTCCTAATATGGTCGCGATATTCAGCAAAGAAGATGAAATCTAGTGAAAAATCCGTTGTGTTTTGTTGTGACTTTAAATTGCCTGAAATTACTACTACCTCCGGGGTGATCAATTAACTTTTCCATGTGGTTTGCTGTCTTGATGATATTTTTTAGTGTCCCTTGATATAAAACTCATGCTTGCTTACCTACGTCTTCCAATGAGTAATTAACCACCTATTTAACACGACGCTCATTGCAGTTAAGTCCATAATTATTATTATCAACTCGCAGCGCAAATAGTAATAGCAATTAAGGTCTCATGTCACGGCCAGATTCGAGTTTCTAGGTCTTTGCCCTGGAAACGAGAGCCTCGTAAGGCGCCACCGTGTAGCTGTCGCTGTGCTGTCTCTTAAGAAACCAGCCCAGCTGTTCTCGAGTTCGTAGGTGGTAAGCATTGACGCGAAAAGTCGTCAAACACATATCTACTTAGGTACCATAGATAGCCGTTTGATGTAGGTAAATCTATCTAGGCAACTGAGAAGAACAGGAAACTTGGTAGTGATTTTTTTTATACTTACCCCGCATTAGGTAGAAACTCACATACACAAGACACCCAGACCCAGAACAACTATCTGTAGGCCATAAAAATATTTGAACCGTGCGGGAATCGAACCCGCGATACACAGCACAGCAACCGATCGCTCTACCTCTGCGCCAACCGTGCCGTCATTATATCATCTTTCATTCCAGGTATTGTATCTAGTGACACCGTCTAATACCAAGTAAATACCTTAAATTACTCATTTGATTACACATATTACAATGACTGTGTGCGAATGATAAACACTGAAACAGTTTCCTGAAAAAATAGTTTTTACTGTGTTCTGTCGGTTCTGCCCTACACACACCTGTAATTTGTTGACGTCATATGGTGACATTGTAAAACAACTTGGCTATTCTTACCGGAGATAATGAAAATAATGGGGACTAAATAATATGAAATTAGATGGTTTAAAGTAATGCAATAATAGCGAGGTGCAGCGGGGAATGAATGGCATCCTCGTGATGTGACCGTTGGCCGAGGCGCGCTTGTCCGCGGTCACAGGCGCCTTTGTTGCCGTTGTTGGACAAATTGCTACTTACTTCCTACCTATAGCGGCAAATAAAAATATCTCACAGAGCGCCAGCGACCGGCAGCAGCGCTTCATCGTGCCCTGTCAGCTGACTTGCGCTTGCGCACATGATTGTTACTCGATTAAAATCACGTTATTATGAAGCCTGTCATATTTACTCATCCTCACTCTAATCTAATTCTAACTAAATGGAATATTAAAGACGTAAATAGTGGGCTCATTACCCATTAATCACTTTTAAAACAACGATGCACTGATAGCAGAAGAAGAGTGCAAGTATACACACATGACCTGATTTTTTTTAATCTAACATTGTATCACGTAATTGACCATGTCCTAAATACACAATGGAGATTTTTCGTCAAACTGCTATGGCAGGTGTTTTTCGTGATAGCATTTTGTCTACAGAGATAGAAAGATAAGTGTTTTACTTATAATTTTTCGTGGTTTTCAAGATAAAAACTCAAGGTGAAGAATAAATAAAAGTTACATGAACGTGAACTATTATCAATTGACAGATATATCTACCTACTGATTCATAAAATCACAATTAGATACTAACAGCTTTTTAATTACATCAATTCCTAATGAGTCCCACTCCCTCTTCTGGGACATTTTCGCTGCGAGACGTCAGGAGTGGGTAATAAACCACCACGCGGGCCTAGTGTAGGTTGAGTGATGTCTCTAGTTAGAATATACCGGTTTCCAAACGATGTTTTCCTTCACAGTTTTGAGAGCAGTTTTGATGGCATAATTACTTAGTTAAGTGCCTAAGCTAGGTACTTAGGCACTTAACTAAGTTAATCTGGATTTGAAACCATAAAGTGTTATGTAGGTATGTTTACCGAAAATTAATTTGAGTACGCATATGGAATAGTATTATTACCTACTTATTTCGAAACGGGTTGAGGGGATGATCACGTCTATAGTGTTATGTACTTCAGTTTTAATTTCTGTCACCCATTGTAAAAAATGCTTAATCTAAATAAGTACTGATATTCTTAATTCAAATTTCCATAGTTTTTTTACATCACTATGTACTTTTTTCTAGGATAACCGATTTTAATGATTCTTTTTTATTTGAATTCTGGTGCCTCTCATGTGGTCCCATTTAAATTTGATCAAGATCAGACCAGTAGTTTTTGAGTTATTCTTAATAATGCGTATTATTATTGTGTTCGACTACATTGATGATGTTCTTATTTTTATTTATTGAGACTATCAATTCGGGCATAACTTTACTATTTAGTTTAAGTTATGGGGTAGATACAACAACTAAAAAGTGAAAAATAAAAACTTAAAAAAAAATACAACCGACTTCCATAAAAAACACTTAAAATTACAAAATACCTAGGTAATTTCGGAAGTCGGTATCAAATACCGAAGAAACAAAACTAGAAACACCGACTTCGAAAATTAAAGGTATTTTGCAATTTCTCATGTTTTTTATGGAAGTCGGATACATTTTTTAAAAATTAAGAAACTGCTAATTAGTGTTCAAACTAATCACATGGTGTATTTGTTTATAAATAAGGCGCTATGTCCCGATAAGTTAATTCTAAGTAGGTAAACCCAAATACACGGTCAACACAATGACAATGTGGCGAAGTATCTCGCAATACCCAAGGGTCTCTGTCAACTGTCTTAATTGTGCAGAGGTCAAATTAATTCCTTCTAATTGTTGACTGGACTCTCCCGGGCTCGCTACACAAGAAGGAAAACTGCAGACAAATGATTCATTGCGATAAAAAGACCAATAATATATTCCAAGAAGTCGATAGATAGTGCTCTCTTATGATGATCCATAAAAGTGTTTCGAACCTTATTTGTCATAGCTACCTACATGAAATTATGTGAATACCTGCACGTATCTATATAAGATAATCTCATCTGGTTTTCCAGTCTCACTTTCATCATCATCAGCCTTTATAATGTCCCCCTGGGGCACAGGCCTCCTCTCTGTGAGAGGTTGTAGGCCGTAATCCACCACGCGGGGCTAATGCGGGTTGGTGGATGTCACATGTCTTCGAATTTTTGGTTCTAGGAAATGCTGATTTCCTCACGATGTTTTCCTTCACCGTTTTGAGAGCAGTGGTGAAGAAATAATTTTACACAAAGTAAAGTTCCTGCCTGGGTTTGAACTCACGACCTACAACTTGTAAATTGCGGTCGTTACCACTGGGCCACCACTGCTGTAGTCTCATTTTACCAAACAAAAAAAGAAAATACACAAAAAATTGTAAAATTGACGGCACGGTTGGCGCAGTGGTTGAGTGATCGGCTGCTGCGCTTCGTGTCGCGGGTTCGATTCCCGCACGGAACACACATTTTGTGTGATCTGCAGATAGTTGTTCCTGGTCTGGGTGTCTTGTGTATGTGAGTTTGCATGTTTGTGAACGCTCCCACGATACAATAGTAATTCCTAGTGTGCGGCAAAGCTTTTTTTAAAAAAAAAACTAATTTCGGAAGTCGGTGTTTGTATTTTGTTTCTTTGTTATTTGACACCGACTGCCGAAATTAAAGTTATTTTACAATTCTTAGTGTAGGTATTTTCTTTTTTGGAAGTCAGTTGTATTTTTGTAAAAAAAAAAAAAAAAAAATAATTAGTTCGTCAGTTTAGATTACCAAAAAATATTGGACACGTATGTTTTCTTTTGTTACGTAAACAAAAAGTAAAGACGATTGTGATGAAATTGACAGTGACAGTGCGTTGAAATTTCGCATGACGTCACACGAGTTAAAATAATTGTACCACTTTTTACTCAAAAGTAACGTAACAAACCCCCACTCCTGAACTTTGATGCGTTTTATCTTTGTCATTTTTTATTGATTTGATAAAGAAAAAAATACGTGTACAATACTTTTTGATAATCTAACTTACGAACTAAATAGAATTACTATTTTTTTTACCCTGAAATCATCCTTATTTGCGGAAACCAAAACGTCATCTGTGTACACATATTTTTTGTTTTTGTTGATTTTTTCAAAAATCGCTGAATCATTTTCGATAAAATTTAAGTAATCATGATAAAAATACTTCTGGACGGCTCGCATTGTCAGGCGGTGCCTCTCTCTGGAGAACTGACCGGTAGCTTGGACCCTGTTCCCTATACCGGTGGGATACTATTTTTTATATTTTTAAAGGTTTTTTTTTTAATTTTTATATTGAAATATTTAAAAATATAATTTATACGTATTTACAAATTAATAAACGAGCTAATAATAAAAGAAAGCTGAGAAAGATAAGCAAACAAAATATCTTGATCTGGCTCGCGAGGTTGTCGACATGTGGGAGGTGGATACAGCAGTCATTATGCCGATAGTCGTGACGGCCAATGGCTTAATAGCCAAGAGCCTCGACGAACACCTAAGGAGGCTCTCGTTAGGCGGCTGGATCAAGGGCTTGATACAGAAAGTGGTACTCCTGGACACGGCGCGTATTGTTAGGCGATTCCTTTCTTAGGAGCCCTGACCACCGGTAGCTATTGGACCCTATTCCCGATACCGGTGGGCTACTAGTTTTTATATTTTGATATGCTTTTTTTAAGAAATATTTAAAAATGTAAATCCTACTAATATTATAAATGTGAAAGTTTGTTACTTCTTCACGCTCAAACGGCTGGACCGATTTGGATGAAATTTAGTATGAAGATAGCTTATAGCCTGGATTAACATATATGCTATCTTTTATTCCGGTCTAGGCGGGTAAAACCGCGGGGCGCAGCTAGTTGTATGTAAATAAGATGCTGCTGGTAGGAATTTTGACCGTACTTCTGGGATTGTGCTGATAGCCGTGGTAAACCTCTCCACTCCTTAAGCTCCTCAGAGTACCTATGTTGCCTTCTTGTTGCTACTGTTGCTGATGTGTATATAATAACATTTTACAGGCAGGGGCCATAGTCTTTAAATAGTCCATGGGTGCACTTGTACAGGGATAATCGTCGGTTAGTGCCTCATATCATAAAAAAAAACTTCTAAAAGGGGCTTCTGCGAGTTGGGTTCGGCTCCTCGTATGCCAAAGAGAATTCGTACGCCTTCCAAATGTCCGGGACTTCAGGGTCCTGAGAAATCTAAACGATAATAATTATGTCAAGCATAATGATTTCATTAATAGATTTTGGCACAGTTTTGGTAAATGCTAACATAAGTTTATCAGAAATTTTGAATTAAAATAATTTAATAATATTTTTAGTAATTGATATTGCATTGATCATAGATTGAAAATAATTGATAATAAATGTCAATATGTCAATAATTGATAAGTCGGACCACTTCAGGAGTAGGTACCTATACTATTTCGTCTTTAAAAAAAGAATTTTGAAAATTGGTCTACAATGGACAGAGAAATCGGAGAACATACCTACATAAAAAAAACATACAGACAAACTTAGAACCTCCTCCTTTTTATAAGTTGGTTAAAAAAGCATTTTCATTATTGAGACGAAGTCATAGCAAAACACAAATAAGACCTAGCAAACTGCTTTTCAAATTATTTGAGTAGGCTTGGATATCCTTGCGAATACCAACTATTGATAGAATCATATCATTGACATTTCAGGCGATTGTGCTAAGCGCGAGCCGATAGGTTCATTCAACGGAAGCTATTGAGAGACACTCCTGCGCAACGAGCGTGGCGGCCCCAATTGTCTGATTGATCTTTATGATGTGTCCCTCCACGCCCCTGTTGTGTTCCAGAAAGGATTGATTCAAATGATTATTCTCAGATTTGTTGCTTAGTCATATAGGTACATAGAACAAGTTATCATCTCACGACCTTGTTTAATTAAGTCTACTAAAGGATTACCCACGTCCCATCTGTGTCTTCAAACGTACCAAATATTCCTTATAAAAAGTTTTACTCCACGCTATCCTCATTTTCTATTGCAAAACATATTTTCAGGTGATTTAGCTATAAACACTGAGTAACGAACCATATCTCAGTATCGACGTCTTTACGAAATAAATGTTAAATAGATAAGACCAATGCGCATTTTGCTTGATGACTCAACCGGAACGCAGTGTATGTGTGTCTAGATTTTTGACGAATTTTATAAATTCTGAGACTGGCACATGCATAAACAGGGCATGCCTAGTTAGTGTCCGATCGACCGAGGTTCAGTCAGTTTCGGCCAAAAAAACTAGTTTCGCCTGGTGGTCCGGATTGGACCAAAAAGTGGCCGAATATTCGGCTAAACCGAAACTAGCATCATTGAGCTGAAGGTTGTGATAGTGACCTATAGATTTTTAATTGTCAGTTATTCGGCACCTTTTTTTCTTTTTTTTTGTTGGGTGGGTAATCATCCAATGACATCTCCCGCTCTAGGTGGAGCGGGAGGGCGTGTCAGACTCTTACTGACTAAAACCCACCCCTGTTCCTTCCCTGCCTGAGTGCCCAGGGGAGCGGTAACTCTGTTACGAATTTATCCGCTACCTCTTGGCTTGTTAATCAGCACCGACGTGTTAAAAACTGGCTGCCTCTTTCGTCTACGTGTGAAATCATTTGTGATTAGGTACCTAAGCCACAGATAACATTGTTTTATTAACTTATTTAGTATTTTATGAAAGTTAGGGCTGAATTTTCAATGGTCTGATAACTTTTTCGTCAAAATTTTTATTTTTTATAAATTTTCAGGGTACATAACTCAAAAATAAAAAAGGAACCCTTAAAAGGACCATTTTGTTGTCCGTCTGTCTGTTCGTCTGTCAAGACCCTTTTTCTCAATAACGCGCGCGGAAAGGTATCAAGCTGAAATTAAGGGGGCTTAAAAGGAGGCTTGTTATTACTACGAACATATTAATAGAGTTCACGATTTTACAGACAATATAATATAGTGTTTAAATTAAAAAAAACGTTTACCTTTTAGGGGGAGGAGGGGGGACCTCTAACAAAAAATAACACTTTAAAGTTTAATATTTCGCAAACAAATCGCTAAATTGAAAAATAATCTTCACAACCCTGGAATGATTTTTAAAGACCTATCCAACGATAACCCACACTACTAGGATAGGCGAGAAAAATGTCATCCTAACTTTACATGTAGGTATGGGAGCTGCCTTAGATAAAGGAAAATCTTTTTCAAAATTTTATTGTTTCGTTTTCTTGTCGTGATTAATATTATAAATACCCATGCAAAATTGCAGCATTCTAGTATCAACACTCTCTATCTCTACGCTATGCCTGGAACGGACAGACCGAAACTATAATATATGTATATAAGGGTTCCTTGCCCTTGTTAGGACTACGGAACCTTAAAAAGGTGCGATGCAAAACCTAAGTCAAATCTAACTATTTACGCTTTTTAGGGTTCCGTACTCGAAGGGTCAAAACGGAGCCCTATTGCTGTCACTCACGTGTCCGTCTGTCCGTCGTCGGACACAAAATTTTGTTCCAAAGAATTATTTAACTTCCCATTGACCTTGACGATCAACTTGAAATTTGGTGATAATGTTTATTATAAACGTATATTTACTAACAAACCTACCAATATAGTGATAAATCTGTTGTTTTTCTATAAAATTCTCTCATTTAGTACGAAACCCTAAACGTGCGAAGTCCAACACGCACTTGGCCGATTTTTTGCTAGCTGGTCTGTTTAAAAGGGTAATGCTGCCTACGATGCTCCAGACATGCAGTACGATATAGTTAGGTACTAAAGACCAACCAAAACGTATTACCAAAGAGTATTCGTTTTGGCTTGATTTGCATTTTTGACCGAAAACCGGCCTTATTGGTGTTTCGAACGAAATTCGGTCGGGCTGCTGGGGTTCTAGTAGCAACCAAGTAGGACTGATCTAGGGTCTTGCACAGAGAAAAATATATTTGGCTACATCTTATCTCAACTCTGCCAGGGCTGGTGTAGGTGTATGTTCTACTTGTAGGCACAAATGTAATGGTTCTCTGGGTTTGTGGACGAAGGTGCCCATTAGCTAGCCTAGCGTTTGACAACTGTTTCAACTTTTCTTTTTTTTATGTTGGGAAATCTTCAGATGTCTTTCCTCGTACTGGGTGGAGCGGGCAGGCATGTCAGACTCTTACTGACTACAAGTAAGCCGTTCCAGCCTTTCGATCACTCGATATACCTATACAAAACCCATTTTGCCTTACTGGTTGATCAAGTTTCTTTATTTTCAGCAGAGTCATTTTAGCTCTAAGAAACTCGTAGCTTTACAAGCTGTAGGTGGATTTTTATACCTAAGAATGTTCCACATGCCAGCCAAACCTAATACATAAGTTTAGTGATTTTATCAGTTGTGTGTGAGTGATTTTATACTGTCTTCTTCTTATGAATCAATGTTTTCCTAACTTTTTTTAAATCTTTGGGCCTAGATGCTGGCCACATTAATTGCAGCGTCATTAGAGTTCATCAGGACCATAGTGCAGGTGTAAGCTAGGGCACTTGTGGCATTCCAGTTTATGAGTAGGTACCTACTGGACAGGGACACCGCACTCGCATTGGGTATCTGACGGGTCTTTATATAAAACCCCATTTCCCACTAGAATATACTTAGAGGTAATTTTCTAGATAATTAGCACGGAATGAATGCAATTATTTTATTTCACTATCACAAATTCGTCAACAGGGTATACTAATGATATCGTAATGAGTTATCGAATTATACTTATAGGTGATAAACTAATTAGGAATTAATACGATGGCATTTTTTTTTAAACTAGATAGGTACCTGTATTATTTTACATGGAAGTACCGTCGCTCATGGTCAGTTATAGGTAGGTATATTGGCTATTGGTCGACCCAGTTACAGAAGCTAAATGGACAAACGTCAAAATTTTTCTTTAATGGGAAACTGGGCACGGATGTAAGTGAATTGCTGTAAGAAACTGCGCACAATCACATGCAGAAATAAATATTTTGAGATTACTTTAGATGGTTCGAGTCGATGAGAAAGCACAGCCCACAACGATTGTGTAAGCTGAAATTACCTGTTCATCTTGTGATCTTCGGTAGGGTTTAGCACTTATCCTGGTTCAATATAGCACTCTGGGCAGGTATCACATCACCAGCACTTGTTCAACACACGAACACTACACTACATACAGAGTCGAATATCGCGATGCACACGGACTCGGTAGGGAGCTGCAATCAGCGACGGAAGACATTCGTTGAATTGATTCAATTAGTTCAGTCGCCTCAGTCCGTCAGATGTCGCGAGAGCCGAAAGGCGGTGAGGTGCTGCTGCCGCGGTGGACCAACTGACACTGTTGACGCTGTAATCTGTTATCAGCACGTCCTTCTGCCCAAGCACCCTGTATCTAGTTCCACCGCTGAGACAATGACGGCGCGGCCGCGGATCGTTCGGGACAGATAGGCAGCTACCACAATACGATACCGTTCATATCTGAATGCTCCGATTGGTTCGTCGATTATGTTTATTCTAATAGGTCCTGTGTTTGTCAAGTAAATGGACGTCTTTGTTTTAATATGTTGTCTATTGGAGTGATAAGAAGTCTCGTAATTAATTTATAACGAGTCCATTAGATAAGCGCTAAAATTATCCACAAAAATATGTACCTAGGTAATAAGTACCTACCTACTCAGTGACAAATAGTATCCATACAATTATTTATTTATTTTAATACTTTATGCACACACGTAGGTACAGAGGCGGCCTTAATGCCTCAGATACAGAATTATAGGTACTCGGGTCCCGGTTATTTATATGTAGGAGTTTCTGCCTGCTTAGTAAAGAAACAAACTCTTAAGTGCCTTCAATTGGATAATAGAGCACCAATAGTCGCTGTGGCTGTAGTCCTCTTGTCGTATTCGCATGTCGTGTTGTTGTGAATGTGAAATACGACTGTTAATTAGGCGAGAAATGCACAGCGAAGATAAAAATAAAAATTAAGAAAAAGCACCTACTACCTATTTAGGTACCTACCCAATCTCTATTTTTAACCTGATGATGAACCTTCTTTAAGCATTCTTGAAGTTACCTGCTTAGGTAAGTAGGTAAAAATCATGGAAAAAGTAGGTACCTACCAACCTCTTCTTTGGTAGGAGGTAACCTTCTCCATAATAATGTAGAATATAAAAGTTTAGCGACATATTTTTAATCATACCTACCTACCACTACCTACATACCTAGGTGAAAATTAACAGGGATTTTATCTAATGTAGTGCTATATGTAGGATCGTATTAACTTAGCCCTTATATAAATATTTGCATCTGCTACGTAATTGCAAGGATTTTAATTAAATTCCTAGTTTAGGTATGCCTACCGACACCTAAACAGATTTTTTTCTAAAAAAAAAATAGAACCGACTTCCAAAAAAAGTGCAAAATAACTTTAATTTCGGGCTCGAGTTTCGGGGGATCGTCGAAGTCGGTGTTTCTGGTTTTGTCTTCGTTTTTTGACACCGACTTCCGAAATTAAAGTTATTTTGCACTTTTTTTGGAAGTCGGTTCTATTTTTTTGTAAAAAAGTTTTTTATTTTTCACTTTTTAGTTGTGGCTCCCCATTAAACTATGTTAACAATTCATAGACATACGATAGCAGCAATCGCGGTTGATTTGCTGTCAATTTTTGAAGGGTTCCGTTGTCTGTCTCCGAAACCCATCATCAGATGTTTTTGAAATTTAAATGGGACCATTTCGGAATAAACCCCTTTCGAACAAAAAAAGAATTTTGCAAATCCGTCAATATATGACTGAGTTATGCCCGAACATACATAAAAAAAAAAATTAAAATACAAACATCCGAATTGATAACCTCCTCCTTTTTCGAAGTCGGTTAAAAAATATCTAGAATCGTTTACTGGCAATAAAATTATAGGTACGTACCTATAGAATGCTTAGGTAGGTAACTGTACATAATCCGCTTAGTACCTACATACCTGTGCTGTGTACTCATTTTTTAGGGTTCCGTACTGAAGGGTCCAAATGGAGCCCTATTAATGAACTTGAAATTTAGTGGGGTTTATTGTTACCTAAACTTTACTAACAAATACCAGTATTTGGTACGGAACCCTTAATGTGCGAAAACACGCATTTGGCCAGTTGTTTGGTTGGTTTGGTTAATCATCCAATGTCTTTTCCCGCCCTGGGTGGAGCGGGAGGGCGTGTCAGACTTTTACTGGACTAAAGCCACCCCGCTCCTTCAGTTGCCTGAGTGCCAATTTTGAATTTATTTGCGACCGTGCTGTGTACTCAGCAGCGTTTAACCGTGTACCCCATATTTAATTTTTTTTTTCTTCGCCCTTTCTCGGGCAGGCTAAGGTTATAAACCATACCGCCTCGTCTTTAGTAGTGTATTTTTACTTTTTTTCCATTAGAATGCAGATGTAACACATTCTAATGCTTTTTGCAGTAATTGGCATCAAATGTGTCGAGTCAGCCTTCTCGGCAAACTTCACTGAGGTAGTCAATACTACAATAAAATTCTCAGCTCTATTTTACCGAGATCGCGCCTGTTTCAATGATTCCACATAATGTCCAGTTGCGTAAACACTTGAGACACAAAACTACACCAATTTAACATCACAATATCCACTAGGAATCAATAAACGAATAATTAAAACAGCCACCGAACTGCACTCGAGAAAATCCCGCCAAAAACTCCCCTTATTTTAAATCGCACGAAGGCTAAAAAATGGCTGTTTGAAATCTGGCCTTTTTACACATTAGTATCAAGTGAATTCATTTTATATACAATTTAATATTCAACTCTTCGAAGCTGTATATTTTACTAATTTATTGGTTAAAGTAATTTAAAATGAAATTGATAAAAAATATCGATATAAGGAATACAAACATACCGGTTCAAAAATCAATTTTAATTCGGTATATTGCTAAATCGTCTAAATCAAATTGGTTTATTTGAAACCCACGTGGCCGCTTCTCTATTTCAATTTGTTTTATTAGTTTGACATTTGACAATGACAGTTTAGACGAGACGTTTGCGGCTTTTTGGTTGTGTAGCACCTTGGTGTAAACAAATTAATTTATAAATCAGTAAATGTTCTCCTTGTTACGTTTTCTGTAATAACAATGAATGCCACAAGTTTATATGTTTCTACTTGTCGACTAATAATCTTGGCTGACGCAGCAGATAAGTCGTCATGGACAGATTTGTTTCGTTTAGTTCCTTATTTACGACAATCTTTATCTTGTACAGTGTGTGGTAACTTATTAAAGGAGCCCTATACTCCAACGAGCGCCAGCTGCCAACATCATGTTTGTAAAAAGTGTAAAGGGGGACGAAAAAAACTAAAACCTTCATGTAGTTGGTGCAAAGATTATGAAAGTTATGGTGAAAACTTACAGCTACGTATACTTCTGCAGTGTTATAAAAAGTTGTGCGAGTACTTTATGGGTACGGACGTCTATAAAATATTGCTGGACGAAGACGAAATAGCTGCAGGAGTTAATGGAGGCACAGTTGCAAGTTCAGGGTTGATTGACTTAATACAAGAAGGTGCTGGGTTCTCGGACGACTACAAGAGCACGGCAGGTCTCTCCAAGTCGGCGTACAGTATTCTGCCGTGTGTGTACACTAACTCTGCGGGCACACAGACTCATGCTGCATCAACGTCTAATAACTCAGAAAGCAGATCGTCTAAAAACTCTCCTACCTCTAGATCCACATCAAATGGATCACCATTATATTCTGTTTTGTATGCTGGCTCAGGAAATAAAATTACAATCAAGAGAAAAAATGTTGATGAAACTGATTCACCTCATAATGATTCAGGATCAAGCAGAGAGAGTAAGGTAAGTTACTTAGCAGGTGGATGTAAATAAATTAGTTCAACTCTAAATAAACTTGTTATTATGTTTGACAAAAGTTTAATTACTAATTAATTCTTATCTTAATACTTTCAGTCGAATCAACTAGGTTTCAAAAAGCCATCAAACAGGTCTCGTAGTTCAGCTAGCAGTAAGAGAAAAGGTTGCAGATGTGGCAATGCCACTGCTACTCCTGGCAAGTTGACATGCTGTGGGCAGAGATGTCCATGTTATGTGGAAAGTAAACCGTGTACTGAATGCAAGTGCAAAGGTTGCAGAAACCCTCACAGACCTGATGGAATGAAGGTAACACAGTAAAAAAAAAAAAAAAGAGTTACTACCCTTGATATCCCACAGCAGTATAGTATATATTCTGCAGTGACAAACTGTATTATATTTTATTTATCTATCAATAATATAAAAATCTGCCTAGCCTTTTCCCAACTATCATGGGGTCAGCTTCCAGTCTAACCGGATGCAGCAAAATACCAGTATTTTACATGGAGCGACTGCCTATCTGACCACCAGAACCCAGTTACTGGGTAATACAGTACCCCTTGGTAAGACTGGCTATCAGACTTTCGGGCTTCTGAAGACCCATAACAACTGTCAAAGATCCACGCTTGACAGACGGGACCAATGGCTTAACGTGCTTTCCCAGGCACGGAGGAGCCTCATTATGTAAAGTCTCCCATCCATGGACCAACCCCGGCAAGCATAACTTAACTTGATAGATCGACCCGTGGGGCTGTTATTACTTTAGCCACGAGCTCCTCTATTTTATTTATCTATGTATATGCAACAAAAGTATTCTTAAAATACTTAACTAGAGGATAAGCATTGCCATACACCTTGGCAATGCTGCCAGTCTTTTGGGCACATTACCAGTCGTCAGAGATGCAGACAAATTTTTTGATGCCAGATTTAGGTTAATTTTAGTTAGTTTAAAGATTTTATATTTTTGTTTTAAGTTTAGTAGTTATAGTTAGTGACAAACTATTTAAAATTATATTTTGTGTGTAAGTAACAAAGTATACTGAATGTTCCAGGTCCGGCCACACATACCTCAATTGGAAAGCATACAGCTCACCCTCAACACAAACCCAGACACGTCTCCCTCATGCTCCGGCTCTCTCGACAGTCTCGATACTGACACCCTTACTATGGAGGCTATGGAGGAATCTCTTAATTATACCGCAGATCTCAAGTCTTCCAATATTAAAGGTACTAAATTAAATATTCAAATAATATGTTCATGTCCTAAATCAAAAACTTTTTACAACTGGGAATTTTTTTCAAACTCTGCAATTTATTATTGTTGGCAACATTGCAATTTAAAAAGTCATATTAATTTTCAGTAATGGGCAGGTAGTGTGTGGTGGATTAATTTATTATGCATCTTGTTTTAACCGTTAGTACTTCAAAAATGCATAAGAATCTCACTGACTGAACTGGCCTAACTGTGTAATTCCTTTAGCCATAATCATAATCAAGCTATAATGGTCCTACAAATGGCACAGAGGCCTCCTGTCTATTTACCCATGTTACAGTTCAAATCTTAATGACATAATTTACTTGTATATGTTACAGTATACACAAGACAGTTACAAGAAGTGTCCCCATCGTTACCTGCAACCATCATGATGGATGAAGAGTTTGCAGGCTCGGGAGAAGAGGAGATGAGCTCCCCACACGACTACACGCTCGCGTCACCGAACGACATGCATGACATGCAAGACATGCAGGACATGCACGACATGGACGACATGCACGAGATGCACGACACGCACGATACGCACGATACGGACGAGCGTGACCAGTCGCCGCAGTCACCCGGCTCGCAGGACGTCAACAGTGACATCGAGGTGGATGTATGACATCAGCTGTCGCTCGCGAGTGACTAGGATCTCCTTCGCGTGCATACTGACACTTATGCGTGTGACGTCACTCGTGGTGCCGCTAGTCGTGTGCGTGTCTCACTGGTATTAGCTGTAACCCTATGTTTGGACTATTCTAGTACAGTCTCTGTTGTATGCTGCAATATTAATTGTTGATTGGCTGCCTGATTGATAGCTGGAAAACATTCTTTATCTTATGATTGGAATTATTTGGTGGGTCCATCGAATTTAAAATAATAGATATTGTGTGTATAGGTTTAGCAAATACTTAATAGAGTACTTAAATATCCAAAGTATAATGTCTCATGTTGGCAATGAGGAGAGAAATATTCACTCATTACCATAGACAATGTAGTTAATTTTAGTAGTAATATTCTCAGTTAAACTATTATTATCAATGTATGATTGTCATAAGAATACTAAGTGTGACTAGCTTTTACAATATTAGCTTGATAGAATTTACTTTTTTGACACTGTAATATATATTTTACTAGATTTCTATTTTAAGAAATATGATCTAAAATATTGAAATGGTCTTAAAATGTTGTATTCTTTCATTGTTTTTCAAAGAAAAAAATAGGGCTCATTGAAAGCATAATAATATTAACAATACCTTGATGTTATGTTTTATGAATTCACTGCACATACCAAGTTTTTACTTGAAACAATGGTCTTCCCAAAGATTTTTTGTAAATCTGATTTCTTTAGGAAATAACTCTTAATATTGTAAATAATTATTTCTTTGACTTAAAATCATGAACTTGTTAAAACTGTTTTACCATTAATTAGTATGTACAATCAACTCGCGGTATTTATTCCTCCAGTAATTGACGTTTTAAAATCGTTTCAATATAGCTAGCAATCAAGATATTTTTTTATGATTTACATTATGGTTTTATTAAATAATAATATGAAAAGACATGAAAGATACTATTAAATTAAGAACAAAATGATTATTCTGAAATGTTTCCATTAGTTGTCCACATAATAATATTATATTAAGTCTACAAAGTAAACTGTGATACTGCTGTCACCTTTCATTTTAAAATGTCACAATTATTGTTCCGAATAGAACTTTGATATATTTATGTAATATCAATGCTTAGAATAATAACGGCACTGGAGTACAAAAGTTTTATAGCTCTTATTGTAACGTGAAGGTCAAGTAATGTAAGAAAGCAATTATTATCGTCAGCAAGCGATGAAATTAAAAGTATTTTTTGTTATAACCATACTTTTATTTTATACCCAACATAATTAAAATTTAATCATAAAATAAAATAAACATAATAACATCTATAGCTAGCAAACAATAATTCGGATAATAATGAGACATTGTAAAACACATCACTTAGTTTTGTCACCTATCGCTCATGGTAAATGAGATACGGAGTTCCAGACTCTTTCAAACTCAAACTGGAGAGCGCTAATCACGGCTTTCTCGGAGGTGAATATCGTGGCGGCGTGTTGCAGTGGAGTGCTGGCGTGGCCCAGCGCGCCCACCACCGCCAGCGGCAGCTCGTCGTCGCCCGCGCTCGCATCCAGCAGCACGAACTCGTGCGCCAGTCGCACGCCCGTCCTTATCACCTTCACTTCTAACCCGTTCTGAGCAAATAACTGTAGATTGTGGAAGTCATCGCTGCTGTGAATGGCGATCCTGACATTCACTTTTTTCTTTTGAACGCTAACCAGACACTGGGCCAGGGTATCGCTGGCGATACTCGGCACGCACACGTCCACAGTGCTGCTGGCCTGCAGGATGACGTTATAAATACACGTTACTCTCGTTTGCTCTTCGTAGCTGGCTCCACTAAAAAATATTGCGTTGACTTTTATATTATTCATGTTTTCGAACATAGTTTTAAGCACCTCGAAAATGAATTTACAAATAAGTAACCCTCCCGTACAATAAGTCAATTTTGAAACTAGTTTATCCATTTTGGTAAAAATTGAATACATAAAGGTAACGAAAGGGACGAAGTCCCAAATCCACACTTTTGTGTTAAAGAAAAGTTATCTACCTACATAGTTGTTTCTTACACGAAAGACAGGAGACCCGATGGTAACTATGATATTCTTCAGAGTAGATACCCACATTTTATGGTAAAGGTAATTTTATGTTAAACTTTTTTCATTCATCAATGGAGGTGCACTTTCTTTTTGGAAAAATAATGTTTTTGTCAGAACAGTTGAAAGTGTAGGTTTTGACATTTAATTTTATACAAATATTTTGTATGTTTTGAACTTAGACTATGAAAGGTTTTCAAGAAAAGTACTCGATTAGTGTAGATTTTAGTGCGTTAGCTACCTCATTTTTTTGATTTCAATGGTGTGGGTATCATTGTGTGTGTAACAATGCCACAGCCACGGTTTCGCAACGAGGTTCACTACGGTGACGACAGGCCGAGGAGCTGCACCTATGCCGAGAGGGCGTCCGGGGATTCCCCGCCGAGCGCTCTCTGCCAGCACCAAGATAATCTGACAAGGGGCCACAATAACCTTCCTAGAAGTGTGCGCTACGAACTGGAGAACGCTTTAGTCGGTGTAAGCGCCTGCACTAAACGTATAGCAATATTTGGCCTAGATTCATGAATCACGACCATAATTTCGTTAGGATAATTGTAGTGTCTTCGTGGTCTGGACAAAGCGGTTCCATGTTTCATTTGTACTCAGTACCTGAAAATACAAGCGGGAGAAAATCACTGCACGAGATAACTGCTTGAAATAATAATAATAATGCGTACCTATACGTCTATTGGTTTTTTTTCTTTTTTTTTTGGGGTGGGAAAACATCCAATAACATCTCCCGCTCTGGGTGTAGCGGGAGGGCCAGTGTCAGACTCTTCTTACTGACTAAAACCCACCCCTGTTCCTTCCCTGCCCTGAGTGCCCAGAGGCGAGGTAACTCTGTTTCGAATTTATCCTCAACCCCTGGGCAGATACGTCTATTGGTTGAAAGACGATATTTCATCCAAAATACGAGTACGCTGGGCCTCCTATGAAATAACAATAAATTTCATTAACCCTTCTGTTCGTCATCATCATTCATTATTAGAAAGCGTCCGCTGCTGGATGTGTGGGCCAAGCATTGCCTCGACTACTGGAAGATTCCTACAACCAGCAGGCCTTCAGTCCTTCGGTTTTGCTCTCAGTAAATGATAATTGATTTTATTTTTGTAGGTAAATAGTTTTTTAAAACAACACTTGCACATGTCAACATTTTTTTTTTTTGTCAGTTTAAGCTAGATGAAGCCGGTGTTGCCTAGCTGACTACCCTGAGAAGAAACACCGAAACAAATTCAGAGGTCAAGTAGTAGAACACCAAATCGGGAGTGGGATGTGTAAATAAACTTTTCCTTTAAACTATTGTGATTACAGCTATGTGACGTGTGGTTTGACAAGATCAAGCCGTACCTAGTGCGCAACAATATAAAGCTGCACGTCTATGGTGGTACCGGTGGCAGCGGCAACAGCGGTGACAGCGGCGGCGGAGACCAGGAGCGCGCCCCCCCCGAACCCCGCGAGTGCTGCACGCCGCCCGCGCCGCTGTCGCCTCTCTCACCCCTCTCGGACGACTGCTCACACCTCGCCCCAGGTGCTGCCCCCGATGTACGAGCCTTGCTCCAGCTCCGTCATCCCACACTATCGCCACTATTATTTGACCTGAGGGCTTACACAAAGTGACTTTCTGTCAGCGATATCGATTATCGAACATCGACATTTCGGCAGCGCTTATCAACCATATAGTCATTTGGACTTTTTGAAAATCGTTGACAAATGTCGCTTTGTCCGGAGCCTACTGAGCTGCACAAGTTCTGCAAGTCAGAATAAAAAAATATACATTTGAGCTGCTTTGAGCTCATTTACAGTACCAACTATTCTGTAATTGATGTGTGTTCTTACAGAATTTTAGGACACGATAGAAATGAATACCAACTTAGTGTAGATTAGTCCTTTGAGTACCTACTTTTTATGAATGATGAGTAGGTACCAATTTTGTTCGAAGGCTTTAATCTATATAGTGTCGTATAGAATTATGCGACACTTGAGTCATGTACAAGAGAATGTATTTGTAATGTGGTGGCAGCGTCCTCGCCGAGTTGCAAGCTGTGCCAACTCCTGGTCACCACCGCCAGCTGCATCGAGCGCGCGGCGAGCGAGGCTACGCATGCCGCTCCGTTGTCCCCTGTCTCCTCTGATTTCTATGCCTCAGACACCTCGGGATGGTCCTCAGGTAAACCTTCTTATATCTGGCCTTGTCATTCATAGATCCCTACAGTTTAGTTGTACGTTCAGTTTTAGTTTAATTTTTTACGTATATTTTTTATATATCTATTTTTTATATTTTATTTTTTTATATATCTATTATGGTTGCCCTTCCAAAAATGACGGATATTATACTAATAATAAGTGTAGAGTGGACTCAGTGGAGTCTGTTAGAAGTGATCGCAGAGCCTGTGGAAGATTACAGCTAGTCGAATGATAAGATGATCATTTTCTATGGCATAGGTAGGTAGATACATATTGTGGACGACGATTATTGAGTTTCAAAACTGTTCGGTTGTCTTCTAGATTCAGACTCACAATTACTGTGAGAAGAAACTGGAGCGTCCTGGTATCCGAAGAAAACGGCGCAGATTCCGGCCTCAGGTTCAGCCGAGCTGGCGGGTGCCGCGACTGTGTCGCACGCATCCCGCGCTGTCCTGCGCCGGCGCCGCCGGGCACGTCACCATGAGCGCCTCGCAGCTGCCACCATGTGATAACTTTGTAGGCAAACACACTGATTTTCTTTTTAGAAAGTTTTATTGAGAGTACCTAATTTGTGAATTTGTGAGAATGGTCATAACAATTATTATTACCACAGCATTGTAACTGTCCTAGTATCACATACTCAAAACAGTAGCATTAGGTCATGTCAGCTCCACAGTGGACATGGACAGGCGCGCCGGTGTGTTGTGGAAATTGATCCGAGGAACTGCCCGTTGCCCTCGCCGCGGCGTGGTGGGCGACGGGCCTAAATTAAGAAGCACTACGTGTACTGCCGTTTTGTTATTCTGCATGCAGGCTCTACACACACATAAAGCTAGATATGAGTCATAGGATTTATCCTATGACACAGAGATATTTGTAACTTTGTACCCAAGTAATAAGTCAGAGTATTTGTTATGTGAAGTGGCAGTCAATGGCAGGAAGTGCCTCCTTAGGGGGCGTTTCCACTGAAGCGAAGCTAGGTGAAGCGGAGCGGAGACGTGCAAGAATTTACACAAACAGACTCGGATACATCAACGGGTAGAATGGGTAAGCCCCATAGATGTTGCTTGAAATATAAATACCTCGTGAATGTATTTTGTATCTTTCAATCATGTTGCTTTCCGCATGAGTTCTCATGCGGATTCCATATCGAGGGGTGAAAATCAATATTTCTGTTCAAAACTCTTTACATTTACTTATTCCTGACATAATAATTATTCACCCATTTCAATACTACAACCTCTTAATTTACTCTAAAAATAAGACGATACAGATAATTTTGAAGCGACATTTATCTTGGAATTGATAACTGTTTTTTTATTGAAAATTATACCAAACCATTAAGGGATTTTTTGCAATAAAGTTCCCCGATCCCCATTAAAGTAAGAGCAATAGTTTTTATAACGATTTTTTTTCCAAATATATTGAATCTATAAATGGCCTGTAAAGTTCAAAATGTCACTTCAAACAAAATAGACTTTCACCTCTCGATATAATGGCACTTGTCTCGAGATGACTATGAACTAAAGCATATACTTTTAAAATCCGTTAATTATCATAATACGGATAATAATATAAAACACAAACTTCAGAGCTGTTTAAAAAAAAAATGGGGCAGAGGGCGTCCACAGTAGTCCTTCATCGGGAACGGTCTTGAGCTTCACGCTTCACCTCGCTCCTCGTTATTCCGTTGCTCACTTCTGCCAACACGGTGCGACGCCAGGTTTGACGGGGACGACCACGCTTTCTCTTCCCTTCGGGATTCCAGTCCAACGCTTGTTTGGGTATGTGATCGGAGCGTGTGGCAAATCCACCTCCACTTGTGTCACTTGATCTGGCGGTCGATCGGGCTCTCGTGGCATTTCTCCAAAAGCTCTACGTTAGAGATGGTCTTGGGCCAGTAGATTCCGAGAATGCGACGAAGACAGCGTTTGACGAAGACTTGAATTTGGCGTGAGATGTCCTTTGTGACCTTCCACGTTTCGCATCCGTAGAGCAGTAGGTACGGATTTGACATTTTGACATTGGACACGAAGATTTTGAGTTTAATCCTTCGGGTCAGTTTCCGCGACTGCCAAACAGTCTCAGCTGCGCGAAAGTAGCTCGCGGGCTTTGGCGATCTGTGAAGCGATGTCTTCACTACCTCCAGTTTCTGACACGACGCTTCCGAGGTCTAGGTATATTTGAGGACGCGTTCAACTACCTCTGTGCATATCAGCAAGGATGAGAGATTTTTCACACCAGGTCAAATTTTCTTGGGTCTTCTGGATGTTTATTTGGAGACCAGTTTTGGTCGCTTTCTGACGTAGATCGTTTAACTTTGCTTGCATCTTGGCGTAGGTATGAATAGGCAGGCATAGGTCATCGTCGTTATCCAGGTCTTCTAAGACATTGGATAATCCCCACTCTATCCCACGGTAACTGTTTTCGGTGATACGAAACATAATACCGTCAAGAACGACCAGAAAGAGAAGCGACGAAAGGAGGCGGCTGCCTCCTTTTAGCGCTGGGTGGACACTTTCGTGCACTGAGATGTTATCAGAGATGAAGCCGTCGTGAGTCACCTTACAAGAATATTTCTTGTAAATAGCCTTTAATAGACAGAGATTTTCGGCGGCACTCATGGGAGTGCCGCCGAAAATCTCTGTCTCCTGTAGGCGAAACCAGATGCTGGACCACTTCAGCGTATCAAAGGCTTTTTCGAAGTCGACAAAGGTCAGGTAAATCTCCCTCTGCGATTCCAATGCCTGCTCGAGTATGATACGAAGAGTGTTGAACTGATCCGTGCACAAGCAGCGAGCGGAAAACAGCCTGCTCCTTGCGTAGGAGAGGATTCACTGCCTTAGATAGTCTATCCAGGATGATCTTGCAGAAAACCTTTGAGGGATTCCAGAATAACGTAATACCTCTCCTGACACGACTAAGATCACCCGTTTTCGGTACAGTGATTAAAATCCCTTTGTTCTATTCGTCCGGGAGTTCTTCGGAGGAAATCGACGGCAGAGGATAGTCAACTTGTAGCATTTTCTCAGTAATCGGGTAAAGTTCCTGGCGCTTTTCCTGTCTCCAGAGAGTGCTTCAGCAATTTCAGAGGCTGTCGGTGGTACCACATCGATGTCGAGAAGCCGGGCTGGTGAGTATCTAAGTTGCGTCGCGTTTGGGGTCGTAGTTGCCAACAAACGGAAGCCCTCTTCAAAGTGTTGCCGCTAGCGTGATAGCTGGACAGCTATCATGCTAGCGGCAGCCAGCTCGTTGTGACGTCAGAAGGATTTCTGACGTCACAACGAGCTGGCCATCTTTGGACTTCAATGGCTTCTTCCTATACTTGCTGTTTCCTGCCAAGGTTTTGGTTGCCTTATTAACTCCTTCAAGTTTCCAGTGTTCGCAGCTTGCTGAGCACGATCAGCAATAACGTCAGCACACTGTCTTCTTTTTAGCTTTTCGAGTACTGCGATAGATTTGCTTGCGTTTTTTTTGACGGTATTCCATTTTAAGTTCGGCTCGTACGCCGTCATTATGAGTCTCAAGCAGCATCAGATGAAGTTAGAGTTAAGAGACCGCGGTGTATATCCGTAAGATTCGCAAGGCGCACCACGCGCGATTCTTTACTGCGCGCGGCCCGGGTTCGCCGCGGCTTAAGTACAGGTGACCTTGATATCACTGGGCCGCCGCATCCAGTTTATGTCAACCGCCAGTTATTTTATCATGCTCGTCAGGCAGCGAGTGAGAACAAATGGAAGTACGTATGGACAAGGGAAGGGAGAATCTTAGCTCGCAGAGAAGATCACCAAAAATCTGAACGAATTAGGTGTGAAGAAGATATCAGTAGGCTTTTTGGGTAATGGTCGGTTTGTACCACATCCGAATGCGTTTTGTAAACTTGTTGCATTTACCTATTGCTTATATGGATGTTAATAGTTTGATATCTTTTTTATTTTGTTTTGCACTTAGAGGCTTTTTTTATACTGTTTATGATAACAGTTTGATCTCTTTATTATTTGGTTTTGCACGTATAGGATTTTTTTATAGTTTATTCTATATATTAGGTGAGGTTACAGGGCGGTGTGTGTTTCCTGTGGTACCGGGTAGGAATCTATTTTGCTCTCAACGACATGGGTCAACACTAAGCAAAAAATACTTTATGAGTGTGAATTGTTTTGGTCAATTGTGGACAGTTATGCTATTTTATCAGTTACTGTTAGCTTGCAGCAGGTTATTAGTATTTTCATGCACAGATTACTTGCATTTTAAACAAACATGTAATTATGCAGACATTATTTACAAATACATGGCTGTTATTTACCCTTCTATTACACGTATTCATAGACACAATTCGATGATAACGTAACGTTCGTTCGGAAACATGCTAACATTATTTTTTCGTTTTGTTTGGCCTATTGGCTTTTTATCATTGTTAAAAGTAACGAAACGTAATGTGACCGGCGAGTGCATCGAGATTTGAGTACGGTACTTTAATTCATTTTAGTTTATTTTGAGTAGATTAGTTATCTTATAAAGTCGTAATTTATTTATCTATAATAATTATATTTTATATTATAATATGTCAGATGAAATTATTGATGACAGCTTCATTACATGCTCATCCTCGTCTGTGTCGATCGAGGATCGGAGTTTTGCCAGCGCTTTTAGCGATGACAGATCTCTGAATCTTCGAGACCACCTTTCTTCTACTTTTTCAAACTGTCGCAAATTCTTCAATGCTGTGCACATAAATGCTCAAAGCGTTCCTGCTCACTACTCTGATCTGCTATCGTCTTTCGATTCAGATCTAGTTCACGCTGTTCTTGTATCCGAAACTTTTCTCAAGCCTTCACTTCCTTCCACGCAGTATTCTCTACCTGGATACAAGATTGTGCGCAATGACAGAACAGGCAAGGGATGTGGAGGGGTTGCCATTTATCTTCGTGGTGATATCACCTACAAGGTGATTGACCAGTCTCCGAGTGTGTACTCAAAGTTTGCTGAACACCTATTTGTTGAAATAGACTTTCAGCACACAAAGTTACTTTTAGGTGTCTATTATAGTCCCTCTCTTCAAATTGATTACTTTTCCTCTTTCGAAGCCAAATTAGAAAATCTTTCCCCTCTATATGAGTATACGCTAATCCTCGGAGACTTTAATACATGTTTGCTCAAGGGAGACTCGCGCAGCCGTAAACTCCAATCACTTGTCTCTTCTGTCAATATGCACATACTTCCGCTAAATGCTACTCACAGGGCTCCTCACTCCACTCCTTCTCTTTTAGATCTCATTCTGGTTTCTGACCCTAACAAAGTAGCTACACATGGACAGCTTCCTGCTCCTTTCTCCTACCATGACCTCATTTACCTATCCTATAGGATTCGACCTCCTAAACGCAAGGCCAAATTTCTCTTTCTTCGTAGTTATAAAAACGTTGATTTGGAGCGTTTGAGGGCTGATGCTGGTGGGATTGACTGGTCTTCTGTATTCACCTGTGGTGATATGGACACCATGGTGTCAATCTTCAACAGAAATGTGTTGAAATTGTATGAGGTACATGCTCCTCTTAAAAAGGTAAAAGTCAAGCATCTTCCTGCGCCATGGCTATCCCCAGAAATAAAAACCCAGATGGCGAAGCGTGACAAGGCCAAGCGTTTATATAGGAAGCGGCCCACCGAAGAAAACTGGGAACTCTACAAGAAGATGCGGAATCGCTGCGGTCGTTTGTGTAGGAATGCGAAAAGGAGCCACATACACAACTCTATTGAAAATTTCAACCCATCACAAGTATGGCAATTTTTGAGGACTCTTGGTATTGGCAAAGCCTCTAACAAGGGTTCTGATAAGATGGACCTCAATGCACTTAATGCACACTTTTGTAAGTCACCAATCATACTTGACAACCAGGTTAAATCTTCCACTCTCAATGATCTCTTAAATCTTCCTTTGCCAGCAAATACTTCTTTCTCTTTCCACCCAATTACTGAACTAGATATTAAGAAATGTATCCAATCCATCTCTACAAAAGCGGTAGGTGACGACGGCCTTCAACTCCAAATGTTTCTTCCTATTTTGAGTGAAATACTTACTGTCATCACCCATATTGTAAATTTTTCTCTCTACAAAAACGCCTTTCCTTCAGCTTGGAAGAAGGCTCACGTCCTACCGCTTCCTAAAGTTTCAAATCCTTCCTCACCATCCCAGTTCCGTCCAATATCCATTCTCCCAATTCTTTCTAAAGTCCTTGAGAGTATTGTTCAGAAGCAATTGTCGAATTATCTATCCTCTAATAGCCTGCTGAGTCCTTACCAATCTGGTTTTAGACCTGGCCATAGCACTGTCACAACTTTAGTCAAAATTTCTGACGACATAAGACTGGCTATGGAAAATAAATGTCTCACTATATTGGTTTTACTGGACTTCAGTAGCGCTTTTAACTCGGTTGACTTTGACATTCTCTTGGGAATCCTTTCCTCACTTAATATCTCTGCACCAGTAATTGAGTGGTTTAATTCATATCTTCGGGGCCGCTCGCAGTCTGTTCGATCCGATGAAGATTCCTCTGATTGGTGTGATCTGGCTGTGGGTGTTCCTCAGGGTGGCGTCCTCTCTCCTCTTCTCTTCTCAGTTTTTATAAACGCTATTACTAAGGTCCTATTTTCTAACTATCATCTCTATGCAGACGACTTGCAGTTATATCGTCATTTTAAAATAGATGAACTTGGTGGGGCTGTGGCTGCCATCAATGATGACCTTGAAAATATCAACAAGTGGGCAAAATCCTTTGGACTCTTACTAAACCCAACTAAATCTCAAGCGCTCATTATTGGTGGCAAATACATGCTCAACCTATTAGATCACCAGTCGCTCCCACCAGTAGTGTACGATTCAGTGCCCATATTATACTCCAAAAGCGCTAAAAACCTGGGCGTCCACATGGACTCTAAACTCTCTTGGGAGGTACATATTGCTGATGTGAGTAGGAGGGTCTTCTACTCCTTTCAGTCTCTTAAACGTCTCCAAAAATTCTTACCATTTCGCACTAAGGTTTCTCTTGCTCAATCTCTCCTACTACCGCTCATAGACTATGCGGATGTCTGTTTCCTAGATGCTACGGAGGTACTTTTAAACAAACTTGAACGACTGCAAAATTTGTGCATCCGCTTTATTTTTGGCCTCCGCAAATACGACCATGTGTCGGAGTTTCGGACCAGATTAGGGTGGCTGCCGATTCGGCGTCGGCGAGATACCCATATCCTATCCCTTCTTTATACTATTCTGTACAATCCTATTTCTCCTCAATACCTTCGTGAACGCTTTGAGTACCTCGTTCCGAGAGGTAAACTCTGTCGCACCACCTCCTCTCTTCTCCTTCGTACTCCGCGTCACACTTCCAGCCGCTATAATGGCTCCTTTTCAGTGACTGCAGTGCGTCTCTGGAACTCTCTTCCACACTCTCTACGCGACAGCCCTTCTCTGAATGTCTTTAAGAGGAAAATAAAAGAGCACTTCCTTTCTCAATGACATATTATTGGGGTATATATTGGTGTATATTTGTATATATTAGTATATAGTATTTTGTATGTATTTTATATACAGGGCTTATTTATATAAGTTTATATTGTACACAATCTTACCCTCGAATGTGACCTAACTCTATCACTCAAAGGTTTGCTGGGAGAAAACTCAACTTTGAGTTAAGCTCGCCTTTGTACATGAACTGTGTAATAACTTTATTTTATGTTAAGATTTGGTGTACAATAAAGAATTAAGAATAACGTCACATATAACTTTTAAATTATTATTTGCAAAGACTTGTAATGCACAACTATTGTTTGCACTGGCTATTATACAGTTTTTAATTACAAATAACTACTTAAAATTTATATTTATTATAAATCTATTATTTTTAATTTTTAATCTTTACAATGTTTTTTTTTGTTTGAATTTTTTTGCTTTATTTATTGGTGCGAATTTCAATTATTTGTTATTTACAACACTTATTTACAATATTTCCAAAGAATTACTTACTTAATGTGAAAACTTCAACACTTTACGTCTGCGACAATGCTTTTCTGTTTTGTTGTGTATTTAATTACATTAAATATGCTTGAAAAATATCTTAAGGTTGGTTTGTTAAACGCAGGCGCCTTTGGCACTGACCACGATGATTTTATAGCAGCCGTAGAAGGGCATTCTTTCGATATATTGGCAGTTAACGAGACTTGGCTACGGTCGGGCGGAGGGGGGCGAGCGCCCGCTGTACCAGGGTACCGCCTGCGCCACACGCCACGACCGCTGTCCGTACATGAGGGATGGGGGGGTGGTGTGGGTTTTTATCTTAAACGCGGCCTGACCGCTCGTACCTGCTCCATCCCGATTGATCCTAGATACGACGCCATAGAACAAATGTGGATTACCCTCACATTAAATGGAAATAAAATTGCTATAGGCACAGCGTATCGCCCTCCACGCTTCAACTTGGACCTCTTTCTCGACGCCATGACCGACTCCATTAGCTCCTTAGTAAACTGTGATCACTACGTACTGCTCGGCGATTTCAATGTTAACTTACTGAATGCTAATGGGGAAACTAAGACAGTATGTGAGTTCTTGAATAGTCTGAGCCTAAAACAACTGGTAAGTTCGCCCACCCATTTCACAGACCATAGCGAAACATTGATCGACCTTATCTGTTCGAACTTAAACCACAAGAAAATATCTGTTGAGCCCTATGGCTCAATAAATGGTCACTCAATTGTTGTGTGCGAATTTAATATTAGGCGTAGTAAATATAAACCCCACACAGTTATGTATAGACCCATTAAGCAAATTAAAACAGAAGTATTTGATAGTGATTTATCGCGCATAAACTGGGAAAACATTTGTGGCTTGCATAATGTGAATGACATGGTTGAAGAATTAAATAGAACCATTTTAACAATTTACGATGTGCACGCACCGGTCAAGAAATGTTTAATTAAGGAACCATCATATCCCTGGATTACAGATACAATTAAATTGATGATGCATTTGCGGAATGACGCTCTGACCAAGTACCGTAAAACGAAATCCGAGTCGAAAAAGGCATACTACAAGCAGTTGAAATCTCTGGTGTTAATTTCCATATTTAGAGAGAAAGTTGCATATTTCAAATTCAACATAAATAACCAAATTAAATATCCAAAAAAATTATGGCAAAATTTAAAAAGCACAGTATTACCAAAAAAACAAATTGATGACCTTCCTACTCACTTCAGAGATCCAAACCGAATCAATAATTACTTTATGAGTGTTCCTCGTAACCCTGTCTGCAATATATCGCAGCGCACTTTCTTTGAGTCACATCGTTATGGTGATGAAGGCTTTGCATTTGCATTACAACCAGTAACTGCTAATCAGACGAATCGATCAGATTCTGCAGATCAGAAGAATCGATCAGATTCTGCGATACTTCCGCCAGTTAAAATCTAACGCTGAAGGCTGTGATAGGGTGACCCTGAATATGCTCTTGCTTACACTCCCACATACATTATAAAAGTCATCACTGACATTGTGAACAGTTCAATTGTCTCAGTAACCTTCCCTGACACCTGGAAAATTGCTATCGTTAGGCCATTGCCTAAAAAAACAAATCCAACTGATTTAAAAGACCTTAGGCCTATTAGTATTCTGCCTTGCCTTTCTAAAATTGCTGAAAAGGCGGTATGCCAGCAGCTGTCAAAATATCTAGAAGATAAACACATTCTGCCTGAGTTATAGTCAGGCTTTCGCAAACAGCGTGGTACTTCTACGGCTCTCTTGGACGTGACAGATAACATTCTGTCAGCACAAGGTAAGGGCCTATGCACACTACTTGTCCCACTTGATTTTTCGCGAGCCTTTGACTGCATAAATATAGATCTGTTTCTATCAAAACTTAACTACTATGGATTTGACCAAAATACGATACACTGGTTCCGAAGCTATCTCACCAACCGACGTCAGCGTGTGGAGATACGACTGAGCAATGGCTCATCTCTTGTTTCGTCACTGACTTCTGTTTACAGAGGTGTCCCGCAAGGGTCAATACTGGGCCCCATCATCTTTATTTTGTATTGTGCGGATATCATAAGCTCCCTGAAGCGCTGTAGTTACCATATTTATGCTGATGACGTACAAGTCTATATTTCCTTTAAGCCAAGTGACTATGACATTGCGATAAAGGATCTAAACGATGATCTTGACAGGATAGCATGTTGGGCTGAAAGTAACGGTTTGGTACTTAACCCCACTAAAACCAAATACATGCTGTTTGGAACCAAGAACCAAATCGATGCAGTGCCGGCATCACTCAACGTTACCCTATTGGGTGAGTCGGTCAGTCGTAATCTGGGTCTGAACATGGATGCAGAGTTGAGATACGAAGCACACGTGTCAGAGTCAGTGCGCACTTGTTTTTACCGGCTTAAGGTCCTCTATAAAATAAGGCCTTATCTTTCAGAGGAGCTGCGAATCCAGCTGGCTGAGTCTCTAGTGCTGTCTAATCTGAACTATGCGGATGTAGTTATTGGCCCTCGACTACTGGCAAGAACTGATCGACTAATTCAGAGAGTGCAAAACGCCTGCGCTCGATTCTGCTTTTCAATCCCACCAAGAAGTCATGTGACGCCATTCTTAAATAATAATAATAATAATATTAATATTATTAATAATCTGTGGCCCGCCTGTCAAGCCGACTGTCATAATTTTTTCCATATATTTTTCCTAAACTATTTATATTTATTATCATGTTTACAATAGTGAAAATAAGACCGAAAACGAGAGAAAAAAAAATATTACCAAGTGCAAATCATAGTGAACAACAGTGAGATGAGAACTACAAAAATAAAACGGAACTTATGACAACGTGAAAATGCTAACTAGGAACCGGGCCAAATTGCTGACCACACACCCAACATCTTCGGGTTCGTCGCTCAGCTCCGCCTCGCAGCCGCCGGGACCTGCACCAGCCGTGAGTCGAGTGATTCCAGCCGCTGCAGTTGCGTCGAGCTCGAGCGACGAATACACCACTCCGCCGACGACACCACCACCTGCGCGTCGACGGGGAAGAGGCCGACCACCAGCCAGTTTGGAACCTCGAGGCCCACCGGCCTCTGATGGGGTTCCCGCTGCCGGTGGAAGTGTGCAGCGCATGCGATGGACACAATCCATTAACGAAAACGTCATGCGCTCATACTATGGGGCTACAGAGGGGGGAATTAACCTGACTGCGTACCGTGGTCGGATGCTCTCTCTGTTTCAGGTGCTTGAGCCAGCTGTCAACGTATCGGCCCAACGACTGTCGGATCAGGTGCGGGTCATCCAGCGTAACCGTATGCTGTATGATACCACACTTGATAGACTACGCCTCGAATCACGGAGTAGCCGTGTCTCACCTGCTTCGCCACCGGCCGCGGTGCAACTGCAACCTAATGCACCACCGCGACCTGACCACGTTGGTGAAGATGATGATGACGTGGCTATATCCGTGAGTACCCAGTGTAACGAACGATTGAGGAGCGCTTTGGAGGACGCATTCCGAGAGTACCGCTCCACACCGCCTGGGCTTAGACCTCGTCTACCTCGTTTGCCCATGCATAAGAAAAATAAGGCGCTGGTGTGTGCTCTAGATTCGCAGCTATCAAATTTTTTTGATAGCAGCAAAGACCTTGCTGATACCCACTCAATCTTGTACTGCGCGGCTGCAGCGGCATGTCGTGTAGCTCACGTCAAGTTCCCCAACAGTGACAGAGCTGCACGACCAGCTGTACCAGCTTGGCAGTGCAGGATCGAGCGTCGTATCGGTGAGGCTAGAGCACTCATTGGCAAACTTATCTGCTTCAGGGAGGGCAACACTCGCCCTAGGGTAATGCGCTTTGTGAGGCGGGCATTCTCGGGGACTGATATAAGTTCCCGAGATTATCTGACCCGCGTCACAGAGCGTGTCGACTTCCTGAAGCAGAAGATCTATGCATGGGCAAACCGTATTCGTCGGTACAAGCGGCGAGTGGAGCGGTACACTCAGAATCGCACATTCGAAAGCAACGAAAGGTGGGTTTATAGGGCTTGGGAGCGACCGGGCCAAGGTGTGTCCGATACGCACCTACCTGATGACGACGCCATGAGCTCATTCTGGCGCGGCATCTGGTCGGTGCCGGTCAGGCACACCGAGGGTGATTGGACTCGAGAGGTCGAGCGCGCGTGCGACTTTATACCAGAAATGGGGGCTATTACCATCAGCCCCCAAGATGTAGCTCGTGCAGTCCGTCCGTTGCCTAACTGGAAATCTCCAGGGCCGGACGGTCTGCACAATTTTTGGATAAAATGGTTTCAAAGATCGCACGCTCGCTTGGCAGCTCAGTTCCAGTCTGCCCTAGAGTCAGGGTCGCTGCCACAGTTCCTTACGACAGGAGTAACCCACCTGCTCCATAAATCAGGTAGTACTGCGGAACCCAAAAATTATAGGCCGATCACGTGTTTACCGACGGTCTATAAAGTTTTTACATCCATCCTGAGAGCCAAAATTAACAATCATATTGACACAAATTTTATCATGTCTGCCTCTCAGAATGGATGTAGGAACGGGTCCCGTGGTACTAAGGAGCTGCTCCTCATTGATGTTGCCATTAGCCAACAGGTTCGTCGTTCTCGAAAAGATCTGTCGACATGTTGGATAGATTATAAGAAGGCCTATGACTCGGTGCCACATACATGGCTCATGAGGGTGCTGGAGCTGTACAAAGTGGATGCAACTTTGCGCACCTTCCTGATGTCGTGTATGGGACAGTGGAGGACGGTTCTTCACTATCCAGGATTTCGACAAATCCGGGAGAACAGCGAACCGATAAGGGTCGAGCGTGGCATATTTCAGGGCGACAGTCTGAGTCCACTGTGGTTTTGTCTGGCCCTAAACCCTCTCAGTACTCTACTGGAGGGTTCAGGCCAAGGCTACCGGTTGAGAAGAGGTGGTCAGGTCATATCACACCTCCTTTACATGGATGATCTGAAACTCTTTGCCCCCAACAACTTGCAACTGATGAAGCTACTGAAGGTAACAGAAACCTTCAGTAGCGCCATCAGGATGGAATTTGGTGTGGACAAATGTGCAGTCATGCATGTAAAGCGAGGGGAGATTATGGAATCCGTGGGAACTCAACTCTCGGATTCCGTACACCTTAGATCCCTCTGCTCAACCGAAACCTACAAGTATTTGGGTATGTCGGAAGCGTTAGGCATCAATACTGCTGAAGTGAAACAGTCGTTGAGGGAGCGCTTCTTTGGCCGCCTGAATAAAGTACTGAATAGTCTTTTATCAGGCGGGAACAAGGTGCGCGCCTTCAACGGTTGGGTCATGCCGGTATTGATGCTACTCTTTCGGCATACTCAAATGGACTCAGACGGAACTTGACGCCCTGGATAGGAGGGTCCGCAAACTGCTGACCGCAAATCGGATGCATCACCCACGATCATCGGTGATGAGGCTGTATATCCCGCGGAAGTGTGGGGGTCGTGGGTTCTTAAATGCTAAGACCCTACACAACCGCGAGGTATGCAGCCTTAGGGAGTACTTCCTCAAAGCTGACGTGGGTATGCATCGAGATGTGGTCGCTGTGGACAAGGGCCTCACCCCGCTCTCCTTGGCAAAAGAGAACTGGCGTAAACCTACAGTACTGGATACTAATGATCGCAGGGAAGTATGGCAGAGCAAGGAGCTTCACGGGCGCTTTTACCGGGTCCTACATGGGCCCGATGTAGATCTCTTAGCGTCCGTATCCTGGCTGCGCTTTGGTGACCTCTTCGGGGAAACCGAAGGTTTTGTCTGTGCGATTATGGACGAAGTTATTATGACGAATAACTACCGGAAATATATTGTGAAGGACGGTACGGTTGACATCTGTCGGGCATGCCACCGGCCCGGCGAATCAATACGACACATTATTTCTGGTTGTTCTCGTCTAGCTAACGGAGACTATTTGCATAGACACAACCTTGTAGCCAGGATTATCCACCAGCAACTTGCTCTTAAATACAATCTTGTGGAATCTGAAGTACCGTACTATAGGTATGAGCCCGACCCAGTTCTCGAAAATGGCAATATCACGTTATATTGGGATCGATCTATCATCACTGACAGGACTATTGTTGCCAATAAGCCTGACATAGTGGTGATAGATCGACAAGAGCGTCGCACAATGATTGTTGATATAGCTGTCCCTCATGACGAGAACCTCGTGAAGGCTGAGAGAGATAAAAAAACAAAGTATCTTGATCTGGCTCGCGAGGTTGACGACTTGTGGGAGGTGGATACAGCAGTCATTGTGCCAATAGTCGTGACGGCCAATGGCTTAATTGCCAAGAGCCTCGACCAACATCTCAGGAGGCTCTCGTTAGTTGGATCAAGGGCTTGATCCAGAAAGCAGTACTCCTGGACACGGCTCGTATTGTTAGGAGATTCCTTTCTCAGGAGCCCTGACCATCGGTAGCTTGGACCCTATTCCCGATACCGGTGGGCTACTACTTTTTATATTTTTAAATGTTTTTGTATTTATTTATGTTTTTATATGGAAGTACCTAAACATTTGAAAATGTAAAGTGTATGTATATAAGATTGAATAAATGGAATAATAATAATATATGTATAGAAAATTAATAAACGACATAATAATAATAATAATATATTCCACAACTATCACACAACGCCATCTAGTCCCAAGCTAAGCAGAGCTTGTGTTATGGGTACTAGACAACTGATAAACATACTTATATATTTCTAAATACATACATATTATAGATAAATTACACCCAGACACAGAACAAATGATCGTGCTCATTACACAAACATTTGTCCTGGGTGGGAATCGAACCCGCGACCTCCGGCATAGCAGTCAGGGTCACTAACCACTAAACCAACAGGCCAGTCGTCAAATAAACACTCAGTCCTCAAGATGAAGTCGCGTCGTAAGTTGCATTTGGCATGCCTACTTTTTGGGGTTATAAAGTACAAGCAGCCGACCTATCTGTACAATAAACTGAGCTGGATCGCTAGTAGAAGAGAATGCGCAAGAAGACAGTGCTCACAGCAACTCTTCACTCACTCGCACAACTCAGCGGCTTTCAGGGGATAGATACGCTGCATCCAAATGCTGGAACAACATTCCTCCACCGATAAGGAATCTTAAATGCCTTGTAACCTTCTGCGGCAGTTTGTTATCGCCTCGCAGAAAAAACTTGGGATGACTATTTCGAATACGTCGGTTATATAACTGGCTGTCACATTCTTCCCGAGCCAATCTATTTAGCGTATCTCGTGGTCAAACCTGCGAACAAAGAGTATAGGAACTTTGTAATTGAACGACTTGGGAATCTTTTCTTAGATTTCATTAAAATACACATACATAAATATGTTATTTACGTACTTATATTTATTTATTGTAAACGTATTTAATTATACTGTACTAATTGTTGCAACTCTACTGTAATTAAAAAGTTACGGGTATACTTACAATAAATACTCCTTGCATAATAATGTCACAACACCAACATAATTATCACGTCTGCTCAGCGTCCGCATGTCACTGCAGGGATTCAGCAGAATATCAGCGTCAGGTATATTTGCCTGACACGTGCTGAGCTGGACTCCCATTTGGTGCAACCTTGAGACGCACACCGCACTGTGTACATTCGTTATTATTTGAAATGTTGCAAGTGTCACTTTTATTTCTATAAGTATGTGTTCCTTTTTTGTTTATTGGCACTTTATTTTTATATACATAAGTTTAAATAATTTTATTGTGATTATGTGTGTCTTTTGTGTGCACTGAATAAATGTTTTATCTATCTATCTTATCTATCTAAGTTTTCTTCTGTCTTCGATCAGGCTCCACGTGGGTTATGACATCCAGCCTTCTCACGAAGGCTGAGGATGGGTTGATTTGTGCCTTAGCATGACGAAGCTGGTTTCTGTTTAGGCCACATTAATGCGATTCCACTCCTCGTCCAATGAGTCCGTAGCAGATTCGAGCATAGAAAAACGATTGCGTAGTTCCAGTTGAAAACTTTTACGGGTGTCGGAGTCATGCAGTTTGCTCACGTCGAACTTTCTTCCCACCCTGCCAAGGCCTTCAGCTGCACGGGCTAATGCAATCAACCCGTCAAACCCCTCATTAGCAGACACAATTAAAGAACTATTGTCGCGTCTCCATAAGGAGACGCGAGGGGCCTGACGGATTAAGCCGGACTTCAGCAACTACCAGATGGTGGTCGCTATGAATAAATAAAATTTTGCCGATGGTCAAGTCGTAATTCTGGCAAAACTTGATAAGACGCTCAACGTTCTCGTTGCTCACTCCAATAGCCAATATGCCGTTCGCGGTTAGTTCCAACCTTTGCATTCAGGTCCCCTATGACGATGACGATGTTCTGCTTCATTTACTCATATAGGGGTAACGCCACCCTTATATGAGTATAATGAAGCAGAGAGTTTTTTTAATAGTCATCTTTGGTATCATCCGTTGACGCATTGGTTGGGGCGTAGCACTGTATGATGGAGATTTTCCGGGCTCTTCGAGTTAAAACGGGTGTACAAGATCCGGTCTGAGATCGGTTTCCAGTCCATAAGGCTTTTCCGAGCTTCATTATAAAGGAGGAGCCCCACGCTATATTTGCGCACATCTTTCTCTCGTTCTTTTCCCAAATACAGCAAAGTCAAGCTCTCAGCTCACCAAAACCGTTTCTTCTCACCTCGTTTAGACCGAGGATCTGCAGGTTGTAATTTAGCATTAGGCTGCTGCTTTGGTAAGTCGACTTTCGTCGCTAAGCGTACCTACGTACGTTCCAAAAAATGTAATATTTTCAAAAACCCAACTGTAAAAAACAACTAATAAGTTCCCAAAAATTCACTTTTCAAGCAGTCTGATGCAGTTGGTGGCAGTTATTTTAGTTTACAAACTGCATCAGACTGCTTGAAAAGTGACTTGTTCGGAACTTTTTAATTGTTTTTTACAGTCGGGTTTTTAAAAAATATTCAATTTTTTTATTTTCTAATTTTTAGTGAATTATATTTTTGGAATCGCCTCCTCGAACTCTTTATTTTGATACCCGACTATAGTTCGTAGACTATTTTTTTTCTTTTTCCCTATATGGCGTCTGGTTGTCGCCATATTGTATTTTGATTTCTATTGTCTTTAGTAGCACTCGCAAGATTAAGTTACATACATACATAGGCTGATAAACACATTTCACCCTCCCTTGCGTCGCGCAGTCGGGTAAAAATCAATTCTTGTTCGTATTAACATGCCAAAAGTCATCGGTAAAGTGTCGGTCCGATGTTCTACTACGAGTATTTCAGTTTCAGAAATCTAATATTGCCGGCAAGCGAGTGATTAACCCACTGTACATTAATCCGATAGCGAGGCTGCCGCTTTAGAGCCTGCGGATTTGCTCGGTTTTGTTTCAGGTATCCTCCATAGTGAGTTGGTTCTGTTTTAAGGGGGCGGTATACTCGCCCTTCACCCTGCATCCGTTATAATAATATAATAATAAAGTTCACCTGATATTTGGTATGGTGGACGCGTGGTGGCGCGATTGCAGCAGGTCCCCAGTGAGGACGATGAGGACGTGGATGACTCGGACTAGGGTACTTCGCCACGAGTATAGCAGATGTTTACTTGGAACTTTATAAGTAACGCTGTTCTCACTAACAGCGATTCCCACCTAGACCATACCCTAGCTTTCTCCCCTCCATCTCATCTATTAAATAAAACTTAAACTGATCCGTCACCGCACGAATATTTGTTTTTGATTAATAAAACATTTCTGAACTTTTAGTATCGCTTTATCGTGCCTCGTCGTGAATCTGTGATGAAGAATAAGACAACTCAAACGGAACCGGCCCTGAGAGTAAGCAGAGGATGTCAGTCCCGCAGCCCTGATTGCCGCAATCCTGGCTATAGTAGCTCTGGTACTCACAACCCAGGTTTGCGCAGCCTTGCTCTGCGTAGCCCTGGTTCGCGCAGCCCTGCTACGCGTAGCCCTGGTTCGCGCAGCCCTGCTACGCGTAGCCCTGGTTCGCGCAGCCCTGCTACGCGTAGCCCTGGTTCGCGCAGCCCTGCTACGCGTAGCCCCGTCCGCATCAACCATGCCCCTCGCAGCACTAAGCGCAGCCCTAACTCCAGCAGCCCTGGTCGCGCCCTCTCCGCAGTAGTCCTACCTCCACCTCTAGTCTGCCAGCTCAAGCGATCTGAAGTAACTGTCGCTGGGATAGCCCCCTTATTACCAGATGTAAGTAGCAATATCTATCACGTTTGATTGCTGAATGTAGGTCCGGAGAAAACCGTAAGAAGCAGTTGGGCTGTTGCCCAGAATCAGTCGCCTTACTTATTGTGGACGCTGCTGTTATCAAGTAAGCGTAATCATAAGGAAGTTCGATAGGATGGTCACCATTCCATCTGTCTGTCGTTAGAGTCTAGTCATGCAGCTCAAGCTGGCTTTACGCAACGTCTACAAGATTTCTGGTAGTGGTGCTGGATTCCTGCAGCGTCACTAACAGCTGCGACTAAAGTAAGTAGGCAAAGCCACACACAGCTCGAAGGTGACAAGGCTCTGAACTTTCCTTTGTTTTAATTCCTATAGCTAATATGTACCTATTTTGTGGTGACAGCCCTGTCTGCCATCATAATTCCATTTAAAATTCAACAGTGAGAGACCTTCTTAGGTTGTTGAGTTCTTAAACTGAAGCCACACGCTATAAACCAAAATCTATACATTCTATACAATTGCCGAATGTAAGCGTATCTTTGTTGTCACAGGACAAGGTTTTATGAAAGAAAATATAAGGAAATCGAAAATAAAATACATTACGACGGGCGGATCGCTAGTATTTAATAAGTATTACTCTTGTTCACAGGATCTAATAGATATAATAGCAGCAAGCAATGAGAAGAGGTTAAAATTGTTATACAGCAGTTCGGATAGGGACGACCATCCTTCATTTCTGAACATATTTCCGAACAGTAGACCAGAGAAGCCGAGTCTGAAGAAGCTTCCTCCTTGGAGATGAGCTTGTTAGCTTTAGTAACTAAAAGTGGCCTAGTCTAGTTCGCTATATAGGATAATTTTTAAATATTCTAATTTCTTTCGTGCCTGTTGCTTAATTTCTTAGGCTGGGAGTGTTTGTTGGTATTTTATTTTATTTATTACGCTAGTAATGTTTTTGGTTATTTCGTAAAAAAATAAATAATATAAACTGTTTTTACCACTTTTTATTAATTTGGATTCTTATATACGGTAGTGGTTAAGCTCCAGGTCAAGATAATTACTTCAATTACTTAGAATATGTAGACCTCAAACGATTCATTAATGGAACGTGCGTTAGGTTTAGGGTATCTTCGAGAACTTATACCAGACTTTGTCATTCATGGTCTCTCAACAATTAATGAGATAGAAATACAATTCTTCAATACACGGCAGATTTACCCATGTTTGAAGGGACCACAAGTCCATGTAGGTACATAAATCTGCTGTCAGATCTAATAAAAATCAATCTGCCTAGCGTTTTCCCAAATATATTGGGGTTGGCTTCCAGTCTAACCGGATGCAGCTGAATACCGGTATTTTACATGGAGCGACTGCCTATCTGACCTCCACAACCCAGTTATTGGGTAATACGATACCCCTTGGTAAGACTGGTTGTCAGACTTTCGGGCTTCTGTTCTGACGACCCGTAACGACTGTCAAAGATCCACGATTGACAGCCGGGACCAACGGCGTAACGTGCTTTCCGAGATCTAATAGGGGAGTTAAATTAAAAAAAATATATATCTCACACGACACTTTTGATTGGTATGTTTAATTAATTTAATACTTACATTAAATCTTACTTACGACTCTTTACAAAATTACAACAGACGTATCGACTAAAAGGCTGATACAGGGTGCTTTTCACACGAATAAAATAATTTACAAAAACAGTCGTACATATACATCACGCTCATTACAAACTAAATAAATATCTGACACAGTCACCGAGCTTCGATCGCGACCGCGACAGCGCCGCGCGCCGCCCGGCCGGGGCCGAAGCGCGCTCGCTCTTTGGATCCGAGTAAAGTTAGTGCAACGTCCTCGCGTCACATGCGCACCCGCGCTAGTTGGTGTGCTTCACGTAGTCCGTCTCGTAGTAAGCGGCGGCGTGCGCGCCCTTGCGGTCCAGCGCGCGCACGCGCACGAACAGGAAGGCGGCCACCAGCGACGCCACCACCAGCACCAGCAGCAGCATGACCAGGCCCGCCACGAACGACGGCACCGACATGCAGATTGTCTCCGGGTCGCTCGCCGGGGACTGGATCACCACGGTCTCGTTAGCTGCGGCGTTGTTCAACGCGAAGTTAACGTCTCCAGGCGCTACAACCTGGATCGTTCGACTAGTATTGACGTCAGTCATTTCTTGAGCGTCACGCTTGTAAATTCTCTGTGGTGCGGACGTCTCTCGCCGCCGCCTCACTCCGACCAGCCTCTCGGGCAGGTCCTCGACGGAGCGTGGCCGTCCTCCCAGTGTTGCTAGATTGACATGAGCGTCATCTTTCCTCTTAACAGTGTTGTAAACTCCGCGACGGCCGGGAGGAGGCGGGGGAGGTAGATTAACCTCGTCTTCGTCTCGCGCTGGCGCAGGTGATGATGGACTGGGCGCGTTCGGTGTCGATGAGACTTGCGCTTGAGGAGGTGGTACGGCGTCGTCGCGTTTTTCTGAGAAAGATCCTGTAGCATCCGCAGGATGTCGCGGATCCGGGAACGCAGGTGGCACGCCGTAGTCTCCGTGAGGTGCTGGCGGCGGAGGACCATACTCAGCGTGAGGAGAGTTAGGTACACCATATTCTTCAGCACCCAGAGTATTTCCTCCTAACAGTGGTACTCCGTAATCAGCCCCAAGACCGCCGCATTTCGGTTCTGGACAGTTATATCTGCACACTTGAATTACACACTGGAAATGTACATTCATCGAATCGGGGAATTTAAATGCCTGGAAATATGCGAAGGACACTACAGAAGCTGAAGGCCCGAAGTTCTTTATCTTTTGGAATTTGCTCATAATCTTGGGTCTCACGACACAGCCATATTGATCGACGAGCTGTATGGGTGCTCGCTTGCCGTCATGTGCTACACAGTTTCTTACTAACATGTCGAATTTGTTCTCGTCGTCTTTAATAGCTAGCACCATTGTCATAGTCTGACCTATTTTCACTATGCCTGACACTTCTGAAGCCCAAGGCCCCTTTCCAACCTGTATCTGCATCCAGCATTGCAGGTTGTCTCCAAGAAAGTTCGCCGTGACAGCGTGCAGCATATCCACTTGGAATGGTCTAAATGTGACTGCCTTTTCGTAAAAGTCGTACCACGTGCATCGTAATTTTCTTGCTTGATCCCATACCTCTTGGACATAAGGGTCGTATTGGACAATGATAGTATTCTCTACATAGGAACCGCTTGGTGTCGGACTTCCATAAGTCGCAACATTATGATTAGCAGAACTGCTCATACCGCAGCTGTTGAGGAAGATTTCAAACGTCGCGCTGAGATGACCAGTTCCTGGCTTCAAATGCATACAATGAGAATCGCTGTAGAATCCTTTGGAGAATATCATGCCGTAGAATGGGCGGTCAAATTCTATATTAACACGCATGCGTGTTTTCTCACACTGAACTTGTAAGTGTTTAATTTTAGGGCTATCGGGTGTCGCCAGGGGCCACGGGTCGTCGGAGTGCGAGGGCGGCAGGGGCGGCCCGTAGCCGGCGCTCGTGCGGTGCTCCAGCGGTAACGAAGCCGAGTCCACCGGAGGTTCGCATGTTGCTTCCTGGAAATAGAAAGCCATACATTCATTTCTACGTCGATTTGCATAAAAAATTGCATCAATATGCAGTTTCTTACAGTCATGTCTGCTCTGCATCTAGTCATTTTGTGTAAATCAAATGTTGTGAAGGCGCGGCTAAGATTTTAACTGGACTCTGGGTAGTGGGCAGGTAATGTAACAGTGTTTGCGACGATACATAATATAATAACAGTGTTGGAACATTCCTGAGAGGCGTCTCACTCTACATACTCCGCGCCTCGAGAGCGCGTGCGGCGCGGCCGCGCGCCCTCTCCTCTTAGCGCGCGCGCAACGTTCTTTCCGACTTTCTACACTGATGGATAGCTCGCACGAGCAATTATAATATTAATCAGTACGATCATATTGCTAAGATGAGTAACACGAATGCTTTCACGTTACTTAGGTGGTATATTTTTAATTTTACGGCTACTATTAGCTCTTTCAACTGGGAGATGCCAGTATTTTCAGCTTTTTCATTATTGCGTGATGATGTACCTGGTTCGAAAATCTCTGGTATGTGGTTAGTTGCTTTAACAAAACCATTATCAGTAGTGCCGCTAGCCGTGTGTGTTCGATGGTTGTTAAACTGGATTATGCTGTATTTGGATGTTAGACTAGAAAAATATGGCGTGAGAGCTGATGAGGCAGTTGGTCGGTACACGGGCTAGTATGTAAGAATAGCATCCAGTGTCAGGTAGCCGCGGGAGCGCCGCGCGCCCGGTGCGTACCGACGACGCTCGCGTTTTCTAAACCGGTTAGAAATTACCCACTGATCGAGATTGTGAGTTGCGGAAGAAAACACCGGACCTATAAACATGCGCAACTTTGACAACTAGAGCTTTCTTTGGCAGTTTCCACGTTGGGTGCGTTATCTAAATATACTGATGCATCGATGTTAATCAAAGAGGGCTAAACACTGGTACACACCTACCTAGTGCTACTGTCGTGCAAGTGGGAATTTGGAAAGTTACGGATTGGGATTGTACAAAACTTATTTTCCTGCTTGCTTTAGGTATTTAACTATTTAAAAATTTTGTTAGCAAATATATATAGTATTGCGCACATGTATAATAAGTTCCGTGACTATTATTTGTCTGCTTGTTAGCGTGGGTAAGAGTTTGTGGAGTCAGATAAAGGTGATTATGGCGTGCTCGTGCGTCGCATAGCGCGAGGCGACAGGTGTCCGCACCGCCGCAGGTGAAAGTGTACGCCAACAGTACATCCGTTTCCACCCGAAATTAATGACTTTGCTTTTGTTCCCTCTTTATATTGCGTAATATATACAAATACACGCAAAAATGAATAGGAATGGATGGCAAGTTCGCATTAGCGAGGCTCTATCATACTTTGGTTTGGGAATTAGAGGAATCACAACTTTTAACAATTAGCGGAAGCGGAAATTGAATGACTATTTATGTTTTTGTAATAATATTAGGTATTATCTGTTTTTGCTTTGAATGCTGCATGAGCTGAAACTATGTAAGTGCTCTGTGACAGGTATTCGAGTATCTGATCTCTTTTATAGGAATGGAGGGTCGCTTGATATTTGTAGTAGGTACCTAAAATACCTACCTATTCAATAAGTTTCAGTTATGAGTCACTGCTATAACTGCACTGTTATGACTTTAAAGCATTTGATATACTTCTGAGTTGGGACGGGTTCCTTCTTACCTGCTTAATTCCTTTCTTCGTTGCATGCAATATACATTACTTAATTCTGATTACCTCATCAATGGACATGTAATAAATGCTTGTCAAAGTTGGAGGATATAATTTATTATTACATTTGAATGTTAAATATAGGTTTGTAGGGGGAGGCAGGGCACTTTGATACAGAGGCATGCATTGATTGATACCTCAGATCAGCCATATTTCCTAATCTGTTAAAAGTACTCGAGACGTACGTACGTAACGCCACTACATGTATATAAGCGTGTTATAATTATAATAAAAGAAGTTACAGAGACAGAAGGGGACGAAAAATGCTGAAATTCATGCAATGACTATCAAAGTAAAAAAATATTAATATATTATTGTATTTGAACACACTTCTAAAATTTGGTTTTTCGTATCAAATAATTTTGTTTTGACATCATCTGAAGCGTTTTGACAGGTGCTGCTATCTGGTGTTCTTACGCCATTTCAGAAAACTTTCATTCACACAAGAACATTGACTGTGAAGACAATGTACTTCGCACACCCAAAAAGCGAAAAACACAACCAGTGACCGGTGTCGATAATTTTGATTCTGATGCTATTAGATCGCAATGTTGCGAAAATAAATTGTGCAGTTTATTCGTAATTTTTATGTTGACAAAAACTGTCTGTTGGGACACAATGAAAGATTAATCCTCGGGGCACTTTGATATGCATAAATGTATTGAAGAATGTATTGATGATTTTTTTTATAGACCATTTTGATTTCCTATTTTTGCTAATTGAATAATTAAGTAGTAATAATGATTGTTTTTTACTTTAGATTGATATTGAATTGAAAAAAAAAAATATACCTATTTTCCTTAGACAACCGGAAATATATAAAATATATCTTTTGAAGGTATTTAAAGAGTTGCTTAGGATAAGAAATTAGACTTACTTATTGTAAAAATGTATAAGACTGATTGTGATCTCATATGAATAAAAGTAATTCTGCCATATAAGTGTTTCAAATAAATACCAATGCTAGACAATATTATTTATTACATTTTCATATTCCATTACACATTACAATTCGTTTCAAAGTGCCCATAGAGGTGTTTTTAAGATACCCGTGAGTGGGGCAGAATTATACAAATCTCGAAGAACCCAAATGTGCGAAGTCTTGCGCACTTGGTCGGTTTTTATTACTTGAGGCGTTGTATGTATTTTCTGTATCCTTAAGAGGCCTCTTACAGTCCACTAGCGCCGCCAATCGAAAAAATGTCATAACTCGTAAATAGAATCAAAAATACAAAATATGTTCTATTATTAGTGTGGAAAGGCAATAACGTAATTGTATAACACCTTATCAACACTTGAAATATAGCTGTGTAGCTAAATCGTGCATTCAAAACATAAACGGCCGTTTTTGTTACAAATGCACGATTTAGCTAAACAGCTATATTTCAAGTGTTGACAATGTGTTATAAAATTACGTTATTGCCTTTTCTACACTAATAATAGACCACATTTTGTATTTTTGATTCTATTTACGAGTTATGACATTTTTTCGATTGGCGGCGCTAGTGGACTGTAAAAGGCCCCTTAAAGCAGTTATTTTGATTTATTTAACAATATTGACACATGTAGGTAGCTATACACTAAACGCAAAATGAATGTATTTTAATGTTTTTTAAGCTATAAAATAAGACTGAAATTTTCTGTAGATATTAATCTGCCTCACTTACCCCTACCCGCCTAGTGTGCAGACTTCAAAACATTTTAATTATTTATGTTCATGTGCCACTTCCCTATTAGGGCCAAGCCTCTTAAACATAAAGAAAGCAAAATACACCTCATTAAAAACTTATTGACATAAAATTAAGTAAAGCTTTTAGTAAGATGAAACTTGAAAAACATCGTAATAAAAAGCTTGTAAAAACATTGAACTTGAATGCGCTTGAGTGCTTGGTCTTACATAACTTGATGAAGTTAACTTCGTAAAGACTCGTACCTACATACCTTAGTACAAAAATTAGTACGAGGCAGATGAAAGTTGTTTAAATAAACAAGAATTGAGTAGAACCGGATTTTTGTTTGTGTTTCTGTTTGACTACGCGAGACCTAATAGGGTTGAACTTATTTATGCTTCGCTGGATTCACGTGCTGGGGGATGTTTGTGCTAATCCGTTGTTGCAAGACATGGTTGAGGTTAGAGGCTGAGTCTTAGCCAAACTGTAGCCTGAAAACAGAGCTTCTGCTGGGAAAGCTTTACCTACTAAAATTACAGGGGGCGTGTGGAGTGGCTTAGCGGCATGTAGGTACACCCAACGTTTGGTTTTAAGTTGAGGAGTGTGATAACGGAAACACCAGTCTTCAATACTTGATGTATTATATTGATACAAACAAGTGACCACATTGGAGTACAGCACATCCGAGTACTACAACTGTAAAGTGTTGCCAGGCGAAGACTTAGTCTCTCAACTCAGGCTCATAATGATGGACGTAACAGTCAGTGTCTCGTCCAGTAGGAACAAAGAACGGTCCCCACCCAAAATCAGATCAGAAAAGAAGATAAGAAGAAAATTTATAAAGAATGGAAGAGAAAGGCAAAAAAGGCGGTTGCAGTTTGTAGGGCTAAGGCGCAGGAAAAGTTATATGATTTACTGGGCAGCCCTAGAAGCCAGAAAGAGCTCTACCGGATTACAAAAGTAAGAGAAAGGAGAGCGAGGGATATAATCCATATAAAATGTATGAAAGATGAAATCGAAGTTTTGTCGAAAGATGACGAAATAAAAGAGTGTTGGAAGGTTTATTTTGAAAAGTTGATGAACGAAGAGAATGAATGGAATGGTGTGCTCAAAGAAGTACAAGTAAATATGGGTTTGGTGAGAGAAATTAGCATGGATGAAGTAAGAAAGGCAGTTCAATGTATGAAAAATGGTAAGGCCATGGGCCCTGATGACATACCAGTAGAAGTATGGAAGTGTTTAAAAGAGGATAATGGATGTATGTGGCTGACTTTATTCTTCAATAAGTTGTTGTATGAAGAAGTGATCCCACAAGAATAGTACAATAGTTCGCTAGTGCCAACAAGAATAAAGGGGATATATAGGACTGCAACAACTATCGAGGGATAAAGCTCATGTCACATAGTATGAAAGTATGGGAGAAAGTGATAGAGAAAAGATTGCGAGAGGAGAGTGAGATTACCCCGAACCAGTTTGGGTTTATGCCAGGTTGAGCGACAATGGACGCCACCATTGCTCTCCGTCAATTGTGCGAGAAGTATAGACGTGTGCACAAGAACTTGTATATGGTGTTCATTGATCTTGAGAAAGCGTATGATAGGGTACCTCGGGATGTGTTGTGGTGGGCCTTGAATGAGAAAGGTTTTCCTGGGAAGTATGTTGAGTTGATTCGTGCTATGTACAGACAATCTAGTACCTAAGTCCGGTCGGCTGCTGGCAACACCGATGAGTTCAGTGTGGCTGTAAGCTTGCATCAAGGGTCAGCTTTAAGTCCTTACATCTTCCTGTTGATTATGGACGCTCTTACGAGTACGTCGGAAATACAGGAGGAGGCACCCTGGTGCATGCTGTTTGCCGACGACATTGTTCTGGTCGGTGAAAATGGACCTGTGATCCAGAGCAGATTGGAGAAATGGCAACAGAAGCTGGAGAAAGTTGGCTTGAAAATCAGCAGAACCAAAACTGAATACATGTTCTGCGATTTCGGCGGTCTCTCCAGTTCTGAAGCTATAGTGCTAGATGGCGCGCTTCTCCCTGTCTGCTCCGATTTTCGGTATCTCGGTTCAGTCGTGCAAAGCGATGGCAAAATAGACCGGACTGTTAAGCACAGAATTAACACTGGATAGATGAAATAGCGGCAGGTCACCGGGACTATCTGCGACTCCCGCATTCCCCTTAAACTTAAGGGGAAGATTTATAAAACAATGGTCAGACCTGCTGTCTTGTATGGTTCAGAATGTTGGGCCACAAAAGGGATGAATGAAAAGCAATTGCATGTAGCTGAGATGAGAATGCTAAGAGCGATATGTGGTGTTACGCGCATGGATAGAATTAGGAATGAGTATATAAGAGGAAGTCTGAAAGTGGCACCGCGGACTCAAAAGTTGTGTGGAAATCGGTTGTATGGGCATGTCGTGGTATGGGCATGTGATGCGGAGGAATGAAGAAAATGTGGTGAGGAAAGTCTTGTGTATAGATGTGGATGGCTATAAGAGTAGAGGAAGGCCAAAGAAACGATGGTTGGACTGTGTGAAAGAGGATATGGGTAAAAAGGGGGTGACTACAGAGATGACGACTAATAGAGAAGTATGGAAGAAAAAGACATGTTTCGCCGACCCCAATTAATTTGGGATAAGGGCAGGAGAATGATAAAGTGACTACATCGGAGGTTGTGGATTGAATGCCCTCCAAACAAAGAAAAAAATGCGTTATTTAAAATAATTATTCTAATTTTGCAACACCCTTATGGCGCTATTAGCTGCCAATGACCTTGAGTGGTTAGCTTGCTTGTTCTGTGCTGAGCTCACGTAACGCGTCGTACTCGCCCATCAAGGAGCGCTGTCCGAAATTAGACGCATTATTAATTTATTACACATAAAACAACAGGTATTAAACTAAAACACTGAGACTAAATTATAATGAATTAAATTATCTTTAAAATGGTGAAGGTTTCATAAAAATACGCTTTATAGTTTTTGCGTGATTCTCAATTTTTTATCCGTGTTAGACATAACTTTACAAATTAATTACACTATGTTATAAAAATATAATTTCAAATATTCACATAACAAATTGCGAAGGAAATTGTATAGAGTAACATATATTTTTTTCAACGAAATAAAAAACTTTTTAAAAAAAATACAACCCACTTCTAAAATTTCTGTCTGTTGTATTTTTTGAAAAAAGTTTTTTATTTTTCACTTTTTAGTTTTTTTTTTATTGTTTTTGTACACCAAAAGTAAAACTAAATATTAAAGTTATGCCCGAATGAATGGATAACACCAATAACATGGAATTTGAACATTGGGAGATAACCAAAACGACATCTGTGTTTACATATTTATTATTTATGTTGATTTTTTCAAAAACTGCTGAATCAATATATATGGGACCACCTCTGAAGTATGACCTACCATACAAAAAAGAATCATCAAAATCTATTTAGAAATGGCGGAGATATCGCGTAACAAACATACAAAAAAAAACATACAGACGAATTGAGAACCTGCTCTTTTTTGAAGTCGGTTAATAAGACTAGTCGTTTAGAGGTGATGTTCAATTTATAGTAGATTGTGCACCACGGGGGTAACGCAGTGTCTTACGTCACAGGCGGCATATACGCCCTGAGTGTAACAAGGGATTTAATTAACGCCCGAGCAAAGTGAGGGAGTTACGTACTAACGGTTATGTAGTCCTGACTAAAGCGAGGGGTTCAAGCTGCCCAAGACCAAAAACTACAATAATATATATAGGGTACCCAAGACGAAGACAGGCTTTATCCCTCCTGCCTGCGGACAGCGAGCAGTGGGTAGCTCGCCGTCCGATCAGCACCAGGCCCGTGAGTCGTTCCACGCGCGCCTCAATGAGATGAGTGTCAGCCATCACTGACGGGGCCCATCGTGGCCGGTGCCTGTATGCCTAGGGGTAGCGGATAAATTCTGAAGATGAGTTACCGCACCCCTGGGCACTCAGGCAGGGAAGGAACAGGGGTGGGTTTTAGTCAGTAAGAGACACGCCCGTCCGCTCCACCCAGAGCGGGAGAAGTCATTTGATGATTTCCCACACCACAAAAAATAAATAAATAAAAGGCTTTATCCTAGAGGAGCATACTCTACTTTTCACATCTTCTGCGAGACAATAATTTTTTTTTTTTTTTTTATGTTTGATAGGCTCGCGTTTGACCACTATCTCACCTGATGTTAAGCGAAAATGAAGAGGCCTCGACGCCTAACACGGCCCAAACCCCACCTGCACACTTCAAGGCAGGTGGTACCCGGTCTGCCAGGATCGCGGTGGTCGTGAAAATGTTTTAAAGAGACGCAGCGGCAACTGAAGAAATACGTGTGGGTTTTAGTCAGTAACAGCCTGACACGTGGGCGAATTTTTATTGATTTCCCATCCTAAAAAAGGTGGTGAGGTGGTACTGCGGGTTCGAGGGTGCTCAGAGTGGGGACTCTGTTTGCCCATGACCGAGTGACCTCAGGAAAGACGGTGGCACCGAAGAGACCTTTAAGTCTCCTCGGGGATGTGCCCGGGTGTGTGTGTGGGTTGTACAGAGGGGGTTCCGGGATGGTCTTTTAAGAGGTCACGTGACCCCCATGTGCAGATGGTGATCACCGGGGTACCCACACTTCTTGGTCTTTTCCCTAAAAGTCCAGGCACCTTTTGATGGTTTCCCTCCAATAACAAAAAAGGTACGAGTACCTATAGAATATAGTGGATCTGTATCCACTTGCAACTACAAAACCAGATTACTGTCACGATTGTGCGATACCCAACTAAGTAACTACATGTGTTTGTAAGCGGAATAAATTGTACAAGTTGTCTCCCACAGCTCTCCCTGCGCATCGCGATTTGGTATTGTCTGTGGTACAATTTGTAGCGTGCCAGTAGAGCTAGCTCGTGGGAAGTGTGCCCGGTGCGTGCGCTATCAGACCATCGCGACAGAGCGACAAGCGCGCGAGACAACCTGCGTCCGACTCTAGAGACGTTTCACAATGTGTGCGATACAACTTTATTTACAGCCGTCGCAAGTAAGGACCGTGGAATTGTTATCTTTTCATTTTTTTTTCTTTCTTTAAAAAAGAAAAATCATTGCCCACACTAGAAAAAACGTCCAGACCCGGAACAACTATTTATAGATCATACAAATATTTGATACGTGCGGGAATCGAACCCGCGCCACGCAGTACAGCAGTTAATCGCCCAATCACTGCGCCAACCGTGTCGTATGACTTATGAAGCTTCACACAATAAGGAATTGGGTTGATGACAAAATATTTTGGACACGTATTTTTCATTTTGTCACGTAAACAAAAAATGAAGATGATTCAGTGCGTTGAAATTTCGCATGACGTCACACGAGTTAAAACTGCACCACTTTTTACTCAAAAGTGACGTAACAAGCCCCCACGCCTGAACTTTGATGCGTTTTATCTTTGTCATTTTTCATTGATTTGATAAAGCAAAAAATGTGTTGATAATACTTACGGACTAAATAGTTTTGTTTTTTTTACCCTTGGATCATTCCTATTCGGACGTTTCCGTGTGTGCAATGGACAAAGTCTGTCTAGTCACATAACAGAGGTATGTACATATATTACAGCCAAAATGTTACTGTCTGTCTACATAAGTAAATTGCGCTAAGCTCACCTTAACCGGTACTCCAAGATTATGTTTCAAAAGTTATTTGCTTACAGTTATTTTAACGGATAATTGAATATGACTCAGTTGGTTTGGGTTGTAAGTGTCAGTTTTTTAAAGATTATGGTAGAATGCCAGATATATTTCGGATATCGCACATTAAGTACCTACGCAAAGACGATTTAATTATGTATCGCTTAAACTTTTGGAACAATCAGGTCAAGCCAATTTGAAGATTACGGCAAATTTTCCTTCTAAAGATAGACTGGCTAGCCAACCCAAATACATCGTTCATATAAGATTTTATTAAATGTATGGTTGATTTGTTAAGTCCACGATTAACAAAACCATAGCTTTCTACTGTAACGGATTTTAAATAATGCTTCAGAGGCAGTATTTAAAATCCTTCCCTGAAGAAAGCAATAGCAATTTTTAAATTTAAATAAATTTTTTTCTTTTGGGAATTGACTATAGCTTCATCATCGGCTTTTTGTCTGTGAGAGGGTGTGGGCCGTAATCCACTACGCGGGCCCAATGCGGGTTGGTGGATGTCATATGTCTTCGATTTTTAGGGTTCCTTACCCAAAGAGTACCCAACGGGACCCTATTACTAAGACTCCGCTGTCCGCCTGTCTGTCAGCGGGCTGTATCTCACGATCCGTAATAGCTACACAGTTGAAATTTTCACAGAAACAGCGGCTATAAAAATACACGCTGTGTGAAATTTTTTTTTAGTTTATTTTACGGAACCCTTCGTTTGCGAGTCCGACTCGCAGTTGGCCGGTTTTTTGGTTCTAGGACATGCCGGTTTCCTCACGATGTTTTTTTTTAGTTACCATTTTGAGAGCATTGGTGATGAAATAACCCTACCACTTATAGCTTCCTTGAAGAAAATTGTTCTTTTCCATGGGCCGAGAAAGTATTTAAAATATGATTATCTGTTTCCGTTACATCCTGTAAAAGTAAGATTTTGTAAAACCATCGTTTTTGATATCTAACATCTTTTCTCTCGCTTTTCTGCAATCTGTGGGAGTGATTTCGTAAAATGGGACGAAAGTGTGTAACAGGAAGCCGGGGAAGCGCGCGCTATTTGATTTGACCAATGAGCGCGCGGGGTGGTAGAGTTGGCCGTCAGATCGATCGTCATCAGAGCGCGCGCACGATAAGTCTGCACGCGGTCGAAATCGGAACTAAATGTTTTAATTTTCTTTTTCAGGATAGAATGTTAATGTTGCTTATTACCAAGGTGAGATGTCAAATGTTACACATCATATGCGACTAGGCTGTAAGGCTCGCTTGTTTTATTTTTTCTAACATAGCGCAATCATAAAATTACTCAAAATTTTGGGATCAAAAACTCCTAATTTCGAACTGGAAATCTTGATTGCATGTGCGATCCAGGTTATACTATGACGATCTCACGAAATCTCTGACGACAAATGGAAAGTACCTTTGTCTGTACATATGTACCTACGTATAGCGGTTACCGCAGGCGTGCCGGTAACAAGCTATAGCAAATGTCATGAGCTTGAACTTCGAACGCGGAGTCACAAATCCTCGCGAACACTTTCCCTTACTTCGAGAAAGTATGGATACCAATGAGGCAATGAGATACAGAAAATCAATAAGAGATCTCTCTATATTTGCTCACTTGTAGGACTTGAAAGAACTTTTCATTCTCAATCTCAAGTCATTTGATAGCGTAGAGACTGTTAGTACTAGAAAGCTGCAATATTGCATGGGTATATACAGGGTGTAACGGAAAGGTGTGATATTAAGAACTGCATCTGCCCATCGATATGAACAACTTTCTTCAAGAAAATCCGAGGAATTTCTAAAAAAAATTTCACTCCCATACAAATATTGATCAACTGATGATAACTTTATATGGAAAGTCCAATTTTTTTTAGGAATTTTCTTTTTTTCTTAGAGAAAGTTGTTCATTTCCATGGGCAGAACCGGGTCTTAAAATATGACCACACCTTTCCGTTACACCCTGTATATTAATCACGCCAGGATAACGAAACAATAAATGTGTCTGTTAATTTAAGAGTGATAGTCGCCCAACTTATAAAATGTACCTTGGAATATTTCTTACAAAACACAAAATCCTTAGAAAAAAAATACTTACGTAAAGTTGTTACATATGTTATTTTTACAACGGGTAGTAAACATGTGAAATTTTGGAAGACTTAAACAATTTTTTTGTTTTTAATTTAAATGTCGGAAAATCGTGAACTCAATGAATATGTTCATAGTAATGAACATAAAGCCCCCTTCTAAGTCCACATGTTATAACGGGTGACTACGGAACCCTACACTGCGCGTGGTCCGACACGCACTTGACCGTTATTTTTATATTAACCGCGAAATAAGTTGTATAGATTTTTTTTTAGTTCATTGTTGTTGTAATTTCTTATATATTTACCGAAACGCGATCTTTCTATTGTTTTAACTTTGAAAATTTCCGATAAAAGTGCTTGTTGCAATGATTAAAGAGATTTCATTTTCAAACTAGAATAAAATCACGTTTAACAACAAGAGATCCGAATGTTTTTATCCTTAGTTAAACGTGCAAATTCAGAGACAAAAAAATAATTGACCAAGACTAGGAACACGGACCATACCCGTTTTTTTTTTTTTTTTTTTTTTTTTTTTTTTTTTTTTTTTTTTGGGGGTGGGAAATCATCTAATGACTCTTTCCGCTGTAGGGTGTAGCGGAAGGGCGTGTCAGACTCTTACTGACTAAAACCCACCCCTGTTCCTCCCTGCCCTACGCGCCCGGGGGCAAGGTAACTCTTTCGAATTTATCCTCCACCCCCGGGCAACACACACCACACGGAACACGGACCATACCCGTAGGCAGCGATGAGTCCAAGTTACTTAATCAAAGAATTAATGAACCTGTCACCACAAAATATGTTTATACCTACTTAAAGATTTTTTTTTTTTAACTAGCTTATACCGGCTATCTCAATTAAATGAGCACACTTTTGTGTCCGTGTTGTTGAGCATTGAAAAGTTCCTATAGCTGGAGCTAGTCTTGGATGTCTATTCAGGTCATGCTTAGCATAAAAATGCATTGTCACCAGAATTATAGGTGTTTGCAAAATTTTAACTCAATCAGATACCAACAAATGGTCGAAAAATGGTTTGCTGATTTTGACGGACAACTTACAAAAAATCTTGTAATAAAAGTATGAGACGTCTTCATTTATAGAACTCGCTGGCCATTTATGCTTATTTTAAATACTGATTCGTGGATTCTAAATTCAAAAACTCCGTAGAAAATTTTGAATTAAGGTGGATGCTCCAGGGTAGCCCGAGAAATTCAAATTTTCTTACGTTTTTTGCAATTTGCAGGTCAGTGTCAGGTTGTATCTTGGTGAAAATTTGATTCGCGGCCGTAGCATGTATGTATTTATAGAACTGTAATCATTAAAATCATCAATACAACTCTTTCAGTTAGTATTAGTACCAAATGTCATGATTTCATGAAATACTACATTTAGCAGTAATACTAACTGAGAGAGTTATATTGATTTTAATTGTAGAAATACATACTTGCTACGGCCGCGAATCAAATTTTGAACAAGATACAACCTGACACTGACCTGCAAATTGTAAAAAACGTAAGAAAATTTGAATTTAGCGGGCTAGGGTGGAGCTTTCACCTTAAGAACTTGCTGATCAGTGTTAAAACTATTAATAATATATATATTGTTTTTTAATAAGGCCCAAAGAGACAAATAAACTATGATTAAGCCTTAGTCGGGCCGTAAGCTTAACCGATCGGATAGAATCGATAAATCCGGCCGACAATCGAAAGCGATCGTCAGTTTACACATTCTTTACAATGCTTTCTAACATGAATTAGCGAGACGGTTGACAGTGTCTTACGACTAATAAATTTCTACTATCTTCGTGTATTGGTAATTGCAATGTTCTGCAATGATTGTAATCTTCGACTTTCATGAAGTTCACTTCTGATTCATTGATTTTTATGCGCTACGCTACTACTCATTTGAGATTCCATTATAAAACTACCTTATAATAATAACCAGCCTCTATAATGTTCCCACTGCTGGGACTCAGGCCTCCTCTATAGGAGAGGGAATGAGCCGTAATCCCACACAAGGGCTTTTTTTTTTGGGTGTGGGATATCATTCAATGACATCTCCCGCTCTGGGTGGAGCGGGAGGGCGTGTCAGACTCGTACTGACTAAAACCCACCCCTGTTCCTTCCTTGCCTGACTGCCCAGAGGAGCGATAACTCTGTTACGAATTTATCCGCTACCCCTAGGCATGCAGGCACCGGCCATGATGGGCCCTGTCAGTGGTGGCTGCCAAACATCTATTTGAGGCGCGCGTGGAACACTACGCGCCGTCGACTCACAGGCCTGGTGCTGATCGGACGGCGTGCTACCCACTACTCGCCGTCCGCAGGCCCGGGTCTACGGTAACCGAAGATCGTCTCGCGACGTCCTACGCCCAGGGCGTCTCCTGCGGCGGCTGCGGCTGGGGTCGTGAGGGCCACTCCGTTGAGCTTCCGTCACCCGTTCCGCCTCCTCCTTCGCGAGCATTACTGCTTTGCAGAAGGAGGAGACTGCTTCCCATTCCCTCTCGCTTCGTACCATGGCCTGAACCAGGGCCGGGCGCGAGAGGTTGCTGCCGCCTATCACATCAACGAGGACACGGCGGTGCTCCGCCCAAGCGGGGCAGACCTCCACCGTATACTTCACCGTGTCCTCTGGGCGATCCGCGCAGATCCCACACGTAGGCCTAAGTACGGGTTGGTGGATTAAACTTGTCGGTGGTGAACTGATAGATAAACTTAGAACATTTTGGTGAAAACCTAATAAATACAGCATCGGTCGGCAAAAGCGTTTAAACGAAAATACGATTACGTTATCAGAGCATTCAGAGAAATTCGAGAGTTTAATAGTTGTCAATGAATAAATTATTAAATTGTCTGATGATGATCCATAAGAGGATTAAATCAATTATGAAATTCTATATCTGTGACAGTAAGCTTGAATTTGTATTAAAAACCTGCTCGAAAACAAGCTTTCCTTTTACAGATGAATTAATCGTCATATCGTTTTATTAACTAATCAAATAACGATTAAGATTAATGTTATAGCTGTTATAACATTTTTGCGAGCCACATAACACTCGATTGTTCAGATGTTAAGATAACTTCGTCATGGTCAGAAACGAAATCACTTGCACAACCGGGTTGCGTCATTCCCTAACAAAGATGCGAAATATCAGTGAAAGTGCTTGCTTTGACGGTCAACGACTGCTTGATTGTGAGGCCTTTAGGACTTATTCAATGTTAAAAAAGCTATTATTACACAACCCATCTGCTGCATTCTAATAACGTTTATTAGAGTAGTTACTTTACAGCCAAGATAAGCTGTATTAGCCATATGGCCGCAACCCATTGTCAGACAGAAGTTAGTCACCGTAGCCGAAATCGGCATGGGATCTAAAACTATAATTAATATTACTATTTAGATCTTAATTTTTTTCCGCCAATTTAACGCCCGTGGTAGACTTATCTGAGTGTAATGAAGCCACTGGGATTGTGACTGCCGACAGGCAATTAATATCATTGTAAATTAATTTCTCTCGCACGCACTTATTATACGTATCAGCATACGCAGTTAATTTCCAATGGTCCACTGTTTTGTGGATGTGCTAACGGAATCATTAGCCTAGTTGGCGAGAACGCGAGCGGAAAAAGCTGAATAATGTAGAAGCGTTCTACAGAACACCGCGTGCCTTCCACACTTACGTGCGCTACCAACTACCCATTACTTGAGCCCACTACCACGCTTCATGTAGCATCGCTTATTTACGTTATTTCTTAAAATACAGCAGACAACGTTACTTTTTATGAATCGTAAGACCTACATACTAAACTTGACTGGACTTCGCAGCCTCCAGTTTTATTTATCAGATTTGTTGATCTCGAGGTGATGGTTCACTTCTATCAGACCCAGATTGTTACACAATGGTACATCCGATTCATTAGTGCACTATTATTTTTTTAAGTATAGGTTGGCGAGTCAGCATGTTAGTTACTAGACTTGGACGGTTAGCCGCTCTGATATACTATACTCGTATCAGCGAGATGTTCGCGCCAACGGGACTAGCGCAGCACGAGTCGGATGATTGGTAGCATCGTGTTCCTAACTGTTTTTATTTAAATTACGATTTATGTGTTTCTATGCCATAATCCTAACCTTAATTAGCAGTGATTTATCGCTACCTCCTGAGCTAAATATTCGGTAGTTATATTTTGAGATATTTTACCTAATTGCGTTCTGAAAAAAAAAGCTGTTTAGATGTTACCCTATACGAAAACTGATCCAATGCAAAGACGCCAATTAGTCATAGGAAAGTAAACACTGAGAAAATTCTAAACATAAAACTTTGATTCTATATGTAAAACAATTCCATAGTCAAAATAACTATCCTTTTTTTTTTTATTAAGAAATTTCGTAAGTGCCATTTGAATCTATCTTAGGCGACAAAGTAACTTAATACTTAAAAATAACTAAAAAGCTTCGATTTTCAGAACGCAGTGAAACTTAAGAAAATTTCATTTACGCAAATAAAGTGTAATGAAAGCTGTGCCATTAATAGAAAATCGCACTTTACCTAATCGAGTCGCAGTTGTCTCAAATTAGCTAAGAATGGAGATTTGTCCCAAGTTTCACTTACTTTCTTTATCATGGTAATAAGAAGTATGACTCACCCGTAGCAAGAGCACAGCGGCCAGCAGCAGCAGCCTGGTCCTCTTCATGGTCACAGTGTGGTCAGTCAGCGGCCTGCAACCAACGGAACACGGTGAACAACCAACAACCAGGGGGACACTAGCCGAGGGCGCGGCAGAGGCGCGGGCGGCATGGGGCTAGCGAGCAGCCTCACCAGCCATGGCGACGAGCACAGTGCGACGTTGCGCGCTGCACCCACCCGACCCCCCCACCATCCCACCCCACCACCGGCACCCCACCGCGCCGCGTGGGGCTGACCCAGTAACCCAGTGCAGCTACTCCGGAACTGCACCGGCTGCATCTTTCACTGCGCGTGCGCCGCTCCCGCTGCGTCGAGAGGAAACCACGCGCGGCCTTCACCTTATTACGGCACAAGGTCGTGTATGTTTGTACATAGTGACACTTCGTACGGTTCTGTTTATTGGTTTTACGTAATCAATGCAACGGGATGAATTCTAACTACAATATGACCCGGAAATAATAAAGGGTTTCCTTGAAAAGTTGAATAAGTCTGTGAATAATTCTTTATCTCCTGAGCGGAATTATTAGATGCATGTTTCCTCTGAGGTATGCGTAAAGCTGCTGCATCGCTGTATGTAGCGGACTCGGTGTCCGGCAGCTGCGCGGGCACTGCCTGCGATTTCACCCCAGACACTCGATCGCTTGCCGGTTAGAAAGCACAGAAAGTCTCATCTGTCGATTTCAGAATATGGTATATCTGCATGAGGGCGTTTAATGAGACATTATACGTGAAAACAGTGTAATTTTATGTAAAAATAATTAGTCTCACCTCAGACCGGGCATTGTTCAATAGCATATTTGTTTTTAATAGCGTTTACTTTCAGATATAATGTCATCGTGATTGTTGGACAGTAGAGGAGAATATGAAAAAAACATTTTTTTTTACCAATGTTTTTCAGTAATAGTTCCCAAGGTGTATAATAATTGATCAACTAAAATTAGTCTACTCTACTCTATCCCTGAAAAGGCTCACCAACTGGTAAGAAATCTTGGGTGGACAGTGATCACGCTATAAATACCCGCGGTGTAAGAAGACGAGTGATACACATAGTCGCGCCTCGCCCACCTATAACTAGGCTAGTCACTCATAAGAAAGCGGCCCTCGGGCATTTTCTATTTTCTGTAATCTGCGGTTATACTATAATAATAGCTGTTATAGCAGGTGGTTGGTTCAATTAAGCACATCCGAGCCAGCCGCCTGCGCGGGCGCCGCTGCTCCACCAGATTGTCCAGATTGTACCACACAATCAATTTGATAACACCCTCTGCGTCATTTTCCCACCGCAAGCGCCTGCTTTGCTCTACTGTGGTTTCAACTTGAACTTTAATATCAACTCCGCTTTATATTAACTACCGCGTTATTGTCGTTTTATTATTTTTAATGAAACTTTTCTTAGTCATTTAATTTCAGATTCCACTTAGCAGCATAAAACAGTGAGATTCTATACATGTTTAACTTTTAGGAAAGCGTCTATCGCTATTGAGACAGCTATTTAACGGATGGTAAGCACGTGGAAATCATTAATTAACATCGCCAACTAAGCGGTACACATTATACAGTTCAACACCTGAGGGCAACATAATTATTTGCGCACATCTATTTGGGATAACTTAATTGCGCTGTCAAAATATTCATCACTCGGCCAGAGGTCTGAGTTTTGTCCAATTTAACAGTCATTGATCAACGTCTAGCAGTCAGCATGAGAAAGTGGCTCTAATTTTCTTCTCTTTTCTCTAATGGGTTATCCACATAATTCATAAAGGGCAGTTTAATGTAATATTGCTGTCTAACCATTTACTCTTTAAACACACAAATTCGTGCAATCTATTAAAGTTTCTGCTTATTATCGTGTTCAGAATATTCAGATAACTAGTGAGGGAGATTATTGATAATTATAGGATAGGTGAATCAATCGATTGATGAGAAACTGGCAGTAATGAAGCGTGTCGGCGCAGGCGCAGGTGACGGCGCGCTTGTCGCCCGCGAGCGCCACCTCGACACTTCTCGTGGGATTGACTTTGTTGGCTCGCATATTAATAATAGATAAAAAGTCATGAACAGATTTCACACGAGATGATCGACAAAAAGTATCATGAGTCGCAACTTTACATGGAACTTTCCTTTTCTGCCTAGAGCTGATCTGCAAGTCAATGCATTCAATATTGTGAAGATTTAGTGTCTTCACAGCAATTATACTTTTTGCTGCAAATGACTAAATCGTTAATAGGCTTGCGTGAACGATTAATTGTGTTGTGGTAAGTGAAGCTGAACAATTGTGCTGGTGGAAATAAGATGACTTATGAAAACTATCCTTATAGGAATTCACTTGAAAGAAGGCTGGATTAAACATTTTTTAGTCTTTTATCGTAACAATACCGTTGAATTACGTTTGCGAATGTAAAACCAGTGTCATCAGTTAGACAACTATAAGTCCAAGACAACTTTTTCAGTTACAACCTGACGGTTAGACAGCGCATTCCGAAGAGATCTAACATTGTAACAGTTGTAAATGACGCTTCGAGAGCAAGTTCCGTGAGTGGATATAATATGTTCAAATATTTCCGGGTATGCACGTATGACAGTCGGGGGGGCTTGATGATGCGCGTGCGCAGCTCGAGAAAGCTGCACAGTCACGTAAAGCAATTACACGGAGCGGAGGGGGGCGGCACGCTCGTCTTATCCTTATCATAACATCTTTACACCTCATCTTTCTATTGTCTCCACCACCGTGCTGATCGGAGCAGATATCACTAATGATACAGACGTTATTATAATGACTGCTCCTACTCTTCGTATCTACTCTTATGAAACAAGTTAAAGGAGAACCGAAAAACTTGTCAATTTTTTGTTTTTATATCATAAACAAGTAGAAAGTGGAATAAAAACGGAAATAACAGCAACGTGAACGTTTCTGTAAATGATACACCGGGAGATGCAATCGTATAGACTCGACCGGTCTGTGGGAAAAGTGAAAGTGATATTGATAAACTAGTGAACACCGAACATGAAGGGGTTTCCCTTAAGTTCGGCTTGTTGTTGTCACATGCGATATCCATTAACACTTGGAGGAAACCATAATTTATGGTAAGAAGACAAGCAACGATAGGAAAACAGTGGATTTTCTCTTCAGCATGCTCGATTCAGAATTACAACTTGTGATCATTTACTTTGCTAAGATATCTAACTCAGAAAGTTTTCGTTTGCTTTAATTATTGCAGGCAGTAAGCAGTAAGTTACTACGGTTTTCGCATCCCTAGAGAATCCAGTCTTCTATAGATTCGCCTCACACTCCCTAGGTACCTACCTGGAGAGTTCCCTCGATCATACACATCCCATTGTTTTGAAAGAAGTCGGCTCCAGTTATCTCTTCTCCAACTAACACACTCAAGACTTCCTTTGCAGATCAGGACATCAAATGATGACTGCGGAATTCCCTGAGAAATACAAGTGTTCACACCTGGCCCGTTTTTTTTTTTTTTTTTTGGGGGGTGGGAAATCATCCTATGACTTCTTCCGCTCTAGGGTGGAGCGGAAGGGCGTGTCAGACTCTTACTGACTAAAACCCACCCCTGTTCCTCCCTGCCTCGAGTGCCCAGGGGCGAGGTAACTCTTTCGAATTTATCCTCCACCCCCGGGCAGGCATCGGCCGTGGCAGGCCCCGTCCCTTTGCTGACAACTCTTTGAGGCGCGCGTGGAACACTACGCGCCGTCGACTCTCGGGCCTGGTGCTGATCGGACGGCGAGTTACCCACTACTCGCCGTCCGCAGGCCCGTGTCTACGGTGGCCGGAGATCGTCTCGCGGCGCCCGAACCCCCTGGCGTCTGATGCGGCGGCTGCGGCTGGGGGCGCTAGGGCGACTCGGCTGTTGTCGATTCTCCCTAACGTATGCCGCCTCCCTCTTCGCGAGCATTACTGCTTCGCAGAAGGAGGAGACGGCTTCCTATTCCCTCTCGCTCCGTACCATGGCCTGAACCAGGGCACGGCGCGAGAGTTCGCTGCCGCCTATCGCATCCACGAGGACACGGCGGTGATCTGCCCAAGCGGGGCAAACCTTCACCGTATGCTCCACCGTGTCCTCTGGGCGATCCTCGCAGTGGAAACACCCGGGGGTCACACCTGGCCCGTCCCGTGGTGTTTCACAAGACAATTTTACTATGTTCAGTTAGATCCTTCTATCTTGATTAATTTTGGTGAGTTCAAATTGCCATTGAATCCTCTATCTCATAATTTCAGTCTCATGTAAATTGTGTTGAGTTACTTTCATCGGCACGAGACGAATAATTCATAGTATAATATAAAAGTTTGTTTTAATTGGGGTGGAACAATCGCACTCTGAAATATGAAACTCGGTTAACTGGCTATAATTTGACGCAAATGACTATATGATATGAGTTTAATCTTTTTTTTTTTTTATCAATTCACCTTTAGATTGAGACTAGGTTAAATTTACCTGCGTATTCGCACAGCCTCCTCAGCTCCAAATATAGTGTCGGTATCTGATTTTTACTTACTCAACTAATGATGCAAAATCATCTCACTTTATTTGAGCAGAAAATTATTGTGTACCAGTTTTTGTATGATTACCAGTAGTATGTCATCATGAAAGTAATACTTTATTTTTAAACTTGCGTAGTCAAGTTGGCAGTACAATTACCATTGTAATGTTAGCGAGTCACTTTCGGCTCTGATTAACGACTGCACACGTGGCTCGTGGGCGACTGACGCGACTTTTAATTGGCTGGTAAGAGCTGAAAGTTTTTAAACTAATGAATGAGAATCGCTTAGAAGATTAACTTTTCTTCTCCATTATAATATTACCATACATTGCGGTTAGAAAGCGAGCGTGTATTTATACTGAGATTTGTTAGCTATTGTTAGCATTTACCTACTCGGGTTATTATTCAAGAATTACCAAGCAGGTAAGTACTAAATTAAACCATGCATCCGTAATATTCACTAAAATGAATTTCTCCAGCAGCAAATCGTAAAAACGAGAAATAATCTATCTCTATTGAAGCGTTTCCAAGAAAAGGCATGATTTGCTGAGATGCGCGTGCGCGGCTCCAATGATACGAGACTTTGAATTAATCTGTGAACGTACGTAAAACAAGCTATTGAATTGTTTTAGTGGCTTTCATTTCTAATGAAAAACTTAGCGAGTAATTATTATTGTTATATTTTACGATGATTGCAATTTTCACTTGCAGGGTCAACGATCAGCCGACTGGGAACGTTTAATGAAACCGATCATTGTTCAAAGGTCTCATAATTAGATAATTATCTCGAGGTTTTGTAATCTACTATTTACAGCAGATGACATCGTGAGTTCGTGACACATGAATTTGTTACAGAGATAGATTGCCTAAATTATACACGTGATCACCAATGACGAATAGAGGTCGGACAGAGTTTAGTAAGACAACGGCTTTCCCTTCTTTTATATAAAAATATATGATGAAGGAAAGATCTACAAAACTCAATCGGTACCCAATCACGAAGCGTGTGTCTAATAATCTCTTGACGCCAAATTCTTGCCTCAATACCTCAATTGTGTTAAAATGTCTCAGTTAAGTTACCACAGCACGTAGTAAAGTATGGTTGTTACACATTGACGAGCTCTTCGATAAACCACAAGTATTTGATGTGAAAGTCGCTTTTCTTTCAAATTGTTAACACCGCATTTTTTATTGGTATGTGTTTTTGTCTGATGGTGTAATTATTGTGAAATACGTATGCAGTTACTTCAATTAGCAGCTATCACATGTAACTATCTGTGTCTATTTTGCATTTAAATAATTAATTAATGTTTCACAATCTTTTCGTCATGAATGGATATATTACGTACTGGCTTCTGCCAGCGGCTTCGCCTGCGTGTAATCAGTACTTTCCTCGTTACAAACTTTCAACCCTTTTTCACCGTCTTAAGGGTTGAATTTCGAAAAATCCTTTCTTAGTGGATACTTACTCTTCACAAAGAACACACCCTCCAAATTTCATGTCTCTAGAACCAGCGGTTTAGGCTGTGCGTTGATATATCAGTCAGTCAGTCAGGACTTTTTAATTTGCAATAAAAAGAAAAGCCTCTCGAGCATCGTCCATCTAAATGATTGATAACGAGCGTAACTGGCACTTGCGTATCGAACACATATCGCGGTGACGTATTGATTAGCTGGTTCACCGGAGAGCAGCGGCGGCGTGGGCTCAAGGTTACGCCACGCAACACTTTCACCCGCGCCCGCAGTTCGTTGCTCTCCGAATTCAGCGTCTTCGTACTCTCAGGTTCACTCGCTATCAATGGCCATCCGCACGAACCTTGCACCTTGGAGCGCACACGCACAACACAAACGAAATTACACTCAAATCTCATGGCAATAGCTGCCACTTCCGAATGGGCGGAGCGCTTCCAAGATGCTATCCGTTGACGTTTACGTTCAATGCCCGTGTTAATGGTACCGAGAAACGTAACGTGGCCCACTTTCTCTTTTAAGCACACGTTGTCTCTGTCTTCATTTCGTGTTGTGGGCTCCGGTGAGCGAGATAGTGGTATTTAAGATGTTTCGTTGGGGAAGCTGGGCTCGCTTTCTTCGCCGCACTTGGCATTGGAGGTGTACAAAATCCGGTAACTTTCGTTGGCGGCGTGCGCCTGCGCTCTGCGCGTTAGTGCCGGTCGGGCCGCGCGCTACGTTACAATTAACCCGTCTTTCATGGTTACGTAACGATTATTTTATCAGTGCGGTAACTGAAAGTATTTGTTGTCCTATGATTGTCAATCATTCTGTTTGATCTGCCGCCGCGGGTTTCGAAAGATTTTATTGATTGTTAAATACATGTTTTGATGTTTCTTTATTTGAATGTAACATCACGGCATGAATAATATTGGTTAATGAATTTAATTACTATAGGAAGTTCGACCTTCGTCCAGTTTGGGAAGTAGACCAGACTGCCGATCAAGACATGCGCCTGTGCCTTAGTTTTCATGTTTTATTTCCCTTTTTCCGAAATATTTTATTCTGGAGCTCTAGCATGTGACAGGTAAAACATATTATTAAGTCACTTTTTAACGATTAGGTATATAGATAGAACCTTCGCTTCGGCCCTTCGTCCAGGGGTTAGTCGCACGTATTCAACATAGCACAACGTAGACTGCGTAGCAGTCGCAGACACGCTGCGTAGCAGACGTGTAGAAGCTGCGTAGCAGACACGATACAGACAAAGCTGCATACACACGCATAGCAGGCGCGTCGTAGACAAAAAAAAAAGGCGCGTCGATTTCTTGAACACGAGAATCTCGATTATTTCAGAAAACGATTCGAGGTATGCGTTTCAAACTAAAGCAACATTGTACCTACTTGTAAACACTTAACTTATGTAAGCCTTAAAATGTGCGTACTGTCATATAATGTCACCATTATATTCACATTAGGTTATACTCACATTTGAAAAAATTACACGCGACCTGCTTCAAGGTTACACAATCGAAAGTTGTCACAAACTATTACAGTAATTTTAGTAAAACTTTTATTATTTTGTTACCCGTTTAAATGTTAGCTCAGTTTCCAGTTGAAGGGAGGATCTACGTTAGTGTAACTAATATTCATTAACTTCACCGGTTTTCCTTCCACGGTTAAATTAATTGTTAACCGATTATAGTTTACTAATTGTAACATTTTAGGGTTAATTTCCCTTTAAGTGTGCTATTTTATACGCATGTTTATCGTAGAATTTATTTAAATACTCATGCAACCTGGATAAACCGAAGAGTTTATTTGTTAAGAAGTCGTTACATTGCATGTATTGATATATAAGTACTACTTCTATATAACCTTGTTGTGGTGGATCTGTTCTAGATATGTCTCTGCTGCACTCGCGGGGCCGCGCTGAACGCTGATAGCTACATGATACGTTTTTAATTATAGCCTCCCGAAGATCTTAATCATGCCTTAAATGAGTGAAACTGATTGTAATCACTAATCACTAATAGATACACAGCGCCAGCTTGTTTAACCTGAATAGAGGACATGGAAATAAAATAGTAGATAACTAATACTAGATAACTAAGCAACACTTTAATTCCAACTAGATTAAAGGGCCTCTCACGCAGAGAGGAAACTAACTATTTTCAATTGCTCTGCGCTGGGATTGTGGATAAATTTGAAACAGAGTTACCGCGCCCCTGGGCACTCAGGGCAGGGAAAGAACAGGGGTGGGTTTTAGTCAGTAAAAGTCTGACACGCCCTCCCGCTCCACCCTAGAGCGGTAGATGTCATTGGATGATTTCACAACCCACAAAAAAAAAAAACTATGATTGCTCCAAGGACTTAAACTATCTACTATATCCAATTTAATTAAACTATCTATAACATATTTAATATCTGTACTTCGACGCCTAAATGTATTTTGTTTTTGTATATAGGATGTACGTTTAAGGGTCCTTTATTTTTTTGGTTTTAGTGTATTATATAATTTATTATAGTTAGTTAGGTATTTTCTAATTACGTAAATATTAAATAACAAACACCAATTAAATGTTAAACATACAGAAAAAAAAAAACTAAGTTCACTAGAATAAAGTAAACATGGCTGTGTGAAGTTAATTTATGAAGGCAATCAAGTGTCGATGTTATTCTATGCAAAGCCGGTAGTTCAGCTTCCGTATCTCGAAGAAACTGACCCGGTTTTCTCAGAAAATTGCCTTATTTGCATGAACTTGTTAAAAAAAGTATATCGGAAACCGCGAGCTGGTGGCCACACAATGTAAATGATCCGCGTCTTAGTTGCGGCCTGTGATTAATGATTGTTAATGATAGGCAATTAAAATTAAAGTCTTATTTACGTTTTGAAATATAGAAGCAATCTTGTCTTCCTATGCCACTCTTTGTTGTAGAATGAATAGATCGTATCCACAGGACGCACAGGACCGCCCGAGGCTTATGTCCAGCAGTGAACGTCTTTCAGCTGAAATGATGATGATCATGATGATGCTATATATAGATAGATTGATTGATTGATTGATGTAAACTAACATTTATAGACCATCTGTGAATTGAGCTCCCTAAACAAGAACGTCATTTAAACAAACATGTGGAACCGAAGAAGTTTTGAAATGGAAAGTGAGTTATCAAAAACAAGTTGTGTGGATTTATTTACTTGGTTCAATGAGGGATTTCCTGCCAATATTTTGGTTGAGTGAAACCAGAACCAAAGTGAAACGTGGTCGGACGCACTCCTTCACCTGACTTTTCTCGACAGCTGATATCGGCTATCGCATAACAGATGTGCTTGTGTGCTCAGTGAAATCTTTTGTCATTAGAGATTAGATTTTCTTTACGACAGTTTAAAATTAATTAATAAACTATTTCATCATTCATGTCTATTGATATGCTCATAACGTGAAATGTGCAATTTATTTAAATAATATCTTATTGAGTTACGATAAATAGGCATAACTTATATAACGTTATAATTATGAGTCACAGCATTTAGCTAAAACATTATTATTTTATTCACGACATTAAATAATGAATTTGAATAATTTATTGTCTTTCTTCATGAGTTAAATAGACTTTCATTGCAATCCGTAGATAATTTAATTTCAGAACCGTAGAAAAATTCTGCAAAAAAATGGTCGTCACAACGTTGTCCTATTGTCGCGCCAAATCTGTCTGGAAAGAATAGAATAATTCCAACCTCTGTAACCCCACTGGTTAAGCACTGACTTGAATGCTAAAGCACCTCTCTGTATAACCAGCAGTCTACGACCTCTTCCTCTAATAAGAGCATGTTATGTTAATCCAATTAATGCTGTACAGTGTTAAATGTTAATGTCGATCTAAAACAGATGCGTGACCCAGTGCGCCACACAAACCGGTAGTGCGGTATTATCACCAACTAACTTTTTTATCTATGCTAATAGATGCCGCGCGCGTACCTAAACCCGTGGCCACTCTGCTGAATTATGGAAATATGTGCAATTATCTAGTAGTTAGGTTTTTCTAAATTAGTACCTCTACTTTGGTAGGCATTTAGGTTTTGTAGTTTTTTTTTCTTTTAATGTGCTAATGCTGAATTCAGTGACATTTTAAACTTATACCCTTAACTGGACGATATCGTATACATTATATTATTGTAACGTACATCGATCACTAATAAAGAACTTAGTGATCGATGTTATCCTATCTTTATTAGGACATTAGAATTTCACGTCTGTAGCACAAAAAGAAACTCAAACAATTAAAATAATCATAATGAACGCAGCGGAACACAAAGGTTTATCAGTGTGAGTGATCTCCCGCGCAACCCGCGTCGCGGTCGGTGCCGGAACAAACAGTGGGAAGGAATGATTTATGTGGTGCGCCTGCGCAGAGAGAAAGTCGGAGGCTCGAACCGCGTTTACAGGCCAAGGACGAGGGCGTCGCTCCCGACCGTTGCGTAACGCCGTGAGATTATTTATCACACCGGCCGGCGCCCGCGCAGCCCCGCACTTATGACGAAACAATCGTGCGCATGACCATCGAAGGACAATGACTCCAAATGCTTTTTGACTTGCTTGACCCATCATCAAATTGCTCCGGGCTATATCGCTTTCACCGCCGCCGTGAGAAGTTGGATGGTCAAATAGTTGCCCAAACTGTCTGTTACTCTAGCCAGAATGTTAAATAAGAAAATTATTATGGACGTCTCACAGTCTTCCATGATTGTCCAAATATTGTTAATGATAATAATTAGGGAATACTTTAAGTGCGTGGGATAGAAATAACAATAATTAGAGAGGTGGCTGGTTTCAGAGAGGCATATAATTACTTACCTTATTTGCTTTGAAGCGAAATGACCGACATTTTCTCTTTAAATAAAAGTTGTAGACGATTGCAGAGATTTTTCCGAGATTACGTCTTACGAAATCGTCTTGTAAAAATACTGTTAAAGTATTCAGTTATTCCTTTTTGTATATTCACCTGCGTACGATTTGAAAATTAACAGAAATACGAAACAAATTAACATAAATTGAGTGGAAGTATGTGTCCTTAATGCACTTTCACTCTCGTTTGGGTCGCACACAAAATGTGCTTACAGATGTTATGTAACCTCTCTCAAACCTCGTGCTTGCATAGGTAATTACTTACAGAGAAAGTCGATATATTTCCGAACGAAATGATCGAGAGAACATAAACTGTGGATCACTTTCCGCTCTTCATAACCATTGCGTAACACTACAGCAAGAGCAACCGAATTCTAATCATTCGCATTGATACGTTACATAAAAGATGACACACGAAAAAGTCATTTAAATATTTTCTTCTTTTTATCGGTTCTTTTTTGCAAGGTTACGTCGAAGAGAAGAAATTTATAAAATATGTAAAGTAAGAAGATTAGAAAATGACGCAAGGCTGCATGAATATTTAATTAATTATGGTACTAAGAAAGTTATGTATTCTTACCAAAATATCTCGGTGACATAAATTTAAATGTGACTCAGGTCAGGGAAGTCTGAAACAAAACAAATAAGTACTATTAATACAAAGCTATTGAAGACTTCAATGAACAGGGTTAATAATGCTCTTTGTATGCTCATCACGGAGGATTGGATATTAATTAGACATTATGCTTGCTAACAATAAGTTTGCATAATATGGCTGTTAATCGTTAAATCACACGACCATGTTGGTAGCTGACACCATTCCTTCAACTTAGCAATGAAAACAATACACTGTCATTGCCAATACTCATCGGGTCATCGCTTTTTAAACGTATTGGGTTCAGTCTGTCTAGTGTTCATATATTTTCTTTCTTGTGTACCGCTGTGTCCAGGATAAGAATAGTTTAGGCGAAACAAATTATAAAGATGGTTATATCTCTTAGTCTCTCGGTCGGTCTGAATTACCCTTCTTAGACGTGGAAAAGTAAATCCTTTAACAATATAAAGCCGCACGTCATGGAGAAGAAAAGCAAGAACATCAAGTTCTGTCACTGAAGAGAAAATGAATGTAACTTCTAAATGAGTGAAACAGAGCATTAATTCAACAAAAGGCATTCATTGGTTGCCCAATTCAAACAATGCCACAACATAATAATATAAGGAAGATAAATTGGTTGCTGCTACAATACTTCCAAAGCTCTCATTACTCATATTAGTGTTATATGATTTCGAAACGAGTTTCTAGACTTGACCAAGCGACGTAACGTTACATTCTAGGCTGTACCATTGTTCTTTTATGATGTCATAAGAGACAATAATAAGTCTATTAGCCAAGTTATCTATTGTGTCGCAGTGAAATCGTCCTTGTACAGTGTAGTAGACACTAAGTTATATTAGCTTCCTGCCGAGGGTTACGTCGAGCGGCGGAAATACAGGAAAGTGAAAGCATGTAACGAAGGCACGCCGACATTTTGCTGAAAGGGACCGCGTGTGTCGTGCAAATAGAACAGTAGTTAGTTTTAGATGTATACCTAGTAATTGCTTATGATGTTAATTAAATATATATAGATCTTGTTTACTCGGAGAATTTATTATATATAATAATATTGATATTGACCGCATGATAGTGCATAGTTTTTAACCGATGCTTTTGAGCCAATTATAGATCATTATAATAATGTTTATGGACTTGTCAGTAAGTACCTACTTAAAATATTAAAACAGCTAGCTAGTTTTAAACTTCCTTTCAAAGATAGGAACGTATTTACGACGAAAATTTGCCTGAATACATGTCAGATATTATCGCCGGTCTATATTTATGCGAGCTTATAAGTTACAGGTATTACTATCAGTGTTCGACGTTGTCAGGCAAGTCCGACTATGTGCAGTGATCGTGAGATGGATGTGGTCTGCAACTACTCGTAAATACAAGATGAAAGTGGTGAAATCTTTAGACAGCCGCGAGAAATCGCCTCGTAATAAATAATGCACTAGTTCAGTCCCGCAAGCCCTTACACCGAGCGCCCGAGCGACTGCCCGACTGGTTCCGACACACTCGTAATTCGACAAGAAATATTGACAGTACCCGTTTAGGTGCAGCCAAATACTTTAGTACCTTTCTATTCAGATAATTACCGGAAGATTAAGCTATTAGATTAATAGATTCGATAAGCTTTGGTAACGATGATACGTAAGATTTAGAAAATTAATGATGACTCAATACAGACCAAATTACTGCTGTCGAGAATTTCACTTTTCGATTTAAGAAAACCGGGCTCGGTACTTGTTATCAGAAAATGTTTTTATATTGTTTTTGCTAAGGTCTGATAAAACTTTGCATCAACCGTTAGAGTAGAAGAGAAAATACCTCATTTTAAGTGATTTCGTCTAAGTACGTCTTTTCATCGGACATCATTTCAAGAGAAACTACTGCTGCTCCGTTTTCCTCAAAAAAATTGCCTTTTGCCATCCTTCCAAAACTAGAAAGAGATCAATATCTGTTTGTAAACATGTTTTAGTTCCCATTAAGAGCTGTCATGTTAGTTTAAAGCTGATTGTAATCTCTTTATTAATGTCCAATTTAATTATAGACATGTGAAATGAATTGATGTTGTCGAATGTGACTACTGTCTGACATTAATAGTGTCTCTGTCCACGGTCCTTAGCAGTCGGAGTCAGTGGAGTGGAAGATGTTAGTGTTGTTCGGAAATGGTTATTATATTCTTTGGTATAAGAGTGTGAGAGGTTGAGTGATGTTTGGAGGCAGCGTGTCGTGGCGCCTGCGCCGTCGGCGTCGCCTCCACCACATCCGCGGAGCTGTCTCGCCAACAAACTCATTTGCCGTGACACAAAACCTCACGTCATAATTGGAGCAAAATAATTTGATATACTTTCTCCGATCCAACGTTTAAATAATTCATAAAAATTCAAACATTCTACACGCGTATATTCATGCATGAGCTTAATTAATACTTTCAGTTTCTTCTTGAAAATTAAAATACTTAAAAGAACAAAGCGGAACTAGTTTCGCGTTTCTATTTAATAAGTAATAGTCTGTCAGTGGAAAGGTAGTGAAAATTGTTATAACATTGTTATATACCTGCTAATTAATTGTAAAAAGTTTACTCGTCAAAACATTTAACACTTGCTGACTTCCGTTATTTATAAAAACATTACCTTATTAATAATATTATTATAAATAATAAATATTAATTAGTAATTAGATATAATTTGTTATCTATTATTACACCGCCATACAATACAGTTATTGACTTTATAGTTGAACTACCTTCTGCCAGCGGCTTCGCCCACGTGGAATCAGTACTTTCCCTGTTATAAATTTTCAACCCCTTTTTCACACCCTTAAGGGTTGAATTTCAAAAAACCATTTCTTATTGGATACCTTCTCTTCACAAAGAACATACCCTCCAAATTTCATGTCTATAAGACCAGCGGTTTAGGATCTCTGTGGATATAGCAGTCAGTCAGGGCTTGAATTTTAAATATTATACACAGAAGAAGATTAATTAGTAGAACGTTGTACTTAGAGGTAAATCAATCTTTTATGATTGCTTTATAGCATCTATTTTAATTGGTTATTGCGTTGATTAGGAGATCAAGATTGTTTTTACTACTTTGGGTGAAAAACAAGTGTTGTGTTGTATGGCGGTAGGTAAGTGAACATGAAACTGGTATTTCTCAGTCGACTGGTAAGTAGAGCTGTCACTACAGACGTGAAGGGGAAACTTTCAAGTGTCCCTCCTAATCACTGATAAAAGTGCATAACAAAAGTGAAATCTGCTGAATTTCCCCTGCGCCGGCGTTGCGTGGATTGGGAGCGCATGGGGGCGCTATCACCACTCTCGTTATAACAAGCATACGGGCCCGGTTTGTCACTTCGTTTGGTTATAACACACATTACATTGTTAGCCCGCAAATGAGATATGGTGGCGCTTTCTAATGATACATCGCTGTTATTATGAAACATCGAAATGTTTCCGTTAATTAAATAATTAGCTTCGATTCGAGATCGAGACGACATAATTATAGCACTGAATGTTACACATCAAATTACACCTGCGAATTTAAAATGAATAGCTTTTTAAATGCGAATATCTGAGCGTGTATCTGTAGAAACGAGCGTTTAATCGGCGCCGCGGGGCGACACTCGGATCGATCAAAACAATCAGTGGAAAGCTGTGGAGCTGGCCACCAGCCACTAGCTCTGTTCGCATAACCGCATTCCTGTGAGACTCATCAGACGACAAAAAGAAAAAATTACGTCAGCTCGCGCAGTCGCGGATCTTACACTAATTATATTTCTCTTAGTATTTAATCATTTTTATCTTGGACAATTCAATTACCTACATTACTTCAGTTAACGACAGCAAATTAGAGTAGCCTGCTGAGGCGTGGTTGAAAACATTATAATAATATTAGTAGACATTATTAAAGTTTATGAAGAACGATAGGTATGTCGTAGCGTCGCGGGCTTAGACTATGAAAGGTTATAGACGAAGTGTCAAAATCCAGCAATCTGAAGTACCAGAATGAGAAGCCGGCTTATATCTGTTTTTTTTTTTTTTTTTTTTGGGGGGTGGGAAATCATCCTATGACTTCTTCCGCTCTAGGGTGGAGCGGAAGGGTGTGTCAGACTCTTACTGACTAAAACCCACCCCTGTTCCTCCCTGCCTCGAGTGCCCGGGGGCGAGGTAACTCTTTCGAATTTATCCTCCACCCCCGGGCAGGCACCGGCCGTGGCAGGCCCCTTCCCTTGGCTGACAACTCTTTGAGGCGCGCGTGGAACACTACGCGCCGTCGACTCTCGGGCCTGGTGCTGATCGGACGGCGAGTTACCCACTACTCGCCGTCCGCAGGCCCGGGTCTACGGTGGCCGGAGATCGTCTCGCGGCCCCTGGCGTCTCCTGCGGCGGTCGCGGCTGGGGGCGCTAGGGCGACTCGGCTGTTGCTGAGCCTCCCTCACGCGTCCCGCCTCCGCCTTCGCGAGCATTACTGCTTCGCAGAAGGAGGAGACGGCTTCCCATTCCCTCTCGCTCCGTACCATGGCCTGAACCAGGGCACGGCGCGAGAGGTCGCTGCCGCCTATCGTACCACGAGGACACGGCGGTGCTCTGCCCAAGCGGGGCAAACCTCCACCGTATGCTCCACCGTGTCCTCTGGGCGATCCTCGCAATGGAAACACCCGGGGGTGGCTTATATCTGTACACGCGAAATAAGCTCACATAGACAAAATGAGAAGCCGATACGTTATCGTTGCGTTCGTCATGGTCACTCACACATTTTAACGATCCTGCTTCATTAAATGTCCAATGACCTTAACCTTTCATAGTTTTTGACGGCGCGTAGTGTTCCACGCGCGCCTCAAAGAGTTGTCAGCAAAGGACGGGGCCTGCCACGGCCAGTGCCTGCCCGGGGGTGGAGGATAAATTCGAAAGAGTTACCTCGCCCCCGGGCGCGTAGGGCAGGGAGGAACAGGGGTGGGTTTTAGTCAGTAAGAGTCTGACACGCCCTTCCGCTCCACCCCAGAGCGGAAAGAGTTATAAGATGATTTCCCACCCCCAAAAAAAAAAAAAAAAAACCTTTCATAGTTTAAGGTCGCGGGTGTGTTAGAAAAAGTCACCGCGGCCCTGGCACAGGTAACTGAAGGAATACGGGTGGGTTTTAGTCAGTAAGAGACTGAGACGCTCTCCCACTCCACCCAGAGCGGGCGAAATTATTTGAGGATTTCCCACGCTAAAAAAAAAGAATTTCGTAGCGGGCTCGTAGCGTCATCCGAAAAAATCGTTAAATTTTCCTTCCAATGACTAGGTATATCAATCGTAGGATTATTGCCTATCGTTTTTAATTTCAGTCATTACAATTTCAAGACAGTTTTTATTTTACAAGAAATTACTGATAGACGAACGATTCATTTGCATAAATGTTTGCCTACATCTATAAAACAGAAGTTATGAACCGTTTTATATCAATCTAGCTCAATTTTAAAGTTCTGAATAGTTTTTACCGTTAGGTTCTCGCCTAAGACATCAATTAATATTTTTTCATAATACTTCATATTGCTAGGTAACCTAAATACCTATCAAAATCAAAGTAGTAGATGATAGTTAGATATAAATGGGTGGCGTGTAAATAATTTGACCCTGTTAGCGAGAACAAGGCGATGTTGACTCATTTCCCAGGCAAAAGAAAGAGTTGCACTTTTGTGTCTCATTAGAACAATACCGGTGCAGGTAGCCTCCTACGTTACAGACAAAACCACAACCACCATATTTTTGTTGTAGTATTACTGTAGATCGACTAAAATCGAATTTATATTTAACTAGCAACCCACCCTTGCCTTCGCACGGGTGCAATATTTTTTCCAAAAGTTTTCATTCAGACAAATGTTGTCCTTACAATTTCGAACACAACAAAAAAGAATTAGCTAAATATGTGCAGCTATTCTGAAGTGATGCGCTTACATGCATTCGGCAATTATTTTTTATTTATATAGATTTTATGAGCCTTACATATTCCTTGTCCCAATATGATTTTTGTAGCCCGACCAATCAGAAATAAGTGACTAATTTTTAATATCGTTGGTTACATCAAGGAACAATTCTATGATGTTTAATTTACTTATTTGCTCTGAAAGACTTAAGCACTGCTCTATGAAAATACTAGTCTGGGATGGTCACAGACTATATCTAATAGTAATTAGATTGACCGCGTCTCTCCCTAACAGACAATTTTAATCTTTACGGCTTGGCAGACGAGTAACTCGGGCCACTCTTAAATGGGGCTACATTCATCACGTCGGATGAGTCTTGCGATTACCAGCCTCGTTAATCTATGATTATTATCCGACCACTCTTGTTATCTTGTTACTGAAACAACAAATACAAACACACAAGAAAGAAAGAAAGAATAAAATTTATTCAGCAACAGTACACGAAACACGCACGCTACACAGAAATAACAGTGAAGAAAAAGATACATATTTAAAACAAACAAAGTGTGTGCCTCACGACTGCGCTAAAAAGGTCCATTTCAGCGATAATGTCAGACGGGCTGGAGCCGCTTGACCCTGGTTTTCAAATGAACCTTTCAAAGGACTGTGACGGATCATTTAAAGGTAACAGCAAAACACAACAAACAAATACAGGGTGTCACGGAAATGGGTATGATTTTAAATATTGCTTCTATCATACAAAAGTTATAGAAAACACTGAAACAAAAAATTGAACTTCCCATACTAATTTTGATTAAGTGATGATAGCTTAGTACCAGACCACTATGATTTCATTGAAGAAATTTGTTTATTTCCATGGGTAGAAACAGTTTCTAAATTATGTCCATGCATTTCTGCTTCAGCCTATACAAGTACCTAAGTGTAGTTTTTGCAAAAGATTTAACAACGTAAACTATATCAACCGTAAAGTGTGATCTTCAAAGTGACCTAAAACCGATTGAGTCTACAAATTTAGCAGGTTTATTGAATCATCAACCGTAAAGTGTGATCTTCAAAGTGACCTAAAACCGATTGAGTCTACAAATTTAGCAGGTTTATTGAATCCAACATCAACGCTTTTTGGGGTTCCGTACCCAAAGGGTAACCAACGGGACCCTATTACTAAGACTCCGCAGTCCGTCTGTCTGTCAGCGGGCTGTATGACTGTATGATGTATTACGGATCATACATACAGATACAGCCCAAAAAAAAATCTTTTTCAGTTTATGGTACGGAACCCTTCGTGTGCGAGTCCGACTCTCACTTGGCCGGCTTTTGTTTTATAAGATTTCAGAAATGCACTCGAACTTCGGCTCAAACATATTATGCTTTTTCAGTAGCTCCTTATCTCAAGTCTCACCCTTATACAAAGGAAAAAAAAAACTCTAAACAATTCATAAACTCTGGATAAAAATCCGGTGCACTTAGTGCAATATTTTTCACCGTTCCCAATCCATGCGCGAGCGCAATTACAAACAGTTTATGGGTGACAAGGCGACGGCTGTGGAACCGGCCTTGCGCTGACTAACCTGCTTCCTATCCACTACAGATATAAGCTCACTTAGCCCTGCCTTCTACTCTTCCTCGATAATCTACATAGTTATTTGACCTAAAACTGCACTAAATCGTTTAATGTGTTCTTTTTTTAAATATAACCGTTTTAATTCGTTAATTTTTTTTTGCTATATACATATTTCAATCACAATAAGAAGAGCTGTCGATTATGCCGTGTTCCAAAACATGTTCGCTCCAATCAACTTTCAACAATAGCCAGAGAAGGCGGACAGCATTACGCGGCAGTAAGATATTAATAAGAAGGGTACTATTTAAACATTGATCAGGTGCTACTGACTGCCGAGAGGAGCGAGGAGGGCCTCGGAGCTGACACACTGACTCGCTTTCGCACCGCGCACGCTGCGCCCGCGCCGACCGATGTGCATACGGTACCAACACAGACACACTCACCGAGCGTCCCACACTATTTGTAAGACACGCATCTCACAATAGTAAACGCCATTCAACTAATGTCATCTATCAATCCCTAACTACCTATCCGTCGCAGTAAGTTAGCAGAACCTTCGTTTCAGAAAGGTTGAGTTTGGCTTTAAATGGTTGCGAAAGTTTAACCAACAACAGATTGTCATTCGTCTTTGAGATTTTGATTAGAATACAAAGTATTTTGTGTTTTGGAAATATTTTAATTGAAGTTCTGAATACTTATTGATCGTCTAATGATGATCGTCTGTTATAATCCTCTAAAAACTTTATGAACTTTTAATGATGAGGCACCAACAATTTTTGAAAACGAGATCATAATTCGTTTTCAAAAATTGTTGGTGCCTCAAATTCCTTGGATACCTTCAGGTGCTCTACAAGATTACTACAACTCGCAGTAACTCGGCTAAAGTATAGTTTTATATTGTTTACGATTGTTTTAAGTATTAACAATATAATTCACGGATATAATCCTAAAAGAAGGTTGAGTTTTTATACTGCAATGAACACTCGGCAAGTATTCAAGTATGTGTTGAATTCGTTTTTAATATTTGTATTTATAAGTGCATTCCGCATTGGCGCATCACATTTTCAGTCCAACTTTTTTGAGATTTAAGTCATCTTGACGGAAATTAAAACTGGACATGCTCATTAACGCTTTCACTCGATGCTTCCGTTACATTCGGACTTTTATCTTTTTAACGTGAATCCTATACGCGAAAGTGAAAGTGTCAGATAACTAAATATGAAATAATTAAATGATAATATATCACGTCAAGTCATTTCCCTGAACGAACAGAATTTCTAATGTGAAAATAAAATATCGTAACGAATAAATTATGAGACATTAAGCCATAATATAAAAGTTATTGATGTTGCGCAATATGACGCGACACTGTTGCACAAAATGACTATTTTTAGCACACTTATAGAAAGCTTCATTCATTAGTTTTACGCGGACTGCGACAATCTGGCGCATGAATGGACAATATGTATGTGTGTTGAGGTAGGCGCTCTCACAAATGGTATATGCGTTACTTACCTACTTGGAAAAAAGAAGAGAAGATATGTTTCAAACATTGATATATATTTATCAATGGTTTCAAATAGTAAGGTAAAGTTTCGCGAAAATCGACAATTTGGTTTTAACGTTCTCATTACCTACTGTATTAAATACAACAGCTGTTAAAACATCTAGCTATTAAATCGCAAATGATAGAATGCTATTACGAAACATCTGTTTATATATATATAAAAATGAATCCCTATTTTCCTTGGTCACGGCATCACGCGTGAACGGCTGGACCGATTTCGCTTATTCTTTTTTGTTGTGTTTGTTATTGTCAAGAGAATTTTTTCTTTCATATGAACCTTTCATATGAAAGAAAAAATTAAGAAAGTTGCGCAGAAAATAGGAAAATTTCAGAAAACTTAACGACTATTTAATCTTCGAGCGTCAGGACAATGTCTGTCGGGTCAGCTAGTTAATAGTAATAAAACGTAAAATTATCTCCATAAGTGTTAATTTCTGAGCGTTTCTTGTCTATTAGGAAATAACTAAAAACATGTACATAAATAACTCAAATATTAACTAACTATTTATAACCTAACTACATGCATGTAACATGAAGATAGATTTTTCAGGTCTGAAAAAATTTAGACAGACAACATTCCTTCAAGTGGCTAACTTTAATGGCTGCGTTTGCGACATGTACGTTTCACAATACAGCACTCAACAATCCCAGGAGATGGCAAGGTACCGTGACGCAAACCACTCACTTACAAAATCTTGATGCATACAAACAATGGAATGGGAAGTCCTACTGTGTGTGGACGAATTTCGCAACGTCTGAACAGCAGTAATAACCGTGAAGCCCCGTGTCGCATCCGCTGTTCTACAGATAAGCGTAATGCGCCATGTTCCAGCCTTAATGACCAAGAATACTCAAACGTCCATAAACAGCCCCACTAGATAACTTTAACTACTTCAACGTGAAAAAGAAATCTAGAGAATGTAACCATTAACTTGTGTCATATCCGTGTGACCGTGTCTAATGTAACCACGATATTAAAATGTTTTCATCAAGATAACATCTTTCTCATATCGTCAGGACTCGTTCTTATTACTTTTTATGATCTAAATATTATACTCTTTACACCTAAACGAAGATAATATCATTAAAGGTTTTAATTAGGAGTAAATAGATACAATCTTAATGTGTTAAAACTATGCATTTCTAATTAAGATTAGATTTTCCAAGAGCTTTTATTATTGGGTAATGTCTTGGTTTCACCAATTAAGGGATCATGTTTGAAGCGGTTACAGCCTACCTACACATAATATTAACTGCCCGGGGGTGGAGGATAAATTCGAAAGAGTTACCTCGCCCCCGGGCGCGTAGGGCAGGGAGGAACAGGGGTGGGTTTCAGTCAGTAAGAGTCTGACACGCCCTTCCGCTCCACCCTAGAGCGGAAGAAGTCATGAGATGATTTCCCAACCCCCAAAAAAAAAAAAAAAAACAGCTAAATGAGATACGAATGAACAGAAAATAATTTCACACACATCGTAATTGAAGTTCAATAGAAACGTTTAAACATGCAAGTTAACTTAGATATTAGTATTAACGTAAATGAGGAGCCCCACGGCTATGAGAAGTATAAAATGCGAGCTGTGTGACGCGTGGCCTACTTTCCACAAGCCGGCTTCACCACATGTCGTCGTTCCGGTTAGGTCTTAGTACCACCAAAATAAAGAGCAAATTGCCATGAACAATGAAATTACTTTAAAAATCGTCAGCTGCCTACAGAAAAATCGTTGAACACAACACATGCAAATTAAGTGTGTTCAAATATTCGCGATATGCGAAGAGATTATTTCGACGAGTGCGAGTGAAAGTAAAATTATGCAACTTTCTACAACTGAATATTATTGTTGGGAGATAACAAAACCCCGCAATATCGAGCGTATTGTAGTTGTAGCTCCGGCACTACGGCGTAGCAGCGACCCACGGGCGTTACGGCGTAGCAAGCGTGCGCGTGCGCTGACAAAAGCTTACAGAGGTGATGATCTTCAGTTTTATTTGTTTGGAAAATGTGTTGAATTCTTCATGTTTAATAAGCTTCAAGTAAATTTAGCATTGCACTCATAAAGGTTTTTTTTTTTTAAATTATCTGTGGTAAATCATAATTTCCTCATAAATAAACAATCATCTAGAGAAGATTGGAATGCATGTGATGATATTTATAATTTGCTCGTATATTTCACTGCATTTTGTAAGTCACGATGCAATTTAGACTTTCTTTGAATAAAACGTAAAAACACTTCAGCAAGTAATTCCACCACGTGTAACATTTGACAGTTTTTCATGATATCACTTCCACACAATTTTCAAACACATAACACCCTTCCCGAAACCAACCACCACAAATCCTGTACCTTTTCAGGTGAGCGCTAAATGAGGTTCCAGATCGAAGAAACAGTTTCAGGATAACACAGGCAGCTACCGATCACTGTTCCAGAGTTCACAATCACTGTCACAGTCTGGGGTGGTACTTCACTTTCGTTTTCGCGCGTGTGTTGCACGCGCGCTCTGTCCGGGCTCGACTACTCACACTGGTCGGCGCGGCCGCACTCCCTGCCGTTTTATACGCGTGAAAGTTCCGCGCCTGCGCAGACACCACTATCCCGGATCAAACCGATCTGACGTACATTTTGATTTTGAAATCCTTTGATGACGCCATTGATGTCATTACGGGTGTGACTGGTGATGACTGCGCCTTTGTGATGAAATAATTCTGTTTTGGTGAGGCCCGATTTGGTCCACGAGGATATTTTATTAGATTGATTATGATGTTTCAAGAGGATGTTTAAAGTGATGGTCATCAAGCGATGGTTCTAATATGGCACAATTTAAAACCGGAACTTCAATAATATATTTGACTTGAAGTTATGGTGCAGTGTGTCTATTTGGAACAAGTCACCAAGCTCGGTAGACCTAACTTTGAGAAAGAGCCCAACAGTATGACAGTCAGTTTGGACAGCTTTTGGAAACTTCGTCAAGTCTCGTCGCCTATATCGCGATGTTTGAAGACGGAGGTCTTGAATCAGTGCAGTGCACCCTGCCTGTCGGGTTTCACTACAAATTCAAGGTCACTCAGCGCGCTTTGGAGCGACCTATCCTAGCCGAGGGTGTCTTTGAAGGATGTGATCTAAAATTAGATTATCCGAAAGTTTGCAGTTGGTGGAATTTATTTTAGATTAATAACAGATCTGTTGCCACCAACTGCATCAGACTGCTTGAAAAGTGAATTGTTTGGAACTTTTAGTTGTTTTTAGCAGTCGGGTTTTAGGAAGGTTTATTTTTTTTTTCTGCATTTTAGAATCAGAATCTGAATGCTTAATTTGTAAACATAGATCAAATTACAACAGAGTGTGAGAAGTTACAGATAGGTAGATCTTCTATGTTTTGCACAGAGGCGTACAAATATTTTTATCATCATCATCATCATCAATGGCCTTTAAATGTCCCCACTGCTGGGGCACAGGCACAAATATTTTTAATTATGTTTAATTAACATTGTCAAACGTTTACTTTTTAACATACATTTAACTTTTAGAATATCAGTCGTAGAATAATGTAAACTTTCACATCAGTAATAAAGTCAATATAAAAAGGTACAAATTTTAAAATACAATCAAATTCAATAAATGTCAAATAGACGTCACGTCACGTCGTGTTACGTGTCATATTAATATCAATGTCAAACTAAATTCAAGATCGTCAAAATAGGTGAGGTGATTTACAATTTTCTGAGGCATTAAGTATAGAATAAAATTGTCGTCTAAATAGTCCTATAATGAGCAATAGCATTTATTTATCAAAATTCTTAATAGTTCTTTTTTGAAATTGTCCAGTTTTAACGTTTTTAACTTTAAAAGTTAACGTTAACATTTTAGTTAGTTATATTTATAGAATCGTCTCCTCAAGTTCTTTATTTTGATACCCCACATGGCCAGGTCACAAAAAAAGACGATTAAAATCCATCAAGCCGTTTAGGCTACAGCGCGTGCCAAAGAAATAGACATACATAATAAATAAAATAATAAAAATAAAAAATAAAAAAGCCTTTTATTTCATGCATTACATTACATTTCAATATTATAAAAATTTGTTTGATTATTATAATGACATATTCTTTTCAAGTAAAAAAGAAAATTATTACATATATGAATATTATTGCAATTACAAATGTCTGGATAAATTTTTTTAATGTTATTTGTATTCATATATTTATGATTATCATTTTTGGTATTTTTAATTTAGATTATATTATAAATAATGTGTATTTTTATATTTAGAATTTATTTAATATGTATTCGTACAATAAAAAGATAAATTATAGCTTCTAAAATTATTCCATGCATGAACCCTCTTTAGGTGAAGGCCTCCTCCAAAGATTTCCATTTTTCTCTACTTTTTGCCATTTCTCTCCAGTGTGGTCCCGCTACCTTCTTTATGTCGTCTTCCCATCGTGTGTATGGTCTGCCTGTGCGTCTTTTTCCTTGAGGTCCATTCCATGAGGTTACGGTGGATGTCCATCTATCGTCTTCTAGCCGTGCTATATGGCCAGCCCATCTGAGTTTCTGTTTTTGAGCATAGTTTAGTGCATCTATAGTTTTTGTAAGATTTCGTATTTTTGTATGCCGAATTTTTTGTGATTTTTTAATTTTTAGCATACTACGCTCCATGCTTCTCTGGCATGTCGTTACTTTGTTTTTAACTTTCTTAGTGAATTTCCACGATTGACACGCATAAGTTAAACAGGGAAGAATACAAGAGTCCATCACCTTCTTTTTCAGCGTTACAGGCACATCATTTTTTAGAACTTCTTTGTATGTCCAGAATTTATTCCATGTTATTTTTGTCCTTCGCTCTATATTTGGGATGGAACCCAAACTATAATGTTGCTGGATTGGAGGAGTCACTTGGTTCAATTAAACTCTTCTTAAATCTTGAAGACTATTTATTTACAGTTCAAAATATGGTTCATAAAAGAATATGTTACACAAACAATATATATAGTCGGTACAAGGTGTGGTACACGACAATGCTCAGTCGGTTCAAGGTGTGGAACACAACGAGACTTAGTCTGTTCAAGGTGTGGAACAAGACAAGTGTCTGTACAAGGTGTGGTACTAGACAATAGAGCGAAAGCCAGAGGACTTTCAAGCTCACTGAGTCAACTGCCGCTGAGTGACTGAATTTGACTGCCAGGGACGCCTATATTTATCACCCAAATTCCATGGGACACGTAGTGTAGCAAATGCAGACCCGGACAGCCAATACATTTTGAGAATTTCACAAATTAACTTGGACATTAACATTTGACCAATCACAAACATTTCGACATTCTGACGATAACCAATCAGAAGGGCTTTACAAATCTATTAGGTAATGAACACCTGCATATTTACTATTACATATTTACTGATCTTAATAACAACAAAACTGATATATATACATACTACAAAGTATGTATTCTATGGACGAACTGATTCTACGTTATATTCTACTTTTATATTCTATTTTTACATTATCACAAATCTATAAACTACAATAAAAACAAAGCAATTTTACATATGTATCTCGATATGTACATAATTTTACATGGTGGACTTTGAAAACTTTCCACTGTCTGTATCCAATCCATGAGAAGCATGAATTTGGAACAACCAATCACTGACTAGCCAAAATTCCTAACTACGAGCTTTATTACTATTGGTCAATTTTAGCGCTGTGGCATGCACTACCTGCGCTATACAAAAAAGTTACCTCAGTGAGCTTGACATTAAAACATACTTTTATCCTTATTTCAAGACATTACTAAACATAATAAGATATAATGAAAACATGACAAATAAACTAAATTAACTATAGGTATGAACTAAAGCGATTACGCTTCCTACATACATTCGTTTGAGCGTCCTGCACACTCTACTTCAAGGTAATTGTTATTGCTTTCAAGGCTGATTTGTTTGCCGAGGTATATATAGTTTTCAACATATTCTAGGGTTTCATTACCAATCCTGAAAGTTTTTCTTGCGTTGTTTGTCATAACTTTTGTTTTTGATAAATTTACCTCTTAACCCACTCTTTTGCTGCCTGCATGAAGAGTATTTATCATGTATTGTAATTCCTCACTTGTTTCGGAAACTAACACCAGATCGTCAGCGAATCTTAGATGGCTCAAGTGCTTTCCTTTTATATTTAACCCACATGACTGCCATTCGAGTTTGTTGATGACACATTCCAAAACTGAAATAAACAATTTTGGGGACAATGGGTCTCCTTGTCTTACTCCTCTAGACATGGGAAAGCTTGTACCAGTTGTTTCTGTTTTGACTTTACTCGTACTTTTACTATATATATTCTTTATTATTCGTATGTACTCTTCCTCGACTCCTTGAGCTTTTAAGGCTTCCCAGATGCTTGAGTGTACAATAGTATCAAAAGCCTTCCGATAATCAATGTAGGCTGAGTGGACGGTTACTTTCTTGATATTTTTCAATCACAAGTTCTAGTGTATGTATATGGTCTAGAGTTGAAAATCCCTTCCGAAACCCAGCCTGTTCTTTCGGTTGCCTTTTTTCCAAAGTCTGGCTTAATCTGTGCTCTATAATAGATGAAAAGAGTTTATATATAGCTGGTAGTAGGCTAATGGGCCTGTAGTTGCCAATATCATTGGGGTCTCCCTTTTTATATATGAGGATTATTTCTGACTCTGACCATTGTTCAGGTGTTTTTGTGGACTCTAGTACCATGTTGAACAGAATTGTAAGTGGTGTAGCTAGTATATTGCTGCCATGCTTTATAACTTCGTTTGTGATATTGTCAGATCCTGGACTCTTCTCTAATTTAAGTTTTTTTATTGCTTGTATGGTCCCCAACTCTACTATTGGCTCTACCTTGTCCTTATACTCCTCATACCAGGTGTCTTCATTTGTGTTTATTTCTGACTTCTTATTATCATGGTATAAGTTTCGGTAATAGTCTGTAGCAACCTTAATAATGTCTCTACGGTTGTGGGACATTTTATCTGCCTGTTTCAGACCTTCTATCCAGTTTTTGCTAGTTTGTAATACTTTATATGCTTTTTTGAGGCTGTTACCTTGTTCCAAACTTTTTTGTAGAATCCTTGTTCTATGTTCTTTGTAATCAAATTTAATATATTTGTTTGTAAGTTTATACAGAGCACTAAGTTCATTTTTTTGACATCTTGATTTTTCTTTAACTTTCTGTAATTCTTGTCTTCTTTTCAGTAATAGCCTTGTTCGTTCTGTTAGGATTGTTTGTTTTGTATTATCTTGTTGTCCTTGTTTCGTTTTTTGCATACAATCTTTGATAGTAGATATTAGCTTGTCATAGTAGTTTTGTATTCCTTCTGGTGTTTTACTGGCAATTAATTTTGGTATACAGCTTAACAGGTTTTCTCTGTATTTTTTTATTTCTCCTTCCGTCTTCAGAGACTTTAGTAGATTATTTGTAAATTTTGTTCGGCTCTTCTTTAATTTTTCTAGCATTATTGTAGCTCTTAACATCCTGTGGTCTGAGAAGAAGTTTAAGTTTAATGTTTGTATATTTAAGAATATTTTAGGTTGGTTAGATAATATGTAATCAATTTCGTTTTTGTATTTATCGTTTGGAGAGCACCATGTCCATCTGTTACTTTCTTTTCTCTTGAAGAAGGTGTTGATTACTGATAGTTTGTGTTCAAAGGCAAAGTCTATTAATCTCTGGCCTCGTTCGTTTCTCTCTCCATAACCGAATTGCTTTGTTATCATGTATTCATCCTTTAATGGTTGTCCTATCTTTGCGTTGAAATCTCCCATTATTATCAAATTCTTGTAGGTTGAATCCATCGCTTTGTCTATATCATTGTAAAAAGTACTGATTTCTTCATCATCTGCGGATTCTGTTGGGGCATACGTTTGAATTATACTTAGATCAAATCCTTGCAGGTTGATGTTCAACAGTGCAACTCTCTCTGAGATGCCTATGAAACTGTTTATGTTTTGTTTTAAAGATTTTTTTATTAAAAAGCCTACTGCATATTTTCCAGGTGTTTGGCCTATATGACAAAGTATGAAGTTTTCATATTCCTTTATTTGACTTCCAAGACGTCTTACTTCAGACATACCTATGATGTCATATTTGATATTATTTAAGGCTTCACTTAATTCGATTATTCGTTCATATGAGGATAGTGTTCTGACGTTGTAGGTTGATATGTAGAATTTCATTTCTTCAGGTATTCTACTTTTTTGGCGGGAACAGTTTTCTTTTCTTGGAGGGTGGAGACATACATACACGTACATAAACCTACAATACATACTCTCGAAAACATTACCCTCCTTCTGGAGCAGTCGAGTAAAAAAATAAAAAATAGAAAACTTTTTTACAAAAAAAACAACCGACTTCCAAAAAAAAAATACACTAAAAATTTATAAATAACTTTAATTTCGGAAGTCGGTGTTTGTATTTTTACTTCTTCGTTATTTGACACCGCCTTTCGAAATTAAAGTTATTTATAAATTTTTAGTGTATTTTTTTTTTGGAAGTCGGTTGTTTTCTTCAACTAAATTTGACAGCTCTAATTTACGTCCGTCTCTTTCTTGTCTTATTAGAGAGAGAAAGATAGCAATAGCCTATATTAAGTTTAGTCTGTGCACAACAGAATCGGCAACAATAACGTATAAATTAAAAAAAGTAACAACTTCACCTAAATATTTTGTATATTATTGTTTAGTCGTGAAATTTTCTGATTTAATAGTTATTCTACTATACGGGGCGAGGAAAATACCAATAAATCAAAGATCATAAAAATCGGTCCAGCCGCTCCTGAGTTATAATTAAATTAATTAATAAGATGTAGTAATCCGATTTTTTTTAACAGAAATATGATAATAACTTAAGTAATAATTTGAACTAAATTATTACTGAAGTAATGCGCTGTCCATAAACTTAAATTTACTCGGAGGTAAGCTGTTAAGTAATTTCACACACAGACAGTTACATTATTTAATTTAAAATAATTTTTATAGTTAAAAAAAAAAAAATAATCATGCTTTATTTTTTAACCGACTTCGAAAAAGGAGGAGGTTCTATGTTCGACTGTATGTATGTTTTTTTATATGTATGTCCACCGATTTCTCTGTCAGTTGTGGACCGATTTTCAAAATTATTTTTTTATCCGAAAGAATATACTCCCGAGGTGGTCCCATATAAATTTTATCGAAATTGCTTCTGCGCTTTTTAAAAAACTGAACAAAAACTAAAAATACGTAAACATATATGACGTTTTGGTTTTCTCCAATTACGAGTATGTTTAAATTCCACGTTCCATGTTTTTGGGGTTTTTAGTTCTAGGGTATAAAAACTAAAAAGTGAAAATTAAGAAACTTTTTTACAAAAAAAACAACCCACTTCCAAAAAAGAAAATACACGAAAAATTAAAAAATAACTTTAATTTCGGAAGTCGGTGTCAAATAACGAAAAAATAAAATACAAACACTTTTTTTTTTTTTTTCTTCGCTCTTCCCTTTTATGGAAGCAGCCACATCTCTTGGACAAAATCGATCAAATTATTCGTTCCACTCTTACGTCCATCTTAAATGTGGCCCTGGATGACCGAGCATGGCTGCAAGCCACGCTACCCATTCGCTTTGGTGGGCTCGGCATCCGCAAAATTTCTAGTGTAAGCCTACCGGCGTTCCTGTCTTCGGTCCACAGCACTCGATAGTTAACCACACGAATTTTAACCCCATCGCTGGTTAACTGTGAGGTGCCGAGCTTGACCGATGCTGTGAACGCCTGGAAAGCGGCTTGCCCGAACACGGCGTTGCCCGAGAACCCATCTTCCCAGAGACAGTGGGATGAGCCGCTCTGCAGGTTGGTACGGAATAATCTCATTAATACGTCCACCAATACTGCTGAGCGTGCCCGCCTACTGGCTGTGGGTGAGTGGGAGTCGGGCCTTTGGCTACAGGCACTACCGTCACCCAACATTGGTACCATGCTGAGTGACGCCACTTTCCGGATCGCTACATGTTTGCGTCTGGGTGCTCCGAGTGGACCTCCACATCGTTGTCAATGCGGTGAAGCAGTCGACCGCCTCGGACACCATGGTCTATCCTGCGGTAGGAGTGCTGGTCGGATAGCACGGTACGCCAGCATTAATGACATCATCCGTCGGGCTCTTGTCACCGCCGGGGTGCCTGCTGTTTTAGAACCCAATGGCTTGGCACGTGACGATGGGAAGAGGCCAGACGGAATGACCATAATGCCTTGGAAGTTGGGTAGGCCTTTGGTGTGGGATGCAACATGTGTCGACACCCTTGCGCCATCCCATCTTCTTAGCACGGCAGGTTGTGCTGGGGCGGCTGCTGCAGGTGCAGAAAACCTCAAACGGCGCAAATATAACAATCTTATTTGGAGTTACATGTTTGAGCCGTTTGGGGTTGAAACACTAGGGCCATGGGGTCCGAGTGCTCATCGAGTTTTCCGGCATATCAGCAAGCTGTTAGTCGACTCTTCACGTGACCAGAGGGCTGGGCTTTTCTTTGGCCAACGAATCAGCATTGCTATTCAACGTGACAATGCTGCTAGCGTTCTGGGCACTTTTTCCATTGACAGCGATGTGGATGAATTTTTTGATGCCCAGTGAGTTGTTTTTTCATACGCATTTGTACATGTTAGGTATTATTGTTAGTTTGTATATATATCTTTTAAGTTATTTCTATTGTATTTATTAAAACAATAATTATCTGCCGAAATTAAAGTTATTTTTTAATTTTTAGTGTATTTTCTTTTTTGGAAGTCGGTTGTTTTTTTTTTTGTAAAATAGTTTAATTTATTTTTTTTCTCAGCAAACCCTTTCATTTGATACCCGTATTATGGGAATGCATACAAAAATCTTGTCCGCCATCTTTGGGAGTACGCCATATTATATTTAGAATGACGTCATTTAGCCAACCATGCATTGTCATCCAAACTACACATGTGCGCAAAATTTCAGCTCAATCGGAAACCGGGCAAAGGGTCAAATTTAACTTCTAAGATATTTTTACTTAGCTTGTTAGTTACAGGTGAAACTAATAAAAGCGTGTTACATGTACAGGAATACATTAAAACAACTGTACTATGTAGGTACAAAGATTCAAACAAACTCAAACAATTAGACTATCGGTGTCAAGCCAACTCAGTACGTACAAAGCAATCAAGCAAACTTTCGGCCTCCACTCATACTTTTATTCTATTTTTATCAATTTCTATACAATCTCTCGAAACTATATATATCAGCGATAACAGAAATATCATTTTAATACACAACAAATACTATAATTCGTGAAATATCAATATAGAATCTACAAATGTGGAAATAAAATCTAAGTCAAAACACCGAACAAAAGACTTCAACGCAAGATAATTCAAAATAATGTATCAATTTAAGAAAATTAGTTTGGAACTGAAACGACTGTAATATCTCCCAAACGCGTATATTGAAAGAATCAACAAACCATAAATATATTTTCTTTTTTATTGTTGGTACAAATCGCTCTTATAATAGTGTAGCGTAACCAGAAACTACGATTTGTTATTTTATTACAATGATCTGCGCAACTATGTGAAACAAAGAGAAACATATTTTTTGTAGTGTACGTAGACTTGCAGATTTGCAGTTACAGAACGAACTTTCATAATAATTTGCTAAATATTATACAAATAATAAAAGAATTCGTAATAATGTAGATTGAAACACATACTGACCGTGGTCTTAATAATACTAAGTACTGCTATTAGCGGTGGTATTGCCCGGAGCACGGTTATTGATATTTTTGAAGTGAAAACTTCTTTAGGCGCGTTAGGCAGTTTTGGGACTGCTCACGGGTTGTGGATGAATTCGAAACAGTTACCGCGCCCCTGGGCACTCAGGGCAGGAAAGGAACAGGGGTGGGTTTTAGTCAGTAAGAGTCTGACACATAGAGCGGGAGATGTCATTGGACGATTTCAAACCCCCAAAAAACAAAAAGTTCAAATTCCATGTTCCATGTTATTCGGGTTATCAATTTGGACGTAACTTGAATATTTAGATATAGTTCTGGAGTATAATTTTTTTTCCATACCTAAGTGGTTTCCCAGCAATATTTTTTACGTAAAGCTACTTTGTTAGCTGGACAGTATACGTAGTGGACGGCTTTGTGATGTGTTTTACACCCTGTATAATGTACAATAATACGTGGAACACTTTTCAAAAACATATTGGTTCTGTAATACGGTTACATATAACCATAAAAAACTGTTAAACAAAAACTCCGAATGCAAGGATAACTTATATTTATGTCTTTTGTAACTGATGATCAATACTGCACACCATTATTTTACAAAAAAACTTTTCATGAAAGTATTATTTGTTCAATCTCGCCAAAAAGGCTGAATGGATCTGGACTGGATGATTTTTTTTTTTTGACTCCTTTCATATCTGCCATCGGCTATTTAGCCATAATCAGATTTTCTGTCTTAATTTTTGTGTTTCAGGGGGTATTTCAGCAAATACTCTCCCATCCTCAGAATAGTTCACCCTCAAGTTAGTGTCTCCGATCCAGTTGCAATATTTGCCATCGTTTCAGCCTTGTGATGTCATTATTATCATTAACCAGGTCTCTAGCGAGTTGGTTTGTATGCTTTTGGAGCCTTTCTTTGTATTTTGTGACATGTTTATTCACCTGCTCCTTAATGGTTGGCATATTCAGGTATTCATGTATCTCCACAATTCTTAGAAACCATGGTGCATTTGATATTGCTATTAAGACATTATTCTGGAATCTTTGTAGGATTTCCAGGTTTGAGTTACTGGCAGATCCCCAGAGCTGGATTCCATATGACCATATGGGTTTTATGTTACATTTATAAACTAATAGTTTATTGGACTGAGTTAATGGTGACTGTCGGCCAATTAGCCAGTACAAACGTTTGAACTTGAGATCTGCTTCTTTCCTTTTAGCTTTGATATGATTGGCCCATGTTAGCCTTCGATCCAGATGAAGCCCAAGGTATCTCACACAGTTTTCTTTGGGTAGCTGCTCACCTCTTAGTGTTACAGTTGGACATTCTCCTCTACGAAGTGTGAATGTGATTTGTTGGGACTTAGATACACTTGGTTTGATTTTCCACCTTTCCAGCCACTCATCTATTTTATATAGATGAGTTTGTACCATTTCTACTGCTAGAGCAGGGTCGTTGTGGCTGACTAGACAAGCAGTATCATCTGCATATGTTGCCGTTACTATGTTCTCACTGCAAGGTAGGTCTGCTGTATTTATTGAGTATAGGACAGAACCGAGCACGGCGCCTTGAGGTACAGAGGCCCCTAAGGCCTACAACTGAGAAACCTCATCACCAAGTTTAATTTGAAAATTTCTGCCTAGCAAGTATGATTTCAACACCATGTAGTAAGAGTTTGGTAATAAAGTTTTGAGCTTATACAGTAATCCCTCTTGCCAGAGTCTGTCAAATGCTTGTTGGATATCCAGGAAGACTGCAGCACAGTATTCTTTCCGTTCCAGAGATTGTCTTATCTTTTTCACCACACGATGCACCTGCTCAACCGTGGAGTTCTGCTCCCTAAATCCAAACTGGTGGTTCGGAATTATAGCTTCTTCTTCCAGAATTGGCTTAAGTCTGCTCAGGAAGATTCTCTGAAAGAGTTTGGACATTGTTGGTAGAAGGCGGTCGATCGGTCTGTATGAACTGGGTTCCGTGGGTGCCTTTCCTTGTTTAGGTAGCATACATATCTGGGAGAGTCTCCACAATTTAGGATAGTAGTGCACTCTCATAATGGTATTACATAGCATAGTCAGAAAGACAATGGGTTTTTTCTGATAGTTGTTTCAGGACTTCACCTGTGATCAAGTCAAAACCAGGGGCTTTTTTATTACTTGATGATCTTATAAATCTGCACAGCTCTCTTGGTGTTACAGGTTTTATTGGTAGCGATAATTGTTGGTCGCTTTCTAGGAAGGAGTTTACCTCACAATCAAAGTCAGTCATCATAGATACATTTGGTTGGAATACTTGACTAAGATGTTGTGCAAAAAGTTCAGCTTTTTCCTTATTACCTTTAACCCATGTTCCAAACTACGATCTTAGTGGTGGAACTAGCTGTTGTGGTCTCTTAAACTGCTTTGTGATTTTCCACAGGGTATAGTCATCACACCGCTTTGCAGACAGTGATAATATTTTCTGTTGGAAAGTATGGTTTTCATTCTCATTTATTATTTCCTTAAGTTCTCTAGCTGCCTTGTTGTACAGTCTTCTATCTCCTGGGTGCCTACTCAATTGCCAGACTCTTCTTAGCCTTCTTTTTACAGCTAGTTTCCCCCGTATTTGTTGTGAGATGTTTATAGCTGTGCTTGTTGTTGTCAGGTATGGTGTGCTGCGCCAAGCTGCTTCTTGTATTAAGTTAGTTATATAGAAAGTTGCTTCATCTATGTCAATTTCTGTTATCAATTTTACCTTCTATTTTCTTCTCTAGGTACTCCGCAAAGGCTGGCTAGTCGGTTTTGTGGTTGTATAAGGTTGACTGTGGTTCTCTGTGAATTATTGTTCTACTAAATGTGCCTACAATTGGTGTGTGGTCTGAAGTTGTGTCCAGACAAGTTTCAATATCAAGATACCTATCTTCTATCTGGAAATCCCTTAATAATAAAGAAGTCTAGAAGATCAGGGAGCTTGTTCATGTCTGTTGGCCAATATGTCGGTTCACCAGTTGAAAGGGCTATTAACCTTAGACTGTCCATGCACTTTTTCAGTTCCCTTCCTCTTGTGGTGGTTAGTCGAGACCCCCAGTGCGTATGTTTGCTGTTCCAATCTCCACCGCAGATTTATCTGCTTCCAAGATCTTCAAAGTATTTTTTAAATGTTTCATCCTTTATTGTAAATCTGGGTGGACAATAAACAGCACTTACATTGACATCTCGATTTTCAATTGTGATTGTGGTCGCTTGCAGGTAGTCTTCCCTGACCTGGCTATGGGTGTTGTGTTTAATGTTTTGTTTAATTAGTACGGCTGTGCCACCATGACATGTTCCATCTGGATGATTAGTATGGTACACATTATAACCCTCAGTTTGAATGTTTTTCTGTCATTTAGATGGGTTTCGGAGATAAGCATGATGTCAATTTTGTTGACCTCGAGTATAATTTTTAGTTCATTCTTTACGGGTGCTAACCCATTAGCATTCCATGCACCAATTCTAATGGAAGCCATTACTTCTTACTGATCAGTGTGGTCATGAGGTTTATTAGTGTCTCCATTTGTTGGATCAACAAGTCAAATTTTTCTGCTTGTTTGGTGACTATTTCTAGTAGGATGTTTTCATATTTAGTATGGGTTTGACTGTCATTTTGAGTTGACTCTGTTGTGTGGAGTTCTGAGGACACCAATTTTTTATGTTCACTTCTTCCTTTCGAGTTCTCTTTTGTTTGGTCTTTCAATGCCTCTCTGTAGGTTTTTCTTTCTATATAGATGGTTTGTTGCTGTTGTAGTCCTTGTAATATTTTTTTTTTTTTTTTTTTTTTTGTGGGGTGGGAAATCATCCTATGACTTCTCCCGCTCTGGGCGGAGCGGGAGGGCGTGTCAGACTCTTACTGACTAAAACCCACCCCTGTTCCTTCCTGCCTTTGAGTGCCCAGGGGCGAGGTAACTCTGTTTCGAATTTATCCTCAACCCCCGGGCAGGCATCGGCCCTGACGGGCCCCGTCTCTTGCTGACAACTCTTTGAGGCGCGCGTGGAACACTACGCGCCGTCGACTCTCGGGCCTGGTGCTGATCGGACGGCGAGTTACCCACTACTCGCCGTCCGCAGGCCCGGGTCTACGGTGGCCGGAGATCGTCTCGCGGCGCCGGAAGGCCCCGGCGTCTCCTGAGGCGGCTGCTGCTGAGGGCGTGAGGGCGACTCCGTTGTTGGTGCTCTCTCACGCGTCCCGCCTCCGCCTTCGCGAGCATTACTGCTTCGCAGAAGGAGGAGACGGCTTCCCATTCCCTCTCGCTCCGTACCATGGCCTGAACCAGGGCAGGGCGCGAGAGGTCGCTGCCGCCTATCGCATCCACGAGGACACGGCGTTGCTCCGCCCAAGCGGGGCAGACCTCCACCGTATGCTCCACCGTGTCCTCGGGGCGATCCGTGCAATGGAAACACCCGGGCGTCACCTCCCGCTTGATCCGAAACAGGAACCTCCCGAAACAACCGTGTCCGGTGAGGACCTGCGTCAGGCGGAAGGTGAGGGCGCCGTGAGGTCTCTCCAGCCAAGCCTCAAAGAGGGGCACTACCGCCGCAAGAGGGGCACTACCGCCGCAAGAGGGGCACTACCGCCGCAAGTCCTTGTAATATGGGCATCCATTTATCACTGTCTAAAATATTTGTTTTTGTTTGTTTTTGCTCAGATTTACTGTTTTCATTCCTATATTTTGTATGTGCTTTTCTAGCATAGATTTCACGGTAGACTAGACAGCCTTTGTAGTTTGCAGGGTGATTTCCTTGACACAGTGCACATATGGCCGGGGAGTTTTTATCCTTTGTGCATGTTGTTGTGTTGTGGGGGCCCCCACATTTAATTCTTAGTATGGCCATATTGCTGACAACGTGTACATTGGGCAATAGTCTTGTTTCTTCTAGGGTCTTTTATTTTTACTTTTTGATGATATATATATTCCATCGATTTGATTAATGGAAGGTTTTCATTTGGCTCTATGTTTACATAGAATACATTGTATGGTTCCTTTGTATTTTTTTACGGGCATTAACAATTTTACCTCTTAATCTATTTCCGGTTGCTTCGATGGCTTGCACAATTGCTTCTTTAGGAGTTGTAGTGTAGGTTTTTTAATACAAACTTTTGACACCTATCCTCTTTTCTTGTGAAGGTATGTCCTATCAGTCCTTTATTTCTTATGTGTTCTATAAGAGTCTTGTAACTTTCTATTGATTTCGAAGAAATGCTTAGCTGATCTCTGGATATTATTTTGTATGAGTAGTCCTCTTTTCTTACTGCCTCATGAATGAAATCAGTAAGTTGTTTGACATCCTCTATGCCGTATAGGACAATGGGCGGTGGCTTAGATATTTTCTTGGACTTGGTGAAGTCTGTGGGATTATTCTCATCCCTCATCTGCCCTGTTTCTTCCGTGAGTAGAGAGAAGCTGTTGCTAGTTTCTACTGCTGCCGTGTCTATCTCTTTGGGCCGGTTTTTGTTGAACAACTGTTGTCTCATTTCATTTCTTTTTATATATGATAGGGTTCTCATAGATTATATCTTGAGACTTTGCTCTTTGAATATCACCAGTCGAGTTGCTTCTTGTGGATGAAATTTGGCACAGAGATAGATTAGATTAGATAGTCGGGAATAGCACATAGGCACATATATTTATAGTGGGGACAAGTACTGATTCCACGCGGGCGAATCCGCAGGCAGAAGCTGGTCTAACATAAAATTACGGCTAGTATTAACCTATTACAGGCTACAGAGAAGTAAAATAGGTAGATACGAGTACGGGAAGTGGGAGGCTTCGTTCTATTATGTATGTGCTTTCCTTTTATATGCTGCATGAAACAGAATAGGTACATAAGAAAAAAGCGTTTGAAATGTCAACCGAACTTCATGGTTTCCGGTCGCCATTGCTCGTTGGTATTTTAGGCTTGACCTTTTTTTTTTGTGGGGTGGGAAATCATTCAAAGATGTCTCCCGCTCTAGGGTGGAGCGGGAGGGCGTGTCAGACTCTTACTGACTAAACCCCACCCCTGTTCCTTCCCGGGCCTGCGGACGGCGAGCAGTGGGTAGCTCGCCGTCCGATCAGCACCAGGCCCGTGAGTCGACGGCGCGTAGTGTTCCACGCGCAGCTCAAAGAGATGAGTGTCAGCCACCACTGACGGGGCCCCTCGTGGCCGGTCCCTGCATGCCTAGGGGTAGCGGATAAATTCTGAAAATGAGTTATCGCACCCCTGGGCACTCAGGCAGGGAAGGAACAGGGGTGGGTTTTAGTCAGTGAGAGTCTGAAACGCCCTCCCGCTCCACCCAGAGCGGGAGAAGTCATTGGATGATTTCCCAACCCACAAAAAAAAAACCCTGTTCCTTCCCTGCCCTGAATGTCCAGGGGCGAGGTAACTGTTTTGAATTTATCTACAACCCCTGGGCAGGCATCGGCCATGACGGACCCCGTCATATTTTGCTGACAACTCTTTGAGGTGCGCGTGGAACACTACGCGCCGTCGACTCTCGAGCCTGGTGCTGATCGGACGGCGAGTTACCCACTACTCGCCGTCCGCAGGCCCCGGTAGGCTTGACCCTCAAGAGGTTAACTGAATAATTTGCCCACAAATATACTTGGTTTTCCAGGTGTAAAATTAAGGACCCTAGGGCCATAATTCGTTTGATTCCTGCCAAAAATAAAGTGTCTACACTACCGCTCGCCGGGTTGAAAATTCTTGCTTTGTATTTAGATACATATACAAATACATAATCATTTCTCTCTCTATTTACCTAAATGAATTTTAGATACGACATTATATGTGTCGTCACCGCGAAGGATGTTAGCTAAAAAATCATAAATAACTAGCTTACCCGGCAAACGTTGTTCTGAGATTAAAAAATGGGTATGATACTTTACGACTTATTCTCATACCTACCTAATATACAAAAAAAACCATTAAAAACGGTCGAGCCGTTTCGGAGGAGTGCAACCACAAACAGCGTGACACGAGAATTTTATATATTAGGTTGTTCAATCAAAAGCTGGCCGGCAATGGCTTAGCATTATCGTGGTTGTACTGGGAGTGTTTACAAGTAATGGGCACCTAGAGCCAGTCGTCATAATTTAAGCACGCTCTCTCAAACGCACCAGGTACCAGTCCACGCCGCGCAAGCCACACACAAATATGAAATTTACGGAAAGAGTGAAATCGAATAAATTGCCCATTGTCTTAGTACGGTGCACGAATTCGACTCGTATTACTTTCTGTTTTCATCTGAACATGTGCGCTCCGCAGGTGAATGATCTCCACTAATTGTTAACTTGCGTCCCCGTCATTATCGCTGGCTCTGTTATTACACGTATTTGCTATTCCACTCTTATTACCCATCCACGTGATAATTGTTTTTTTGTTCGTTAATTAGAAAGATTTAATGGAGACGTAACCAGCATAACAATGATTGGAAATTCTCTTAACTGAACACAATTGATGAGTAAGGAAAGTTGCGGATTTGAAATGCTAACTCTGCAGAAATGTAGTCTTCCGGGAGTATCTTAGGATTTCCAAGGTCATTAAATATTAAGAACATATCTACAGCATTATGGAAACATCCGGAAAGTAGGTATAGTAGAACGTGCTTATGAAAATACATGAGATAAGGATTAGCGAGCTAGCCAAGTTTCGCAACAAGCTTACTGCGCGCGGTCTGCTCCTGCAGCTGCAGATCTGATGCGCTCGATACACGTGACGAGCTCGCATGGCTGCCTCGTTGTCGCACAGATCCGCTTTGCATAACAATGCCGTGTCACAACTTTCTTGTAAACGGAACACGATCTGAATTGGGGTTGGATTAGTCACTGTTCTATGCCAAGTGTTCTGATGTTCCGATTTACATAAGAGGCTAACCTACAAAATACTATCGGTATTATTGCAAATGTGTCAATACCTTCTCGTCCGTATCGACGCTTATAAAAGAGAAAGTTTGTTTTAATTTTGTAAATATTATTTCAGGTTGTGCAGAAATGCAATAAGAAATATGTTAAGTATCAAAGGTGTGCTTTCAAAAAAAGATGTAGAATTTGCTTGCACAAAAGAATTTTAATGCTCAGTCATACCGACTAATGTCCGAACGAGCAAGAATTTTAGAAAGTTACGTAAGATTTTTTCTTATTTTCATAGTTAGCTTAGTTTCTAATTAATACTCACGGAAATACATAATGCAAAGAAAACTTGGCGTGGAAAATGGAAGCACTTAGGTAAAGTAGAAAATGTAAATAAAAGACAAATTATATACAGGCATAGTTTTGATTTTATTTACTATTTATAGCACCTTTATGTACGCACAGTGTTACCTTTACAAGACCTATTATTAAAATAAAAGACCTACCAATGTAAAAAAAAAAATCTTTCCTAATTGGCTATCTATTACCTATCTATATTAGTATTTCTCCTCTTACTTTACACCCATTGCCAAGAACTTCTTTTAGGACCATAATTTAAAATTCTGCCTTCTCCAAACCGGTCGTAAGCCAAAATACGTAATGTGATATAATTATCTTTTTACTATCGCAAAACAGGGTTTCATTCAGAAAAGGAAAGCAGACAGAAATAGTTTGAATGCCATTTGTATTACATACAAAATACTATAAATCATTCATTAATTCTAGACAAATTATTACTTAGCAGCGTAACGTAACATTAAACGCCATTGACCTTTGTTTGAAAAATATGAAGTTGTGTAAGTCATGCGTCAAGCGTTCATTAGAATGGGGCATGCGCAGGCGCAGGCGCTGGTTCCGATTGTTCAATGGCCGGCGACGCGGACGCGCATAGAATGGGGGCGGGCTTACACTATTTCATAACATAACACGGCTGTAGGACTTCAACGAAAGTGAGTCTCGCGGATGCTGGAAATTCCAAATTTATTGCAACAACCGCACGAAATAAAACCCGCGTTATACAAAGCTACTTCACTTTTGCATGACGGTCATTACGTAAGTGTTTCATGAATGCTGCGAAAGCGTCACAATGTTGGATTTCGTATAATTTTCTAGCGGTGAATAGCTATTCTAGAAAAATATAATATCTTTGACCTCTGAGTTTGTTTCGGTGCTTCTTCTCAGGGTAGTCAGTTAGGAAACACCGGCCTCATCTAGATAAAACTGTCAAAAAAAGAATGTCGACGTGTAAGTGTTGTTAAAACCTATTTACATAAATAAAATCATTTATCATTAACAACCAGAAGCAGCTGCTTCTGGTAGTTTCTGGAGAAATTTTCCAAAGAGGTATTCATTGGAAAATTTCTACATAATTTAATCTATATTTAGATAAAAATGAATCCCTATTTTCTTAGTCACAGCATCACGCGTGAACGGTTGGACCGATTTTGCTAATTCTTTTTTTGTTGTGTTAGTTATTGTCAGGAGAAGGTTCTTAAGAAAGAAAAAATGAAGAAAGTTGCGAAGAAAATTTCAGAAAACTTAACGACTATTTAAACTTCGCGCGTTTGACAGTTCATAGCTAAGACAGGACAACGTCTGTAATAATAATAATAATAAATATTTATTTATTTGCATAAAACATGGAAAAATAATATTCAAAAAAACCGGCCACGTGCGTGTCGAGCCACGCGCAGTAGGTATAGGGTTAGGGAGCAGGTTAGGGTTATAATATAGGGTTCGCTTATTAATGCGAACTTAGAAGGGGGCTTTACGTTTATTACTATGAACATATTAATTGAGTTTACGGTTTTACGGACAATAACGTTTAAATTAAAAACGAAAATAAGGTTTTATTTTTCCAAACTTTTACATATTTGCTACCTGTTTTAAATATTAAATAAGTAACAACTTCACCTAAGCATTTTTGTAAAGATTTTGTGTTTTGTACGAAATTTCGAAATAGGTAATTACATTATTTTTATAAGTTGGGCGACTATTACTCTTAAAGTAACAGAGATTACTTAGCCGTGATAGTTTTCCTACAAAGTTCGTTATATATACTACCATCACGATTTTTTTGTAATGTTTTTATTCAACAAACTTTTAGTGGAAGTAGGACGTAATATTGTGGTAGGACGCTCAAGTCGAACAAAAAATATCACTTTAAAGTTTAATGTTTCGCAAAGGAATCACTGATCGAAAAAAGTCTGCACAACCTCGCAATGATTTTGAAAGACCTATCCAACGATACCCCACACTAAAGGTTAGGCGAGAAAAACAATAATCATTCCCACTTTACATGTAGAAAGCTACCATAAAAAACTATTTTTCAAGATTTAATATTTTCGTTTTCTTGGCGTAACTAATACATTATGTACCTACCAACGCACATTTGCAGCTTTCTAGATGCAATTATTCTAATACTCGATGTACCTATTAGAATAATTGCATCTCCTATTTTTGCATGAAAAAAAGTTATATGTCCTAAGTATTGTATTACCTTTATAATGTGTATTATTCCGAATGTTCATTTATAATAAAATTGTTAGTCCTAAAACTTTTGCTAAAAATTAGGTTTTAGTGACAGACACGAATCCCTGTAAATCCGATTTTTTTTTTTTGTGGTTGTGTGCAATCATCCAATGATTTCTCCCGCTCTGGGTGGAGCGGGAGGGCGTGGCAGACTTTTACTGACTCAAACCCTTCCGTGTTCCTTCAGTTGCCCGAGTGCCCAGGGGCGCGGTAACTCTGTTTCGAATTTATCCGCGACCCCTGAGCAGGCATCGGCCATGACGGGCGCCATCAGGTATTGCTGACATCTCTTTGAGGCGCGCGTGGAACATTACTCGCCGTCGACTCTCGGGCCTCGCCCTGATCGGACGGCGAGCTACGCACTACTCGACGTCCGCAGGCCCGCGCCTACGGTGGCCGGAGATCGTCTCGCGACCGCCGACGCTCAGGGCGTCTCCTGCGGCGGCTGCTGCTGACCATACCTCGAGAGTGTAATTTAGAATCGCTTAGGCGCGGAGGAGAGAGGCCACCCACGAATTGAGGAGCAGGTGGTTGGAACGCCTGCTGCCGCAGCTGAGGCTGGCCGGTGAAGCCGGCCAGCAAGACGAAGCTTCGGTGGTGAGCGTTAAACCACGTTAATCCATATTGTATTTAGGGATTTCAATTTTATAGCATGTGACATTAAGTTCGGGCAAGTTATCATTCGGACAAATGATGATCAGGAAAAAAAATTGTGGCACTAGATTATGGATAAAAAAGTTAGGGAACACAATAGAGAGCCCTCCTGGCTACAATGGTTCTACATGTCTAATCGCTCACAATGTGTTAAAATCGACTCATTGTATAGCGATGATAGAAATATCAATTATGGTGTACCACAGGGAAGTATTTTGGGACCTACTCTCTTTTTGCTCTACATTAATGATCTGTGCCGTTTATCACTACCTAACTGCGATATTTTCACTTATGCATGATACGGCACTGATCATATATGATGATAACTGGGATAACGCTAAGCTTAGAGCCGAGCAATCGCTTCAGCGAGTGATGACGTGGCTCTCGACGAATTTATTGACTCTTAATATTGAAAAAACCTCTATTGTTCGATTCTCTCTCCCTCACTCGATTGCGCCCCCTATTGGATCTGGTATAGTGAAAGCCCATACTTGCCTGAACTTTCTGGATCACAGCACAAAGACCTGCACTTGTCTCACCTTGTCACTAGTTCCAAGTACCAAATACCTCGGAGTGCTTATTGATGAGCATCTTAGCTGGCGCCCCCATACTGAAGCAGTTTGCGCACGCATAAGGAAATTAATATATATGTTCAAAGAACTTAGACACTCAGCTGATCGTGAAACCTTGTTCCTTGTTTACCAGAGCCTATGTGTCTCTGTCCTTACCTACTGTATATCTGCCTGGGGAGGTACCTGCAAAACCCACCTAATTCAGGTTGAACGAGCTCAAAGGGCAATCCTAAAAGTTATGCAGTTCAAACGCAGAGATTACTCAACTGCCCTGCTCTACTCAGAGTCAAAAGTCCTCACAGTGCGTCAACTTTTCATTCTACGTGCTGTTTTACGCCGTCACTCTTTGCTTACTCTTAACGATAAAGTTTTAAAGAAACGCAAAGGACACCCAGTTTGCAAATCTACTCGGTGTCGTACTTCATTCGCGAGCCGCCAGTTTAATGTTATTAGTACTCGAATTTACAATAAAAATTCATCTACTTCTCGATATTTATACTTTAAACAAGAATAAATTGTTACGCAAGCTTACTTGTTGGCTGCAGGAGATGTCATATGTTAGCACTGAACATGTCCTTGCAATCAACTCATAAATATGTATACTGATGTCTACTGTGTTTTGAAAACATTTATACTTACATGTACCTACCTGCCTCACACACACACATTTACTCATACACACACACACACACACATACTTACACACATATTTCTCTTTCCCTACAAAAAGATGCGGAGAATTTTGTTGTTTACGTCTAGACACTGTTACTCGGGGTGGAGACCTGGTGACCTGAAACACAGGCTTCTAGCCTAGCTTAGGCACCAGTCTCTCACAATATTGTAGTGTTTATTTAATAGCTTACTCTATTATGGAAGTTATGATTGTAATCTTTGAAATATTGTGGTGAGAAAAATAAACATTTTATTATTATTTCGTTTATTCATTTTTTAAACATATTAAATACATTTTTAAATATTTCTTAACAAAGAATATATAAAAAACATTTAAAAATATAAAAAATAGTAGCCCACCGGTATCGGGAACAGGGTCCAAGCTACCGGCGGTCAGGGCTCCAGAGAGAGGAACCGCCTGACAATGCGAGCCGTGTCCAGAAGTACTGCTTTCTGAATCAAGCCCTTGATCCAGCCGCCTAACGAGAGCCTCCTGAGGTGTTGATCGAGGCTCGTGGCTATTAAGCCATTGGCTGACACGACTATCGGTACAATGATCGCTGAGTCCACATCCCACATGTCGACAACCTCGCGAGCCAAGTCAATATACTTGATTTGTTTATCTTTCTCGGCTTTCACGAGGTTCTCGTCATGTGGGACGGTAATGTCAACAATCATTGCACGCCTCTCGATTCGGTCCACCACCACTATATCAGGCTTATTGGCTACAATAGTCCTGTCAGTGATGATGGACCGATCCCAGTACAATGAGATATGACCATTATCGAGAACTGGGTCGGGCGCATATCTGTAGTACGGCACTTCCGATTCCACAAGAGAGTACTTCAGAGCAAGTTGCTGATGGATAATCCTGGCTACAAGGTTGTGCCTATGCAAGTATTCACCGTTAGCTAGACGAGAACAACCAGAGATTATGTGGCGGATTGATTCTCCCGGACGATGACATGCCCGACATATGTCAACCGTGCCGTCCTTCACAATAAATCTCCGGTAGTTTTTCGTCATGATAACTTCGTCCATAATTGCACAGACAAAACCTTCGGTTTCCCCAAAGAGGTCACCGACACGCAGCCAGGCTACGGACGCTAGTTGGTCTACATCGGGCCCATGTAGGGCCCGGAAAAAGCGTCCGTGAAGTTCCTTACTCTGCCATACTTCTCTGCGATCGTTAGTGTCAAGCACTAGAGGTTTGTGCCAGTTCTCGTTAGCCAAGGAGAGTGGAGTAAGGCCCTTGTCCACCGCCACTACATCTCGATGCATACCCACGTCAGCAGCTAGAAAATATTCCCTTAGACTGCATACCTCGCGGTTGTGGAGGGTTTTGGCATTTAAAAAGCCTCGGCCTCCACACTTCCGCGGGATATACAGTCTCATCACTGAAGAACGTGGGTGATGCATTCGAAATGCAGTCAGCAGTGTACGGACACGCCTATCCAGGGCGTCAAGTTCTGTTTGAGTCCATTTGAGTACGCCGAAAGAGTACATCAATACCGGCATGACCCAACCGTTGAAGGCGCGCACCTTGTTTCCGCCCGATAGAAGACTATTAAATACCTTCTTCAGGCGGCCAAAGAAGCGCTCCTTCAACGATTGCTTCATGTCAGTAACATTGATACCTAACGCTTCCGACATACCCAAATACTTATAGGTTTCGGTTGGAGAGAGGGATCTCAGGTTTATGGAATCCGAGAGTTGAGTTCCCACGGATTCCACAATCTCCCCTCGCTTTACATGCATGACTGCACATTTGTCCACACCAAACTCCATCCTGATGGCACTACTGAAGGTTTCAGTTACCTTGAGTAGCTCCATCAGTTGCAGATTGTTGGGGGCAAAAAGTTTCAAGTCATCCATGTAAAGCAGGTGAGATATAACCTGACCACCTCTCTTCAACCGGTAACCTAGTCCTGAATTCTCCAGCAGTGTGCTTAGAGGATTCAAGGCTAGGCAAAACCAAAGCGGACTCAAACTGTCACCCTGGAATATACCCCGCTCGATCCTTATCGGTTCGCTATTCCTCTGGATTTGTCGACATCCTGGATAGCGAAGGACCGTCCTCCATTGCCCCATACATGACATCAGGAAGGTGCGTAGCGTTGCATCAACTTTATACAATTCTAGCACCCTCATGAGCCATGTATGAGGAACTGAGTCATAGGCCTTCTTATAGTCTATCCAACATGTCGACAGATCCTTTCGAGAACGCCGAACCTGTTGGCTAATGGTCATATCTATGAGGAGAAGCTCCTTAGTACCGCGGGACCCATTCCTACATCCATTTTGAGAGGCAGACATGATATAGTTACTATCTATATGTGTGTTAATCTTAGCTCTCAAAATGGATGTAAGAACCTTATAGACCGTCGGTAAGCACGTGATCGGTCTATAATTTTTAGGTTCCGCAGTACTACCTGATTTATGGAGCAGGTGGGTTATTCCTGTAGTCAGAAATTGGGGCAGCGACCCTGACTCTAAGGCAGACTGGATCTGAGATGCCAAGCGGGCATGCGACCTTGTAAACCATTTTATCCAGAAGTTGTGCAGCCCGTCCGGCCCTGGAGATTTCCAGTTAGCTAACGGACGGACTGCACGAGCTATATCTTGGGGGCTGATGATAATTGCCCCCATTTCTGGTACTAGATCGCACGCGCGCTCAACATCCCGAATCCAATCGCCCTCGGTATGACAGACAGGCACCGACCAGATGCTGCGCCAGAAAGAGTATATGGCGTCATCATCCGGCAGGTGCGTATTAGTCACACCTTGGTCCGGTCGCTCCCAATCCCTGTACACCCACCTTTCATTACTTCGGAATGTGCGATTCTGGATGTACCGCTCCACTCGCCGCTTATACCTGCGAATACGGTTTGCCCATGCATATACTTTCTGCTTCAGGAAGTCGATACGCTCTGTGACACGGGACATATAGTCACGGGAGCTGACACCAGTCCCCGAAAACGCCCGTCTCACAAAGTGCATCACTCTTGGGCGAGTGTTGCCCTCCCTGAAGCAGATTAGTTTGCCTATGAGTGCTCTGGCCGCACCAATACGACGCTCGATCCTGCACTGCCAAGCCGGCACGGCTGGCTTCGGTCGTGTAGCTCTGTCATTAGGAAATTTGACGTGAGCTACACGACATGCCGCTACAGCCGCGCAGTACAGTATCGAGTGTGTATCGGTGAGGTCTTCGCAGTCATCAAAGTAATTTGACAACTGCGAATCCAGAGCAGCCACCAGCGCCCTATTCTTATTATGCATGGGCAAACGAGGTAAGCGTGGCCTAAGCTCGAGCGGCATGCTGCGATATTCCCGAATAGCACACTCCAAAGCACTCCTCAATACATCATTGCAGTGGGTACTTACGTTTGTAACCATGTCATTACACTCCTCGTCAGCGTGGTTGGGAGCATGGTTGGACGGTGGTACCACAACTGGTACCACAGTCTGCGACGGAGGGGCAATAACATGGCTACCCATTTCAGTTCGGAGGCGATCAAGTACAGTATCATCCAACATATGATTACGCAGGATGACCCGTACCTGATCCGACAGTCGTTGGGCCGAAACGTTGACGGCTGGCTCAAGCACCTGGAACAAAGAGAGCATCCGAACACGGTACGCGGTCAGGTTGTTACCTCCCTCTGTAGCCCCATAGTATGAGCGCATGACGTTTTCATTGATGGATTGCGTCCATCGCATGCGCTGCACACTTCCGCCGGGAGCTGGGACCCTATCAGAGGCCGGTGGGCCTCGAGGTCCTAAGCCGCTCGGCGGCCGGCGTCCTCCCCGTCGACGCGCAGGTGGTGGTGTCGTCGGCGGCGAGAAGAACTCGTCGCTGGAGCTCGACGCAACTGCCACGGCCGGTGTCACAGCACTCACGGTGGGGCTGGGTTCGGGCGGCGGCGAGGCGGAGCTGAGCGACGAGGCCGGAGGTGGTGGGCGTGCTCTCCGTGCTGCGGCTCTCGTCAACATTTTTCTCTTCTCACTGTTTCATTCATCGTCATTGTTAACTTTATCTTGTCATTTTCACTATTGTTTTTTTATTATTTATATATTGTAGGTATTATTGCAGTTTTTGTCTGGTATTGTATGCATTTTTGGACGTTTAAAATAAGATAATTTGTTGATGTAATTGATAAAATATGCAGAGAAAATTTTTCTTGTCAGTTCGGTTGACAGTCGAGCCACAGATTATTATTATTATTATTCAGAAGTTAATCCCAGTCTGCTATAGCATGCTTGTTATATTTCGTCCATGTGTCTTTACACTTCACTAGTTTTATTGAATTCCATGATATTGCAACTTTGCAAACAAAATTAAATGGCACTTTCGCCCGTCTGTCTGCTTTAGATTGTGTATAGTTATGGAGCCACAAAATGTTCTCTTGTCATTGTGTGCAGATTAGTTGACAAAGCACATTAAAAAGCGTATTCGAGCTAGGGTTGATTAAGTATTCATTTCATTTAAAATTTAATTAGAACATTTGTGTTTTATATTGTGTGAAAGACTAAAGTGACAGACAGACGGACAGCCGGGTAACTTATTAATAGAAATTAATTATGAGGCTGGTCATCATTACGTCAAACAAAAGACGTCCACTGCTGTAAATAGGCTTCGTCCAAGCGTGATCCTCGTCCACATCGACCGGTCCTGCAGGCGTATTCGCTAACTCAGTACATAGGCACTTTGCCGTACATTGCTGCTTTGCCATGACGTATAGGAAAACCGTAGTTCCTATTATGTCCACCGAGCAATGTACTGCATAGTGCTTATCAAATTGATGTCAACTGAGTTAGCAAATACACCTGCAGAGCTTTTTACAACCAGTGGACTCCCGCGGCTCTTACCACACATTGCTCGCATACAGGATGGCCGGTGAGGCGAAAGATTCTGGGTTGGATGGCCTCCCGCACCACACAATGTCCTTGATGATTGTTTGAAGTGGAAACATACTGTCAACTTTTAACAAACTTGGGCTTTGCTCACACCCTACAGGCAGTACAAGGCAATGTTTCCGTTAAAAAGGTTCTTGATCTATTTCATCATTCTCCTGCCCTTATCCCAATTTATTTGGGGTCGGCGCAACATGTCTTTTTCTTCCATACTCCTCTATAGTTCTTGATCTATTTGCGCATACTTAAACCAATAGCGATTTAAGTAGCTGAAGCCGGATCTAAATTCTTTAGATCGAAGTACTTTCCCTTGAATTCCCTTCCGTTGTTGTACGGCCATAGCTTTATGGCGTCAGATAAAACCGCCATTATTAAACAATAAAGATATTTATTACAAAACAAATGAAAATTAGCTTTCATTTTATCTGTATCTTTCATCTAGCCTATGTAGCATTAACTCGCCTGAAATGGTCTAAAAGTTTATAGAACAGTATTGAGAGAACGAAGAAAACGTGACAGCCCTAACTAGGTACTTACCTAACTCTGAGTATTGTAATTGTGAATACATCTTCGTAGCAACGCGATGGGAACTCGCACGGAGTCGACTTGAGCCGAGCAGATAAGTATACCATTGTGTTGCTACTAATATGCCTAATTTATAAGTAGCTAGAGTACCACTGGCTTATTGTTTGTTGCACCTGCTCTTTTTATTATGGATATAAGAAAGTTGATGTACACGTTAAATTACCTACTCTTTATCAGTAGAAAGCTTGGAAAACGCGTAGTTAATAGATTGACGTAGGTAAGTTACTTTATGTAATAGATAAAATCAGAATTCCAGTATTTTTCTAACTTTGGCCAATCCAATATTAGTTACGATGGAACATTCAAAAGTTATTCATAAATGTTACGAAATAAGAAAGTTAGAAATTATTCTTATAAGAATCCTCCACGAAATAAGGTGTTCCAAAATTTGGGAATGCCCATAACGAGATCGTATTTATTATGACAAGGGCGTTGACTCATTGTTGTTATTATAAGCTCAAAACGCGGACACGGTGTTGCACAATAAGTGGCGAACGTAGCATAATGTCAGAGCTATAAGGCATCCTGTCGACGTAACCGCCGCGTGACTCAGGCGGACAGTGAAAGTGGCACATATTTCGTGAGCTGCCCGCCGCAGCCCTATCTGCGGTTCGTGCAGCTTGACGCGTCCGCACTGAAGCCAGACAAGGGTAAATCCTAATATTTTTTTGTGATAATTAGCTCTCAACTTTTCCTAACAAAAGACAGTTTTGTTATTGAATCTGAACAATTTTGAAGGTTCCAGGCATCATCAAGACTAGCTTGTTTTTCCGACTGAACAACTTACTTATTTATATCTTCCAGTGTATTCAAAAACGTAGATAAATAATATAATATAAATATATAATATTCATGCAAACAGTCAGCGAAATCTTTGTTTTGGATAACTATAATTTCTTCTGCAGGCAGGTAGCTACCTAAATGTTTTCGCACTACTGTGCAAATATTATTGTGTGAAAGCTCTGAGCACGTTGGACTGAGGTTAATACCCACCTACATAATGTACCTACTTATAAAGAAAATATTGATTCAACTAGGTATGTAGGTATAGAGCCGGATAATTGAAAAAATATTTCGTACTTGTTTTTCTTTTGTAAATACCATTGTGGTTACCAGACGCCTTCGCCGGTAATGTAAAAGTTAAAAAGTAGGTCACTTCGCACCTTTTTATTTAGTGTACAATAACTGGTGCATTCATAATTATAATTATTTCCTGGGGTTTTGTTTGTTTTGTGTGCATTGTAAGGATCAGAGTTACGTAAGGTCTACGAAACGTGTTGTTTCTTTTGGTCACGCTATTAGCGTCTGGAAATGAAGCTGTGTATTGTAGGTATTATAAATTGTCTTTTGTGTATGAAAGCCGTGAGATTACGAGACGCTGTGCGCGGCGCGATGAATGAGCGACATTGCCTCGGAGGTGCGCTGGCTGCGCGCGCCTCCCGCCTGCGCCCGCGTCTACACTTTCACTGGCTGGATAGGCTCTGTAGCGATTGTTTATATCTTGTTAATGCGCCTTTTATGTCGCATCTAGATGTATCCGGCTGATGTGACGGCCGTTGACTCCGTTTCTAATTGTGGTTAACTGCAAGATTACATATTCTCTTTCCACTTTTTATTCAGCAGGTGAAGTTAAACCGATATCTCTCGGCAGTCTGCGGTCGGAGTAGGTATGTAGTTAGGTATACTTATCTTGTCAAGTTTTTTCTTAAAACTAACTCTACATCTCCTGCCTGAATAAAAATTATTTGCTATATCTATTGAATTCTTATAGATACCAGAAAAAAATAACTGGAAACGATTTCATGTAACATTATTGCCAATCTACTAATTCGTGTTTTAATTGATGGATTACAAGGGCTATTTCAGCTTGAATGCTATCCCACTGTACCAACATCTTTAAAGTTAGTAATGATTTCACTGTACAACCCTCATTAAACTTTACCATAATAGAAACGAAAGTTAAAAAAAAAAAGAAAAATACCCTAGTGCCTAGCCCTGCCACTGCCAGGGTCGCAAATCATCTAATGACTCTTTCCGCTCTGGGGTGGAGCGGAAGGGCGTGTCAGACTCTTACTGACTAAAACCCACCCCTGTTCCTCCCTGCCCTACGCGCCCGGGGGCGAGGTAACTCTTTCCAATTTATCCTCCACCCCCGGAGGATGACGCCAGGGTAAAAAAATAAAATTCTATTTAGTCCGTAAGTTAGATTAAGGCGCGTTATTACCTCAATAGTCAAAAAAATTGGTTTCTTGGATAGTCGAGTATGATGTAATGCAATGAAAAAATCTTTGCAAAAAATACAGTGGACAGAATTTTTTTTCCGAATAGAATAGTAAGAAAGGGTTTGATATTCCCAATAAAAATTTGTAAATTGCTCCACAAAAATACACTTTGGCGTCGAACATCTCTGTATTTTCAGCGATAGCAAATTTTTTTTTTAAAGAATTAAATAGAATTAGCATTTTATCAAAACTGACCGGACAATTATTTAATTTATTGTGTATATTCTGGATAATCTAAAGAAAACCCGTAAAATTCGCCTATTCGCATCGTCAACACAACTACGTGGTGTGGCGAGTTGCCGCCACTCTGCAAGTTGGATGAGGTGTGGTATCACGACGTGTGTGTGTCCGGCTTTAGCATGTGATGCAAAGTGTGTAGCCGGCTTTACAGGAGCCATATGCAATCAAAAGTGCAGCAGTCGACGTTAGAGCGCCTTACGCCGCGAGGCCGTACGCATCTCACCGCAGACTAAATTAATGTCTTATTAACATCGTCCTCGCAAATACACTAAAATCCCGAGTAATATCCCGTAAACGTTGGGGATTTTCCGGGAATAATAAATAACCCCATATTTACCGCGTCCGTGTAACTAGTGAACAAGAATAACCAGGAGTGTTGGTGTGAAGAGAATCGAGTGGCCACTCGTCGGGATCCTGCGAGGCTGCCGAAGGAAGAGTCAGGTACCGCTTTGTTTACTCGCTTAGAGTTAGGCCACCATACGCCGTCTACTGCCAACCACTCCCAACTTGAAGTTATACAGACAAATATAGGCAATTTTGGGCCAGCATTCACTCCAAGTGTTTGGTCGTAACAATGTACTGCATCCTGCAGAGAACCACAGCTATTTACATGCTTGGGCAACTCCATTAGATGGTCCTTTCGAGCCTGGATAGGCATCAGTAAAATTCAGTACAAATTAAGTACAAGTCATTACAGTAGGCACATAACTTTATTAGTGCCCCAAAATGGCGTCCCGCAAGCAAGAAGCTAAATTGGCTCAGCTTACCGCTAAAAAACAAATGATTTTCGAGCGAGTTAATCGCATATATAATGCTTCCAGAAACATCTCGAACTTTGATTCACGTTCAAATGAGACATTCTTAGCGCAGTCAGAAACAATTACTGAGCAATACAACAAATTTGAGGAAATAGTAGAACAAATGAATGAATTGCAATTCGAGATTGACCAAACCGCACCAGATTATTCGAGTCTATATTCTATTGAAGACTTATATTCTAATATTAAATATAAACGTAATCTCATACTTTCGAAAAACGAAACATCGGAACACAAAGGGGGTACTCGGATAAAATTACCGCCCATAGATTTGCCATCGTTTGACGGTAAAGCGGAAAACTGGCCCATATTTTACGAAATGTTTCGCAGCAATGTTCATTTAAATACCGATCTGGTTAACTCGCAGCGTGTCCAGTACTTGATCAGTAAATTGACTCATGATGCCTTAAAACTAACCGCAGGCATTGTTCCTACAGGTGATACATACAACGTTATGTGGAACAGTCTCGTTAAAAGGTATCAAGATAAGCGTAGTTTAGGGATTCATTATCTCAATAATATACTGGACATTAAACAATGCGCCGGAAATGCCGCGAGCCTCAATACATTTGTGGAACGATATTCAGCCTTGAAGCAGTTAGACATTACAGACTTACTGGATTTTGTTTTATTACACTGTGGTTTAAGAAAGGTTGACGCGCAAACTGTCTTACAGTTTGAATCCCGTGTGAGTGAGAAAGAATTACCTTCCTATGCGGAGTTTATAGCATTCATGCAAGCATATGTTAAAGTACTACAACGCTCATACGGTAATAATTTACAGACAGAACCGCGCGCTAAATCTACTTCAGCTAATCATCAAACAAAAAATAACACCGCTAAATCGTTCGTATCACGTAATGAACCGGTTTCAAATAGCAAATGTACGCTATGCGATAAGGATGACGTACAACATCAGCTGTTCTATTGCCCGCAGTTTAAAAATATTAGAACACCGCGAGCACGTTTTGAATTTATTAAATCTAAACGTGGCTGTATAAACTGTTTAAGTCTATCCCATTCTATGGTTAAATGTAAGTCACGGAACGTTTGTAAAATTTGTAAAAAGACCCATCATTCTCTCTTACATTTCAGAGAAAAAGATGAGTTATTATCGCCCGAGCCACAAGTGCCTACTAAGGATACATCTGTTTCGCTCACTACAGCTGTTAAAACTGGGTCAACTATTTTGCTAGCGACCGCGCAGTTATTTGCATCCTATAGCGACATCAGAAATAAGGAGGTAGTTCGGTGCCTACTAGATAACGGATCGCAAAATAATTTAATTACTGTGGACTGTTGTAAACGTTTGAATTTACCCATAATTAAATTACGCAATTCATCTTTACAAGGTGTTGGAATGACATCGAAACCAGTACACGGTTTTATTCATCTCAACATAGAATCTCGGATTGATCCTCATACGAAGTTTTCGATACAAGCGTTAGTTGTTGATTGTATTACAGATAGACTTCCCGCGAAATTTATTAGATTAAATAACAATGATAACATGTCATACTTAAATAACTTGCCGCTTGCCGATCCGACCTGGAATGTACCAGGCGGAATAGACGTTGTGCTTGGAGCACAATTGTTCCCCTTTATTTACCTAGGAGACAGGGTCGACTCAGGCACCCGCGCGCCCCCTGCTATACTGACTAGCTTCGGTTATGTACTTAAGGGTGATATTGATCGTTGTAGTAGTGATGTGACACACATTGCATCTTCGTTTACCGCGCAGGCTGACATTGAAGTCGAGTCAAATTTACATAAGTATTTTGAGCTAGAGGAAATTCCATCTCAACGTTTTATTAGTCCGGACGAATATTAGAGTGTGAAAATAATTTTAATTCTTCAGTCTTATTTGAAGACGGCAGATACTTTGTCGATCTACCCTTTGCGCGCTCACCCAGCGAGCTAGGTAGCTCGCGCGGTTACGCCCATCGGCGCTTACTTGCGCTCGAGCGTAAGTTTACGTTAATGCCGACCCTACGCGAGAATTATAATAAAACTATCGCGGATTATATAACTCAGGGGTATTTAGCGGAAGTGCCCGACTCTGAATTGACAGAGGAAGGTTATTACATACCGCATCATGCCGTCATTAGACCGGACAAGGACAGCATTCGAGTGGTTTTGGACGCTAGCGCCAAAACTCACTCGGGGTTGTCGCTCAATGACATTTTGCATGTCGGACCTAATTTGCAAGCAGACTTGTTTTTGTTATTACTTGATTTTCGTACATTCCCTGTCGTGATGACAGCGGATATAAAACAAATGTTCTTACGTATCGGTGTAAAAGAGCACCACCGCAAATATTTACGAATCTAGTATCGTTTTAGCAAAGGTGAGCCTATTCGCACCTTTCATTTTAACCGCGTTCCCTTCGGACTAAAGCCTAGTCCTTATTTAGCGATGCGCACACTGCGTAACTTGGCGTGTGAGCAAAGCGACCGCTTTCCTGAGGCTTCTAAATTGGTAGAAACTCAGTTTTACATGGACGACTACGTTTACTCTGTTTCGGACGAACAGACAGCTATGCGTCTATCCCGCGATTTAATTGATTTAATGAAGGTAGGTTCCTTTGACTTAGTCAAATGGGCTACCAATTCACCCGCTTTATTAGAGATTCTCCCAGAGTCTCACCGCTTACCAGTTAATTTTTCTGGCATGGATAATGATGTCCATAATTTCAAAATCCTTGGATTAACCTGGGAACCCGCTGATGATTATTTTTCTTTGACAACAATCGCCGTGGATGATAAATGCACGAAGCGCGCGATTCTATCGCTAGTTGCCCGCTTGTTCGACGTACTTGGCCTTGTAGGACCCGTTATGCTCGAACTTTGGTTAGCTAAAGTAGGATGGGATGAGGTTCCTCCGGAATCCATCACAAATCGGTTTGCCGCTTTTACGCGCGATTTTCCTTCACTCTCTTCTCTAAAGGTTCCTCGCCACATTGGCGTCTTTAGAGAAGCTGTAGTGAACATCGTAGCCTTTTGCGACGCCAGCTTTACTGGTTATGGCTGTTGTATTTATTTACACATTACCAACCCTACTGGTGATATCACTGTCCGACTCTTATGTGCAAAGTCCAAAGTCTCCCCCGCTAAAATAACAACGCTAGCGCGATTAGAACTTGTCGCCGCTTTACTTCTATCTAAACTTGTTCGCGTAGTCAAGGAAAAACTTTCCGCTCGTGTACCTATTACAGGTGTCCACGCTTTCTCGGACTCCACCATAGCTCTCTCGTGGATACACTCATCTCCCCATAGATGGTCTATTTTTGTCAGCAACCGCATTGCTCAAATACAGGAAAACTTACCTGCCGCTTGTTTCCGTCACGTGTCCGGGAAAGAGAATCCTAGCGATTGTCTGTCTCGCGGCATGCTGCCGTCGGATTTAATAAGACACTCGTTGTGGTGGAACGGCCCCACATGGCTACATCAGCCCATGAGCGAGTGGCCTTTAAAGTTCTCTCCTGCTCAATGTGAAACATTGCCGGAGTTTATATCAAAGGTTTTTCTTGTAGAAACTTCGAATACTGAACCGCGTATTTTAGATACTATAGCTGACCGTGTTTGCTCATGGAATAAACTGTTACGTGTATTTATGTACATTCTTAAATTTACAAACAGACTACATAGTCATAGTTCTGTTAAAAACATTCAAACCGCCGAAAATTTCATTGTTCGAACAGTTCAAAGTCTACATTTTGCTAGCGATTTAAATTTAATTAAAGCAGGTGAACTTCCAGCTAAGAAGTTGCGCTGTTTATCTGTCTTCATTGATAGCTTCGGAATCTTACGTATTGGGGGCAGATTGTCTAAATCTGACTTACCGTATGAAGCCAAGCATCCCGCGCTTTTACCTAAACGCGACCGCGTAGTCGATCTAATTATCGATCACTATCACAATACGTACTGCCATACGGGCCCAGGGTTATTGATGTCCATTATAAGGCAGCGGTTTTGGATATTGGGTGGCCGAACGGTTATACGTTCTCGTTGTCGGAAATGTAATACTTGTTTCCGTCTAAATCCTAAGCATCCAGTACCCAAATTGGCTGAACTTCCTGGATACCGCGTCCGTGATGCTAAAGCCTTTGTACACACCGGTGTAGATTTCGCCGGGCCGCTTGCTTACATACCTATTCGACGTAGAGGTCAACGTTCGCAGAAACTTTACATATGTTTGTTCGTATGCATGGTGACTAAAGCCATACATATCAAGCTTGTATCGGATCTCACATCTGAGGCTTTCCTATCCGCATTTAAGAGATTCATTTCCCGCCGCGGTCCAGTGTCTGTTATGTATTCAGACAATGGTACCAATTTTGTTGGCGCTAAGGCGCAATTGGATGATATTTATTCTTTTTTATTAAATTCAACTGTTCAAACGGATATTAAAAATGAGCTTCTTAAATCACGCATCGAGTGGACAAGGATACCGCCGCGAGCTCCACACTTCGGAGGTATTTGGGAGTCGAATATTAAGAGTGTTAAAACTCACTTGTTTAGAGTCGTAGGTAAACAACTTCTCACTTACGAGGAACTCTCGACCGTATTGGTGCAAATTGAGTGCCTTTTGAACTCTCGACCACTTAGTGTCATTTCGTCAGACCCACATCCGGAGGTACTCACGCCCGCGCATTTTTTAATGTCCAGTCCACTCACGTATTTGCCTTCTTCTGAATTGACAGAAGAAAACATAAACCTAAACAACCGCAAAAGGTTCTTGGATCAACTTGTGTTATCCTACTGGAATAAATAGCGAATTGAGTACTTGCACACGCTGCAAGTTCGCCAGAAGTGGTGCACTCCCGATCGCCCTATAGAGATAGGTACTGTCGTTCTCTTGAGTCAAGATAACGTACCTCCATTGACTTGGCCATTGGGTATCATAGAGGAAGTTTTTCCGGGATCGGATGGTGTAATTCGAGTCGCTTCAATAAAAACCGCATCAGGCACGTATAAACGTCCTGTCACTAAGTTGTATCCTTTGCCAACTCAATAGATTATTATTACTACGTAATTTAGTTTAATTTAGTTTAGGGTTCATAGTATACGTTCCAATGGTACGCCATTACATAGTTGTAATTTAGTTTATTCGACTTACCATAGTCAAATCGAACCGCAATTCATTCTCTGGATACTGATAATTATTGTTCCCGAGCATTATATCAATGCGATGGTGTTTCGGACTGCTGCTTGGATTTCCCTCAAAGCTCTTCAACAAGTAAATGCTTACATATCATCACCGCTTCTTGAACCTCACTCGCGCCGCATAGATTAGCAGCTTTTGAAAGCTCCTGGACCTTTCAAGGCGGGGAGCATGGTGTGGCGAGTTGCCGCCACTCTGCAAGTTGGATGGGGTGTATCACGACGTGTGTGTGTCCGGCTTTAGCATGTGATGCAAAGTGTGTAGCCGGCTTTACAGGAGCCATAGGCAATCAAAAGTGCAGCAGTCGACGTTAGAGCGCCTTACGCCGCGAGGCCGTACGCATCTCACCGCAGACTAAATTAATGTCTTATTAACATCGTCCCCGCAAATACACTAAAATCCCGAGTAATATCCCGTAAACGTTGGGGATTTGCCGGGAATAATAAATAACCCCATATTTACCGCGTCCGTGTAACTAGTGAACAAGAATAACCAGGAGTGTTGGTGTGAAGAGAATCGAGTGGCCACTCGTCGGGATCCTGCGAGGCTGCCGAAGGAAGAGTCAGGTACTGCTTTGTTTACTCGCTTAGAGTTAGGCCACCATACGCCGTCTACTGCCAACCACTCCCAACTTGAAGTTATACAGACAAATATAGGCAATTTTGGGCCAGCATTCACTCCAAGTGTTTGGTCGTAACAATGTCCTGCATCCTGCAGAGAACCACAGCTATTTACACGCTTGGGCAACTCCACTACGAGTATTATGTTCAATTCTCAACCTTATCCTCAACCTTACCTTGCTGCTATCTCAAATCGTAGTCAGTCCGGGCTTTAACCAAAAAATATTGGATTTGTATTTTTTGCTTTATCAAATTAATAAAAAAATACAAAGAAACAACGCATCAAAGTTCAGGAGTGGGGGTTTGTTACGTCACTTTTGAGTAAAAACTGGTACAATTTTAACTTAAGTGTGACGTCATCCGAAATTTCAACCCACTGTATCGTCTTCATTTTTTTTTAAAATGACAAAAGAAAAAATATGTGTTCAATATTTTTTGGTATCTAATCTAACTGACGGACTAGATTTCTTTAGTCGTCAACCCCATTGTAGGAACACGGATGGGATTTAGTCAGTAAGAGTCTGACACGTCCTCCCGCTCCAACCAGAGCGGGTGATGCAGTTTGATGATTTAATCCCACCCAATAAAAAAGTCTAGTACCTAGTGAACGCTATTCTGTTAATGCAATATCAAATATACCTACAAAAAAACTATGTATCTATCTCCTAAAATTGTTTTAATGATAAAAGTTAATTTATCTATCTGCATTTATATTTCATGAGTTGACATAACATACGCAGAATCTAGTCAATAATGCAACTACACAATCTATAGGTAAATAAGAGTTGATACTGCCAGGTTACTTGTTCCTTACATAAATATGTACATGTACATACCATGGATTTATTAATACAGGAATTCATAAGTCTTCAAACAATATAGGCAAAAACTTGACTGAATGGCACGATTTATTAGTTAAAGAATACATGGGTTCAGCCTTGTTTCACGGCTTGACTGTAACTGTAGGGTCGGATGGGGCTCGCGTTGCCTCGGCTGTCGTAAAAGGTGATGAGTTGCTTGACGCTGCCGGGTCCGGGGGTCGTGATGGGGTTGGCTACAGGTGCGGGGTTCACCGGAACAGGCCTGATTTGGGCAGGTTGCGCAGGCTTTGACGGTGCAGGTTGAGGTGCTACTGGCTTAGGAGTAGGCACTGGGGTTGGAGGTTTCGTGGTGGGTGCGGGAGCCCCGGGCGCCGGCACAGGTGCTGGTTGATATGCTGGCGCGGTCGGGGCCGGCGCGGACTGCTTAGGTGGCGCCACAGTGGGCTGTGGCCTCACCCCCCCACTCTCCATGTTTATAAAGTCAATGTTCGCATGTTTGTTTATCGGCACGACCTTACGACCTGAAGTTATAAACAGTTCAGGTTAATTTTGATTAGTTAGGCACTTACACATTAAAATAAAGAGGTTCACTGGAAATGGTTAAATTATATGAAACCAAAATATTAGGTACCTATGCTAAATGCATATCATAAAATAGAACTTTAAAAGTAAAGGTGTGGACAGCGATCATAATTGTCGTTACACCGGTTTTGAAAGAAATAAATAAATCCAAAATGATTTACTATGCACAAAGAGAAAATAAATCAAATTATAGCTAGAGATTTAAAAAAATCTGAACGGTGACAATGTTCTGAAATAGATATGGTTATCAAAATAAATTCTTACTTACATTCGATTGAACAAAAGGCGAATAACAAAATCAAAGCGGCGGCCTTCATGTTGCTCAGTGTGACTAGCGTCTGTTAGCACTGGTACGATAGTGATGCCAGAGAGTTAGGCTGTGCTCTGATTGGTCGATATCGATGTTAGCCAGGGTCGAGTCGTGCGGCTGGCCTGGTCGCGTCACTGCGTCAGCGACCTCTGCCTGACGTGACCTCATCGATAACATGTTCTCGGTATAGCCGGAATGTTTATATACACGAATTACGATTCATTTAATTAAGATAATTTAGCAATACACAAACTAACGGCTCATAACTCCATTTGTTTCAGACATCCCAAGCTAAAGTTACGAGCCAAAGCACCTCAATACACAATGCACCCCATAGGGTTATAAATACTGGCCATACGTGCACCGACTCTTCGCAAAGAGGGCCTTCGCTGTCCACAAGTAACGCCCGCCTGCTCCGTATTTCCGGCACACGCTAATATTTCACACAACTATTGCTCACTACGGCCATTCTCGTATGGTTCGTAACGGCTTGAGATGAAAAATAGTTCCACAATATCTACCTACATGATATGATTATGTTCCCTTTCACTACCAAAGTAGGTACCATCCGTACTTGGCTGATATCCCGACTAGTCTAGTCCTAATCGGTTTTTTTTTGGTGGGGTTGGAAATCATCCAATGACTTCTCCCGCTCTGGCTCTGGGTGTAGCGGGAGGGCGTGTCAGACTCTTACTGACTAAAACCCACCCCTCTTCCTTCCCTGCCTGAGTACCCAGGGGTGCGGTAACTCATTTTCAGAATTTATCCGCTACCCCTGGGCATGCAGGCACCGGCCACGATGGGCCCCGTCAGTGGTGGCTGACACTAATTTCTTTGAGGCGCGCGTGGAACACTACGCGCCGTCGACTCACGGGCCTGGTGCTGATCGGACGGCGAGCCACCCACTGCTCGCCGTCCGCAGGCCCGGGTAATCGCTAGTACCTAAAGTGCCAATAAATGAGTGACTTGACCTCTTCAAGACCACCCTCTCCCCCCTCGCCCTGTGTAATACCGGTGGCGCCTTCATTGAATAAAAAATCGGAGCATATCATGGTACTTTTGCCTACTACTTTGGATACGAAACATTCTGAGACCTGTTTTAACAACGTAAAAGCACCTTATCCTCTTTTATGCTATGCTACGATTTTTCATTCAATGAGGGCGCCACTTGGCCGGTAGTAGGGCCTTAAAATGCTCGCTGTGCACGGCAGGACGTGATCACTGTGTCACTGTCTTTTTTGAGATCGCTCGTTTGGCGGACAGAGTCCCCACTCTGTGCGCCCGCGACCCCGGAGTCTCACCTTAAACTATGCAGGCGAGGTGCGGTGTTTTAGGCGACACGGCGATTGCTTACACGACGCCTTCTCCGAGCGAGATCAGCAGCGTCTGTAGTCAGCTATATCCGTCAACCTTTAAGGCAAGAGTGACCAGGCATCTTTTGGGCTCGCTTACTCCATCCATGAGGTCTACCTCATCCATGACATGAGTCAAGGGTCAACACGGAATTTTAAAATAATACCACTTTATCAATCAGCAATTTGCCCACTCCTGGGATTGTGAGAGGGAGTGGGCAATAAAACATCAAGAAGGCATTCTGTTTTCGGTTCTAGAAAAATTGCTGGTTTCCCCACGATGTCGCCCTTCAACGTTTTTAGATCAGTAGTGTCGATTTGCCTACAGTGAAACGATAAAGCTCTTAGTTTTAAGTTCGAATCACGTCATAACAAAATTGTGTTGATGTTTACTTACTAAGAATTATAGTCACGTAGATTTCGTGGTATTTATTTATTAGCGACATACTTTGGAATTTCTGTGAAATAAAGTTATAAACAGCAAAGCAAATGGATATGGAAAACACGAGTGGCTATTCACAAAATAATGTATTATATGAACAGAATAATTTAGTAGAAACTGCGTGGGCGCTAAGAACCGCAGCGGGACATGCAGATAAATGACAATCAAGACGAGTTGTGATGTTATTGCTTCAATTAACTATGATTTATTCTATTCTGTACCTACCTGTAATCAAACAAGATTGGCTTTTATGTCAGTCTAAGTTTAAAATCTAGTACTTACCTAGAAGGGACTTAAAAAAAACCGGACAAGTGCGAGTCGGAAACGCGCACGAAGGGTTCCGTACCGTTATCTATAAAAACGGCAAAAAAATCACGTTTGCTGTATGGGAGCCCCCTTAAATATTTATTTTATTCTGTTTTTCAGTATTTGTATAGCGGCAACAGAAATACATCATCTGTGAAAATTTTAACTGTCTAACTATCACGGTTCATGAGATACAGCCTGGTGACAGACGGACAGACAGCGGAGTCTTAGTAATAGGGTCCCGTTTTACCCTTTGCGTATGGAACCCTAAAAACGGACAACCAAAATATTAGTTATTTTTAATTCCGAACATGGCAAGTGACAATGGTTTTCCAAAGAAGTAGGCGAAGTTTTCCAGTACTCGGACACAAATCCAACACTCGGACAAAATCGCTTAAGACCTACCACTGAGAAAAACTTAGTGGAAAACACAATAACACTATGCCCGAGCATCGAACATCGATCCCAGGAAGATGCGGAACAGTCGTGTTTATGACCGCTAAACCAACAAGGCATTGTAAGGTGCTAATCGATCACATTCACAGGTCACTTAGTCGGTTAGAAGCTTGAAAACTTAAAAAAAAAATTACTGCAGTTACAATTTGCAGACAAATTCAAGGAACCATCCTTTAATAAACAAATTGAGCATCATCAAACTAATATTTCCAACAAAGCATTCCAAACGGATGCTTTGTAGCTATGTACAGTTGTAACAGCACCGTACAAGTATTCAAACGTGATCGGACGAGAGCATAATGCATTATACATCGAGTAAGATACGATTTTCCCGCAGTGCGCGGGCGCACGCCACTGCTGCATTGCGCGCACGCGCCCGCCCGCAACGATGCGCTTCTGATAATGTCTCTTTTCTGATAACTTTCTTTTATTCGTGGGATATAAATACTGCTGCTGTTGTTACATCCCGATTCCAAATCCAAGTCATCATTTGACTCGTACAGGTGGCACATCAAGCCGTTGGTCCCGGACTGATCTCTCACCGGTAGAGACTATGAGAGTGAGGGAAGATGGAGTACATCCTTGTTGGCGCACACAATTAAGCAATAGCAATTAGCAAGCTATGTATATTATTATAATATCTCCCGTGAAGGCTAGCCTCAGCTGCGATTGGCTGCCATGGCCGAAATTCGATCAGGAGGACTTCTATGTGTGACTTGGACAAACTCTCATACCATGCCATGAGTGTTTGCCAGGTTCTTAGACTCTACACCGATGAAAATGTAAGTCAGGACATAAATAAAGTGTCTTACTTTGTTTTGATACGTTGATTTCAACGATTTATATTGGCATTCTAGTAGTTTAAAATTAGTAAATCTATCGTCATATCCGTACTAGCTGGTTGTTGTCTGTGATCGATTGAGGATACAAATTAACGAGATCATAAAATAATTATGATTTAAGAATTAACGGCTGCTTTAAATAGCTGAGACGATCTGTAATTTGAATGGAGCATTCGACCACAATAAACGGAAAATACGCAGCATTTGCTGAAGTTTGATGAGTAGTGTGTGAGGTGAACGCATATCCTCGCTTAGGCAACGCTACTCATTTATCAATCAGTGTTGGTCATGCACCTTGTTGAGTATTCAAATGAAATCATTTTGTTCATTCATAATAATTTAATAATGACAGGTCCCTTAAGGAAAAATATTCTTCATAATTATCTAAATCGAATTCTCAAATCTCTGGGTGCCAATACTTACATCAATTTCATTCTTGCTTGTTATTAGGGCTAAGCAGAAGCAGTCTTCAAATTCTAAAAAAAAAGTAAAAAAACGCGTTGCACAAATGACAATATACATTAAAGTAGATAAACATGTGTCGGGTATCCATACAGAAGCACAATCCGAGTAGCGTTCACAATTACACAAGTTGCATGTTTTGAAGTGTCAATGTCGGATACCTGCGGGGGTCAATTCTGTTTACCACGACGCAATCTACTTTACCTCTCATATTACATTCAGGGCAATCATCGTCATCGTCGTAAAAACCATCGCGCTAAGAATCTCAACAACACCTCGTATCTATAGTAGGTGCATGACATCACCAAAGGTCGCGTCTGTATCGCCTGCGCGCGCGGTCCGAAGGCTCAGAGATCACTAGTGCGCCGTGATCGCGCTGGAAACAACGTATTAAACTCGTATCCAAAATGAAAATTGTGCTTGTATTATTGGTTTGTGTAGCGGTATGTCGGGCCGACGACTTAGCGCATGCCGCGGGGCAAATATTCAACAACATTTTGCCTAATTTGATCGGGAACTCTGTGACCGGCCAGCAAGGGAACACAGCTACCAACACTCTCAACCAGATTGGAACAGTGGTCGGCGGAGTGGTCGACTATGCCAAAAAGAAGAGCTACGAGGATCTGTTGCGCCAGGTGCAGGACTCCACCACCGATGACGACATCCTGCGCATCAGTGAGGAGATGTTCAACGCGGATATCAACAACGCTTTAGCGTACATCCAAGTCAATTTGCAAGGCAAAACCAGCCCTATGTCTAAAGATGACAAAGCGCCAGCTGCGTAAGTTATTTTATTTTGACCTAAAGTATCTAATTGGACGTCAAATATGTGCTAAACAATAGGGAATATGCAGGATATTTTTTTATTTGTTCAATTGAAGACTTATAAACTATAGTGAACAAATATGAAGGAATTTTCAAAATATCATCATCAGCGACGAAGTTATAAAGCTTTAAAATTGATAATTAGAAAGAGAAGTCCGATATGTTTTTTGACGTCAAAGGACATGGCGTCCATACAACTGCCATAGAAAACAGCGTTTTCGAGAACGGGACAGATATTTTTGTTTAAAATTGTTATATCTCGTTTAATTTTCGATCGATTTTGATTCTGCTTGCACTGTTCGTATTCTACGAGTATTTTAGTATATTTATCGATAAACCGGTTAGATAACAAATATTTTTTTCATGCATATTCCCTATTATGATAAACGCTGTTCTAGGTAGTATGTGAGCAACAATTAGCTAGGTATCTGTTTATAAGACAGGCTGTGTTTTAGTCTCTTCTAACCAGTCACAATATTTTTAACTTGAAAATTAATAGCAAATGTAACAAATGTTTAAGTTACTAAGTAGGTACCCCTTTGTCATACCTTAGAAGGTAACTCTTTGTTATTCACACAAAAGTATTAATCTAGCTTTATTTTAAACACGTTCTGTTCGTCTCCTATAATTTTGTCAACAATATGTTCGCTTCTACATTGATAACATTGTAGCCTGCTGACCGTGCCGGAGAACGTGTGGAGTGGTCCCACGATACGGCCATTTGTTGCACTCTTCGACAACTACCACAAAAACGTGATCCGACCAGAGTTCGTCACGCCTAATGTGAGTACTTCACACCGTTTCAATTGAGTAATTCATTCCAACGTAGATATAAACACTAGACACCTGCATCCAACGAGGTAAACTAATGCTAGGTGATGTCATGTTGCAGGAGGAAACGGAACAGACCACTTTTATCAACACAATCCTTGCGACCGGTCCAATTAGAAGTCTTATGAACTTTTTGGTCAGCAAAGGTAATGAAACCTGTTTTTTTTTTACATTACATCACCCACGGGAAGTTATTTTCATTTATAAACTTAAAGTCCGAACCGACAAGCTAGATGATCAACTATCTTAGACAATTAAATATGTTAGGTAATTACTTATGTACCTACTTTATCAGGATATGGTAAGTAGGCAATACCTATTTAGCATAGCCTGATAAAGTAGGTATATACCTACCTAGGTACCTGATTTATTACAAGTCCCTAATTTTGTAATTACTTGCTAAACAACTATGATCTGTAACTAGACAGTAATACCTACTTTTATCTACATACATACAGGGCTTCCCAATTCGCATTCCATTTACATTTTAGTATATCGACTAAAATGTAAATGGAATGCGAATTGCTAACAGCTAAATCAATGGTAGGTACTATGTTTACAACTATGTACTCTACAAGCCATGAATTATAATCGATACATGTTCTTAGTAGGTAATCAACTCATGCATGCCTTCATATATTCATAACACACCATGTATCAAATGCGTATCTACTATATAAAAAGGGTGCTGTGGGATTTTGAACGCTCGCCTCAACACTGAAAGCTGAAAATCGAACCGAGCGTTTTTATTTACGCATTAATTCTAGATGTCGCCTATTTTTGACTAACGGTATTTGTGTCTTACAAATAAGTATATAATCTAATCCAACTGGCCTATACTGTCCCACTGCAGGAAAAATTAAATTTGATTTGATGATTTAAACTATACTTCAATTCGAAATAATTTGAATCACAATGCCAAAGTCGATACTTGTGTTGGTGGTAATACACCAACTCAAGTATCGAAAAAAAAAATTGATTTGATTTTTGGATTTTGTTTTAGAGTTTATTGTACTACAATTTTATAGTTATCTCGAATTCTGTATTCAAATATAACGATGGTCAATGTTTCCTGTAAGGTCTAACACAAATGAACGAGTACACCGAGCAAGTGGACCTGCTGAAGAAGATCTGGTTCACCAAGTACGCGCGCCACTGGACTGGGCTGTGCAAGTGCAGCTGCGCCTTCGAGAACATCTTCATGGCAGAGCTCAAGTCCAACGATGTGCTCGGTGAGGGCTGCTCTTCTTAATCTAGAATAAATAATCCTTATAAATCAGCCAAGTACGCAGAAGCCAAAACGTTGCCCACACTAGGAATTACTCCTGTATCGTGGGTGCGTTCACAAACATGTATACTCACATACACAAGACACCCAGACCCGGAACAACTATCTGTAGGTCATACAAATATTTGTTCCGTGCGGGGATCGAACCCGCGACACGCAGCGAAGCAGCCGAACGCTCAACCACTGCGCCAACCGTGTCGTCGAATATTATAGTGCAGAAGTATGTGTGCAAACACAGATGCAATCTCTGTTCCTTTAGGTACTCTCATAGTTGATGGGACGGCAATCCGACACGCAGTCTATAGATAGGTACTTTATCCTATAAATGCGAAAGTAAGTTTGTTTCTTACCTTTTCACATCTCAACCACTGAACTGATCATTAATAAATTTTGCATATAATTGTCAAGGGTACAGAAAAGGACATATAATGTCACCTTTCATCCAGAAAAAAGGTATTGTTCCCGAAGGAAAGAACAGTAAACGACGGTCACGATTGCTTTAGGACGCCAGATGGCGCTACGACCCTTTCGAATATTTTTGCTCCCGCGAGATGCTGGGGCGGATCGCTAGTAATTTTATAAAGCATTGAAATTGATTGTTGAGGAGCTCGTGGCCAAAGTAATAACAGCCGCACGGGTCGATCCATCAGGTTAAGCTAAGCTTGCCGGGGTTGGTCCATGCATGGGTGACAATCTTTACATACCGAGACTCCTCCGTGCCTCGGAATGCACGTTAAACTGTTGTTCCCGGCTGTCAATCGTGGATCTGTGAAGCAGTCGTTACGGGTCGTCAGAAGCCCGAAACTCTGACAAGTAGTCTTACCAAGGGGTATCGTATTACCCAGTAACTGGGTTGTGGAGGTCAGTAGGCAGTCGCTCCATGTAAAATACTGGTATTCAGCTGCATCCGGTTAGACTGGAAGCCGACCCCAAGATAGTTGGGAAAAGGCTAGGCAGATTGGTTGTTAAAATTGATTGTTTATTTTGTAAAAGGTAATCTCTGGAAGTTGATATTAATTTTACTACATACAATTTCAGTGATAAAAAGTAACACTATCGCAGGTGTCATAAGTTTTTCATTCTGCACAAATGCGCAGTTCCTGTGGGATTCTGAGTTTCATTACTATACATCGGCTTTTATACTCTAAAGAAGGACCTTCCACTTCCGCTTTGGTAAAATACCAACATGAAAAGCGCACGTACGATATCATAATATTGTTCAATTGAAGACTTATTAACTATAGTGAACAAATATGAAGGAATTTTCAAAATATCATCATCAGCGACGAAGTTATAAAGCTGTTGTTGATAATTAGAAAGAGAAGCCCGACGTGTTTTTTGACGTCAAAGGACATGACGCCCATACAACTTCCATAGAAAACAGCGTTTTCGAGAGAGGGACAGATATATTTGTTTAAAATTGTTATATCTCGTTTAATTTTCGATCAATTTTCGAGAGGCTATGGTTGGGCGCTTGAACTTGTCCTTACAGGTGTTCTTACAGGCTGTCTCAGAATGGGGCGATACCAATCTGGTCAAGTTCAATGCTGCTAAGACCCAGGCGTGTCTTTTTTCCACTAAGAGGAGCCAATTTCACCCGGCTCCATCTTTCCGAGGTGTAACCGTGCCGATAACCGACAAACTTGATCTTCTTGGTGTTACTCTAACATCTACCCTCAATTTTAGTCCCTTCATAGAGGCAAACGCTTAAGTGGCTGCCAAAAAGTTGAGGATACTCGCAAAGGTGAGAGACGGTACTTCACGCCGAAACAGCTGCTCCAACTCTATCAAGCGCAAGTTCGACCGTGTATGGAGTACTGCTCTCATCATTGGGACGGATCTGACAGATACCAGCTTGATGCCCTTGAGTCAATTGAGAAACGAGCCAAGAGGATCATCGGCAATGATGCTCCAAAGTCTTGAGCATAGACGCCGAGTTTCTAGCCTGTTGGTTTTCTATCGGTTGCATTTTGGGGAGTCTGCGACGGAATTGCATAATTTGATTCCGCCAAGCCCGTTTCATCAACGGATCACAAGACGTAGGGCGAAATGCCACCGGTTCATGGTGGACATCCCATCCATACGCACAAAGCATTTTGAGAACACATTCATTATGCTTACAGCTAGGGAGTGGAATTCCCTACCGGAGTCTGTGTTTCCTGATAGCTACAACCTGGGAGTCTTTAAGACAAGAGTGAATAGGTTACTTCTAGGCAAGCGGGTTCCATCTTCGACCACATCATCACTTACCATCAGGTAAGATAGTGGTCAAACGCGTGCCTATCAATAATAAAAAAAATAAAAATTGATTCTTTTCATGCATATTCCCTATTATCATTACAAAAGATACTTTACAAATTATCCTAGTTTTATACGATTGACAGTTTCATTCAACATTTTAAAAAATCAACACTGTGCACTTGTGTCATAGATAATGATAATATTAGACATGTATTTGTTTTGCTGGTCGTCTCTTATCTGTTTATTTTACCTGACTGCCCCTGAAGGAGGGTAATGTATTTCAAGTGTATGTACATACGTCTAAATTGGCACGACCTTAAGCCTGAACGTCTTGGTGGGTTTTAACAGATAGTATTTATTTCGGTTTTCCTTCCTTACTAAAGAGGAAACACTTACCCAAGCTCATATAAAACTAACGTTTATATTGCTTCTTTGTTTATTTTTTACACTAATAAAACACATGGGCGACAATTAATTGTTTCTGCCGTCTTCGCTTGGTGGGTACTGTTCGAGGCTGACCTTATAGGGAGTCCCGTCAATTTATAATTATTAGCACTCAACACATGTTCGTAAGCCACGAGGACTCAAATATAGCCCTCATGAGAGTCACAATGAAATGGCGACAAACAATTACATAAATCTGATAGGTAAATTATCTATTGAACAAAGAACTTACTCCTTTTATGAAGACGGTTAAAAGAAGGACAAAGCCTGGATTTATGCAGCCATTGCCTTTAAAATTATTTGACTCCGAGAACGATTACAATATTTCTGATTAGTGGTTTTACAGGTATTTTGGCTTCCCTTTTGACTACTGCTGGCTATAAGAACAAATAAAATAAATACTAGAGAGTTATTATTTATTGTTGAACACGGAGTTTGTTCTAGAACCATAACTAGCTGCGCCCGCGGTTTCACCCGCGTAGACCGGGATATATATATAGATAGCCTATGTGTTAATCCAGGATATAAACTATCTACATACCAAATTTCATCAAAACGGTCCAGCCGTTTGAGCGTGAAGGAGTAACAAACATACACACTCACAAACTTTCACATTTATAATATTACGAGTAGTATCTTAATTGTTTGTATTTACAGGTCTTCACAGCTGGTTGTTCTTCGCCAAGCGCGAACAAGATCGCAAAGCCAATTACTTGGGCTACTTGGATAAACTAGACCTGTCCGGGGTAAGTTGACATATTGCGATTCCTACTTTCTAATTTAAAGAATATTTCTCACGAAATGAAATGGGTTTCGTATCTCAACCGTAACTGACTCTTACCCTCGATTACTGAATTGAGAATTTGAAGTTAAGAACGTGTCAAACTACTTAAATGCAAAATGTTGACTGGTCTATACAGTAAACAAGATTTCGACAGGTTCTTACTTCAAAATTCTTAATTCAGAAACGGGGGGTTAAGTAGGTACATTAGTACCTACCTAGCTTGCATATTAAAATCAAGCCACCCCACAAAATACAAAGCAAAACTGCTAATAAAAAAGTTAGCATCCGGCTCCGTCAGTGCTAACCAATCGTTGGGGGTTATCGCAAGGTTAGGCCAGTAGAATGATTGTCTCGGGAACGTATTCGCATAACAACAGGAACCAAAACAAACATACTACATGACTATAAATCAACTCTTAACCGTATAACTATTATGTTTTACAGAAAGGAATGATACTGAAGCAGCACTCAATCCTGAGTGAGACGAAAGACGCGCCTGAGGTGACCATGTTCGTGGGAACGTCTCCTGAGCTCGAGATAGCGCTGTACACCATGTGCTTCATGGCCCGCCCCGACAGGCCCTGCCGTCTGCGCTACAACAACATCAACTTCTCCATACAGACCAAGACGCTGAAGGCGGAGAATGTGCTGCTCATTGACACCGCCTACCCTGTCTACTAACAGGCTACAGAACTAGTTATAGTCGGTGCGTTTCACGAACACGCGTCTGACATTACAATAAATGTCACAACGCACGCTCGCGAATTGCCAACACTATACATATTCAATACACTTTAAATCAAAAACACTCAGTGGCTGTAAGTAAACTAAAGCTCTCTTAATGAGGTCCAAATAAAGATAATAATTTATCCAAATATACGAGTAACGTAATGTACACTTTAGAACAAAGATAATGCTAGAGACAGGCAAATTATCAGGTCTCGCTCTATCCGCGGGTCTTGCCCTCTAAGATAAGCATGTTATTAGATATGAAATTTTCTCAATAACTTTAAAATAAGACTAGATAATGTTTAAAATAATAAACAAATTCAATGTAAACATCTTTTTATTGCAACATTTCTATGAAACATCGAAATCTACGATATATTAAATACAAACTCAATTTATAAATAACACTATAAAGAAGCCAGTTTTTTGTTTTTCTGTCGAAAACAGCACAAAGTGCGCTGATTCACATAACAACTAGTCTTCGGTAGTATCTATATAATTCGTAATACTCGACAATGTATATTTTATATATTTTGTTGAGATTTAATACAATTTAACCAACTATTTAATACAATAAAAGAATATCTAATTATCTACTCAAGGGCTAGGAACAACGATGAAATTCTTACCATCCAAAATTAGCAAGTAAATATTGTTGAAAAAGATAATTAATAAAATTAAAACTAAAAACAAGGTCGAAAAAGAGTAAATAATTTACATAGCATTCAGAATATTTGAATATAAAATAAGGACCAAAATTATGAAGAGAACAATCAATAATTTTAATTACAGTCATGATAATCACTCATGTGAATAAATAGCTTTCAAAATGCTTAATAAAAATAAGATTCTTGGTGGAGATAATAAAAATGTAACTTTGACCTCTTGCGATTATAAATCACGAGCAGTTTAGATGCTTCGAGAGTATTAATATTGATACATGATTAATAAATAACATACACGCAGTAAAAGCAATACCAAAAGTGTAAACAGATCACTCTGGATGTAAATGAATACTTATTCACCCGTATACTTATTCAGAATACTAATAGTCAGCTTTGAATACTTCAATGTTGTATGTAATTGTTTGTAAACTTATTCTACATTTCCTACTTATATTTATTTTACATTTACCCGCTGTTTGATTTTTCTTTATTCCAACGGAACGAATTGACAGTAAAGTTATGTTAAAATTAACAAAATAAATAAAGAAACTTATTGTAAGACGATATTAAATACTTCTGACTAGAATACCGTTCGATGATTTGCAGTATATCCACAGCATAGATACATTAATTAGTCTTACATTGTATTTCTAATCTAATTTGCTTAAAATTCTACTATTTAAATTCTCTTAAAATATATACAAACAATCATAAAATATCTAAAACCACTGATTCCAATAAGTTCATCTTTCAAAGTATTCTCGCCTCACTATTCAGGTATAGCAGCAGCAAATATATGGCAAAAATTGTTACAAAACTGATATAGGATAAGATAAAAAAATATTCTTAATTCGAAGTGATTACACGTGTACAAAATGACACTTAATTCAAACGAAATAGGAGCCATACTCGTGTGGCATGACTCCGCGGCGCGGGTAGAAGGTGTGCGTCAGCGAGTAGTTCATCAGATTGGAGATGTTGGACGTGTAGACGTCGGCGAAACGGAACAAGCGCCGCGAGAAGTAAGTCGGGTTGTGGTATGTACGGAACACGCTACCGAATTGTGGGTTAAATACTGCCTTTATTTCATTCCTGCAATTGACATAACATCTCCTACAATGGAAGCATGAAAACAAAACACAAGCGTTATTTTACAGCCAATCGGTCACGAATACACGACAACGATAATTTTGATTAAGAAATTGCTTATAATGTTGCTAACAAATCCAATAGTATGGTTGGTCATAGCCACTGAGATAATAGTTTAATTTGCCAGTTTTAAAGGATATGAGGCAACAGAATCACCTAGCGCCTGCCAAAACACACACAAAAATAATCCAATTGCTGCGGTCCTGCAGAAAGCATTAAATATAAAACAATCAGGCGCACATTTCTCGCGAATAATACTTATTACTTACGAGAGATCCAGATGGCATGAAAGAGTTGCAAAATTGTTAGATAATGGGTACTAACCTCAAGTAGTCACGCTCGGCCATCCACTCGGTGACGACCTCCAGCGCGTCCGCGTCCTTGTAGTCCTGATGGTCCTCTATAAGCTGGGTCAGCATCTGCAGCCAGTTGGCGTTCTCCTTGAACGACTGCGTGTTCAATGTGTTGATTTCGTGCTAGAAACAAAAATAGGAACATTTTTTTTTTTTTGATGAGCCCGCTCTTGATTGGCAACGAAAAGAGCGATAATTTTTTTTGCGCCTAATAAGCCGTAGACAGCTATAAAACTAAAACAAATGGGCAAAATACTCGCATCGGAGCAAAACGGCTATAGCTCTGCATGGATAAGTTCATCAATACAGTAGAGCAGATATCAATTAGAAAAACTCAAAACCTCTTAGCTGCACTTGGGAGCAACAAGTAAATTCTCAAGTAACTTCATCAATGTTTTGCCAAACTAGCTTACCCTTTAGCTGTAAACCAGAAATATATGCTGCTGCTTGAAAAATAATCGCAATATTAAAAGTCACAATCTTGAATTCAATTTCAATCCTTATTCTAAAAACAACGGTCTGGAGGTCGCAGACGCGACTGTTGAGAATGAGGTTCGATGTTAGATACTGGGTCAGTCAATACGTTACCGGGTTCTTCTATTAGGAAACTGTTAGTAGCATCGTCGTCTCTTAACGTGCGGTACTCTTATACCGTTCAGACTAAGCGAACTGGCGAACGCTTCTTCTTCGCTTAGCTCTTTACGGAGCGGCCGTGTTGAATATGAATTGTTTGCAATTGCTGTTATTTCGCCTCACGATTTCTCTCCATCTGGTGGAACGGACGCTTACGAGTGGGAATCATCTATGAACACCGCACGATCGTTCATCTCCAACACAGTGAGGGCTTTTAATATGCACACTTCTTCTTCTTAGCGTGTCGATGGCAAAAAATATCTAAATATTAATTTTGGCCCAGTATTCAGCGACGTTTTATGCACACGAGTCAACTGTAACATGGCTCGCGGATAAATTAGGAAAAGTGTTCCCGCGGCCCTCAGCACTCAGGCAACAGAAGGGACAGGGGTGGGTTTTAGTCAGTAAAAGTCTGACACGCCCTCCCGCTCCACCCAGAGCGGGAGAAGTCAATGCATAATTTCCCACCACAAAAAAAAAAAAATTGCACATCTGTCCACCCCGCATCGGCGAATACTGGAGTGATAACATTTTGTAAGCAATGGGAAATATAATTTCAGAGAATGTTTTTCAACATTTCCATTGTCCCATATGCTGAAGTGCCCCAAATGTCCGTTCACCTGCTCCCTTGATAATCTGAACAACGCCTCTGACGCCGCAATAAACGTGGCCGCTAACTGTGCCCAAGCAATAAAACTAGCTGTAAGGTCGACACGACACCAAGAAGAACTTTGTAAGCGTGATGCTCACCGTCAACTCGTTGATGATGGCCCCGGTGCGCCAGCCGTGCTCCAGCGTGACGTCGGCGAGGTCGCTGTATGGGTGGTCGCCGAAGTACAGCACCTGGTGGCCGCGCCAGCCAGTCAGGTCCTGCAGCTGCTTCACTGTGCCCTGCAATGTTATTGGTACGCCTTTATAAACAGCACAGCAATACAGCAGCCGCAGAACTTTCTTACTTTATTTTTTTTTAAATCAATCCAAAAGTTGTCTCTTTAAAAGATCGCTTTTGACGCTAAGGTCGTCCATTGTGTCACTCTATATAATGTTTTCTTCATCTATCGTAATAAACAGTATTCTATAAATCTATGAATATAATGTAGTTGATTAGTGAAAAGTAGCTAAAACTACTTATTGTTTTCTATATTAAACTTGATCCGCCCATGTTTTCGTCCGCATGAATAGTTCTATACTATCCCAAGTATACTCACTACTTATGTCTTAATTCAATACATGGTCTACCAAAGTGCCAAATTTCATCCAAATTCGTTCAGCCGCAGACGCGTGACTCAAACAATCAAACAGCCGTACTTTCACATTTATTTATTGGCCAACCAATAACTGTATATTTATACTGGTACATGTTAAGGTGAAAGTGCCAGGGTAGCCTGCGAAATTCAAATTTTCTTACGTTTTTTGCAATTTGCAGGTCAGTATCAGGTTGTATGTTGGTCAAAATATGATTCACGGCCGTAGCGTAAAAAATATTATAAATATTATATTTTTGTTTTTTTTTTTTTTTGTGTGTTCTTACTAGTATTTTTATTGTTTTTACATTTATAGCATTATTAGGATATGTACTGGATTATAAAAATAAGATTCTAATAACCTCTCCATTGCAGTTTTTACAACTTCGCCCGCTATGGGATTTGGAGACACAGTAGTAGCAGTGTATTGACGAACTAGTATTTTTACAAAACTATCAATGGTTCGTTCGAGTTGCACAGTTTACCTCATAATAAATAATTCCTTTTTCTAACGACGATACTTTCTCCCATATATGCGTGTTGGCACTTTTGTCAAAGACTCGGATGGGTCGCGAAACCTCCGTGAAGAACTTGGGTTTGTTCGCGTTCACTATCACTACGTCGAAGTAATCCCGCCAGTCGTGGCCCACTAACATTTCCATGCCTGCATTCCTGAAAAAACCATACACAAAAAATCAGCACATCATTTTTGCTTGTTTTCTCAGAAAATTCTCATATAAAGTTGGTAGAACTTCAGGATTGCCTTGTAGAATTCTTTTTACATCAATCATTCCAATAACCTGACTCCGTATCAAAGTTGCGACAAACAAATAGGTACCGTCAAATGTTAGGGCGACAGTGCGCTGTAGGCTCAAGTACACCTTCCAATTTCAAGGGACCCAATTTAGGAAACAGGAAGGTGTAATAGCAATTAGAGCAGTTAGTGTCCGATTTAGTGAGATAGCTAGCTCCCGATTTGACTTCCTAAATTGTGTACGATTTAGGATAGTGTAATCGCATCACTACGATTTAGAGCTAAGTGTTGCCAATTTAGCGACTTTGTCGCTACAAATGGGCTATTAGCATCTTTATATGTGTACCCGTCAAGCCGTCAGGCCCCTCACGTCATTGTCGCGAGGGGCCTGACGGATTAAAATAAAATAAAATTAAGGTGCCTTTCCCAGAAAAAAAATCCGAGTCCGCTCTTTTTCTTTTTTGGTCTGCTCCTGGTAGAATCAGTTTTAGAGACTTTCTAGCGACTTTTGATATTCTGTCTAGGGGCATGAATTTGTAAGAGTTGGCAACACTGCCAATTTAGGAGTCAAATTTAGGATAGTGTAATCGCTCTACAATTTAGGAAGTCAAATCGGGAACTCTCAATCTCACTAAATCGGACACTAACTGCTCTAACTGCTATTATCACAACTTCCTGTTTCCTAAATGGGGTCCCTTGAATTTGATTTTGCCTTTAGTTTGTCGAGCGAAAATTGTGTCGCGCTATCGTTCGTCAATCAAAAGTTTCGTCGTCCCATCGTTTGTCGTGAAAACATTCAGTCGCACTAACGTGCATCGAGCTGATGTGCTGTCGCACCACTGATGGTCGACATAGCGTACTTTCGCCCTAACATTTGCCGGTATTTGTTTGTCGCAACTTTGATACGGAGTCCAATAACCTCTTCTTATATTCAATTGTTATCATGTGACATATTTTTTTTTGTAGAGTAGCCTCCATATGACTTCTAATGATCTTCTAAATGAAATATGCTCGTACGTGAGTGCGTGTACTATTTCAACCGACATCGTCCGATGACGTCCGATAATTCGGACGATTTGGTACAGGTGTACTCGTACCATATGTAACTGCGTGCAGCACGTGTTGTATGTTAGTCAAATGTATCGAACACGTCACTAAAAGCGTTTCTCTCACATGTCTGTAAACAAGTCTCACGTGATTATTAATAGGACAATGTGTTCTATGTTGATACAATGTAGTTTGCTAAATGGCCTAGATAGACTAGACTAAATATCATAATTATAATAATGCATTGTATACATGCAACTTACACAAAATGATAGGGACTATTAGTGACAAGGAAAAGTTTCTTATCATTCTCCTGTAGCATTTGGAAGTATTTCCTTAAGTCTGAATTTGGCCTGATATACTCCTTCACGTTTTGAGCAACAATCTTGTGCATGATGGGATGGCAGCTTTGCACTGAGTTCTAGAATTTAAAAAGCCCAGGATTAATTTTTTTTTAAGTTCTTTTTTTAGATAGGAAAATATATAATTTTATAATTCCATTACCTTGACATCTAAGAACAAAATTTCTGGATGATAGTCAATATGATTTTTAATAAAGTATTCTGCTACATTACAAAGTAAACCCATTTCAGGAACTGAAAATAGATCAGCTAAATGTACCATCTTAGCTCTGTTTGGCTGAAAAAAAGAGATAACATTTTGATCACTTATGTTTAATTTTTATGTAGAATTTATGAGTGCCAGTTTACTTTGGTGAATCACATTTGTAATGGAATTGGAATTGTAACAACAAACTAATAGCTAGTACCCACATTCTGACTCAAAATACTCCATTTACTTCTTGGCAATCGTTCTGAAACATTTCAGGACAATAATAGATGACTTTCAAATGAAGAAAAACAAAACATAACAATAATACTTTGCGTGTGTCCTTTTCTTATTAACGTAACAATGGTGAATGCTGAACACATGGGTTTATGTGTTTATATTGAGTACAGACAGAATCATACAAATATATTTAGTAGGTACATAATATATATCAATGTCTTGTCACACATGGTCCTTGTGTCTACATTGCAAAGGGGAGAACAAATGAATGATTGCTTACAAGTGCCAGTGATTACTGACTGCTATCTAGTTACTACTCTGAATATTCTACACAAAGTGATTTTCAACCTTATCTAAAGGAAATAATGATTGCAATTTAGAAAACACGTCGCTTTAACATGGTTATGGTGGTTATGTAAGCGATATGACGATTATAGGAAGGAGTTTATAAACCATGTGTAGTTTACTCTGTTACTACTTTATTAAAGGTACTTATTTTTTTATTTTTACATCTACGTTATTATAATAAAAACCAATTGCGGAATGTAAGTTAGCACATCACTCCAAGAATGGTTGCACCTATTTGGCTAATTCTTTTTAGTTGTGTTTTTTACATCTACATAAACAGGGTAGAAACTTTCAGAAGGGCAGTAAGGGGAACTACCTTAGCCGTTGCAGCTACACGAAAGAGGTCATTGGAGACTATCCATAATTATCAAGCAATTTTATCCCCATTCATAGATTTTTAAAAAGATGTACAGTTAGCAAAAAAATGGCCATTTTACACAAAACAGATTTTTGATGCCAATCAATCCTATTTAATACTAGAAATAACCATATTTATAATTTAGAAGTTTTTAATCAGTATTAGAAACAGGATCGATAGACATCAAAATTTTGTGTAAAGTTTTCATACAAAATGTATGATGTCCTTCTTATTGGAATGGATGATAAAATAAAAAATAATGTTAGACTTCATGATCTAAGACCAAACATTTGTTAGAGAAATTTAATCCTGAACAATAATCATATCGATTGGTACAATAAAATAGCGTGTTTTTTTTAAATTTTTAGCTGGTTCGTTTCCTCGTTTAGGTAAGCTTGTCGAGAAATCTGTAAATGGAGTTTGGTTTCTTATTAAAAATAAAGGAATGTTTCCTTTAAGTAAAATAATCTATCTTAAGGATTTAAAGTGGTTTCCCTTCAGGGCCCATTTATATTTTCCACCCTGTATATTACACCCATGCCAAGCCAGGGTGGGTGGCTAGTTAATAATATTATTTTATGTTACTTTTACCAACTTACTTTATGAGCTCTGGTATCACCTTCAACATATGCTATGGGTATAATTCTGTTTCTGTATAACTTGAGCACTTCATCAGCCGGCACCTGGGTGAAACCTCGGTACACCGCTCCTAATTGTATTTGTAAGAAAGAGTCCAATTTCAGCAGGAGTCCTTTCTCTATGTCGTAATGCAAACCTCTGACGGCAAAGTTTGGTTTGTATTCTAATTGCAATATTTCTGCAGGATACTGAAACCAATAGATAATAATTAAGTGTTTTCAAATAAAAGTTGTGTGGCTCGACCAACACCCTAAGAGGCTCTCGTTAGGCAGCTGGATCAAGGGCTTGATTCAGTAAGCAGTACTTCTGGACATGGCTCATATTGTTAGGAACCGCCTGTAGCTTGGGCCTTGTTTAATACTGGTGGGTTACTATATTTTTTTTAAATTTAGTAATGTAATCTACATGTTGTAGATTATAAGTGAATAAACAAAATAAGTGTTTTTATTACTGAGTGTCAACCAACTTCTGGAACAATAGCCAATCAGCGAATATTGAATATTAAACAACCCTTTTACTGATTGATGAATTCAGAATGAGAATTCGGACCTATTACTGATTGACGAATATCCATCATAGTAAGACAAGCTTAAGCTAACTAATCAGCTATCTCCCACTTTCTAATGGTATTGACTTTGGAAGCACTTTCATTTAGCGCCAATCGCGGATTTATAGTAGGTATTTTTTTTTGGGTAGAGGATACCCTTTTTAGTGTAAATTTGAAAACCCCAAAACGCGCAAAACCATAGGGGCCGAGAAAAAAATTGTCAAAATTTTTCAAAATTGGTGAAAAATTAAGAGTGAAGAAGATCACGTGTGTGTGTAAAGACTATTTCCAAGCAATAATACGATCAATGGCATCTTCAAGGTCAAGATTAACACCCCAAAAGCCGAAGGTCAAGGTCATTCGTCGAAGGGCAAAGGCATTTTTTATTTTATTATAATGTTATATGTTTGCATGACGATGGAGCCACATGTCGACGGAGCCCCGCTTCGCGGGGCTCCTACTTCTGAGTTGTTTATAAAAAAATAACCACGAAGGGGATGGCGGGGTCTGTTCGCTCGCTTCGCTCGCTCTCTTGACCCCGCCATCCCCATCTAACCTAACCTGTCCGAGTCGGGGTGCCCTAAGTCCCGAGCTCGCTTCGCTCGCTCTTGCATCTTGTCATTGCTTTTTTACTTAGTGAAGATTGAGTGAGTGTTAAGTTTAGTGTGTAGTGTAATAGGTAACATAATAATAAAAAAAACAACAAAAAAAAACAGAACATACGAGTGAAGGACGTAAGACTAGGCAATATGGTCAAAAGACCTTGGCCTTCCCTTCGGGGTAAAAAAAAAATACGACGAGTGACAACTGTCAAACGTTTTTTTCGCGATATTCTTACGTTTCGTTACTTACGATCTTTAGAGTAAATAAAAATAGTACAACTTTTTTAAATTTAATTTTATTATATTTGCTTAATAATTGAATTCATGGCGGTAGCAGATATTTAAAAATGAATTAAAGGTGAAAACTCACAATGTTTACACTAAAAACCATTAAAAATCCACTGTCGTTTTGTCTAAACGTAAAACGAAACGACCTAGGAATGAAATTCGTACAATGTCTGTGGCATTATGTCAATTTTATTAAGTAAACTAGTAGAATTTTCTGAAACTTTATGATTTTTTTTCTCAAAAAGTAGACGTTTGCGCGTTAAAATGTTTTACGAAAGTGTTTTACTTAAATACATGTACAAGCTGTAAAATTGTGAAGCCTCGCACAGATTGGCGCTAAAGGAAAGTGGAGCCTTGACTTTTGCTCTGCTGCTTGGAATTAGATAAAGTTTACACATACCAACCTTATATTTGTCCAAAAGTATTTCTCTGCCAAGATTATATATCAAATGTTCCAAGCTAGGTTTATAATGCGCTAGTGTGTAATCATAATCAAATCCATATACTTTAACTTCAGAGAGGTCCAGCTCATTACAAGCAAATACACCCCGTGGATTCACATCTTGAGGTAGTTTTTTTGCTACGAAAATTTATTAATATTTATATTATTGGCGCCTTCATTATACAATCAAATAAAAGATGCTTGCATACACTTACATTTAAACTTAAGCCTAGTACGACAGTAGGCCTCTTTTAATAATTCGCGTGTAGAAAAACTCCTGCGTATTATATCTTCCGGATTTTTTTTCGGCAACTGTGGTATGCAGCATTTCCATTTTCTTATACCATTTACAGTTAAATTACTACGTAAACTCATCAGAGAAGCCATTCTTATTAGACACAGAGCGAAATTTATCACATAGAACTAAACCCAATACACATGGATTTAGTATTTTACGCATTAACACAACGAAAATAGATTAGGTAACTGTCAGCTTATGTATTAATTTAAAATTGTTGCATAATTATTCGAATAAACATCACATACACACTACTTTTACACTACCGTCTACGAGCTTTCCGTTTTCGTTCCCGACTGAATGACACTTGGTTTATACTGACACTTGACAGACAATAATTTTTTTTTTTTTTCGCCCTTTCTCGGGCAGGCTAAGGTCATAAACCATACCGCCTCGTCTTTAGTAGTGTATTTTTACTTTTTTTTCCATTAGAATGCAGATGTAACACATTCTAATGTTTTTTGCAGTAATTGGCAACAAATGTGTCGAGTCAGCCTTCTCGGCAAACTTCACTGAGGTAGTCAATACTACAATAAAATTCTCAGCTCTATTTTACCGAGATCGCGCCTGTTTCAATGATTCCACATATTGTCCAGTCGCGTAGACACTTGAGACACAAAACTACACCAATTTTACATCACAATATCCACTAGGAATCAATAAACGAATAATTAAAACAGCCACTGAACTGCACTCGAGAAAATCCCGCCAAAAACCTTTGACAGACAATAATGCGTTTGACAGTTGACGGGCTACAAGATGTTGCAAGGGACAACTAACGTAACGTGCAACGTGCAACCTATTTGGCAAAAAGCACTCCTATCCTACTAATCGCCAGGTTTGGGGAGTACCTCTCATCCCCCCCGCGTTTAAAACGTCAAAAACCGTCAACCCCCGCCGTATTTCCCGCAGTTTGACATGTTTACGAGCCAACTCTGGATTACAGACGTTTCTATTGGCGCGAGGCACTTAATGTATACTGTTTTGGGTTCTTGAATAAACAAACCATAATATAAAATGTAAACAATACTTGTATATCCAGAGTTGAATTATGAAACGATTTTATCAGCTAACTGGCTGAAATAGTGTCTGTTCCTATGTTAGATTGATTTCTGATATAACTTCTAAATCAATATACACGAAATTTTTACATTTATCCTAAATCTTTGTCCAATAGAAGTTTGATCAAAGAGGTAGGAACGTCTTCATCAAAATGGCTGCAACTAGGATTTTGTCTTTCTTTAATATATGGTGATACTTTCATATCAATGTTGAGTCATTTAGACCTAAAAAACGCTTTTAGGAATGTTTGTCCTCGACTTGTTATTATTTAATTATCTTGAATGCTTTTTTCTCTTCGCCTTTCGATCCATGGCTTTACCTAAAGCTTTTTCTTGTTTTATTTTTTTCTTTTTAATAATAGGTACTCTAATGATAATAGCAGCACATAAAGTTGCTCCATTTTCTCAGACTACGTAAAATCTTGGACAAAGATATTGGACAAGTGCAATGGGCACAAATGTAATGTAATTATGATGTTATTTCGTGAAAATACTATCTAATACTATGTAATAACTACATAATAATGAATGAATATTTACCCAAAATACAACACTTGAAAACACTTAAAAAATCTTGTACACCTCACATTTGATTGACAAAAAAGTATTATAGGTGTTTACGAAGTTCTTTATTATGATAAAATACAGAAGCTAAGTACTGTTTATGGCCATGCAAGATGCAAGAAGGAAAGCAGTGAAGCATGCCTTTGCATCTTTTACATATCAAAGTGTACATATGACGTTTTTACAGATAGGTTTGTTAAAAAATAAAAATAAAATTTAAGGTAAGTCAGAATGCAGACTTTTTAAATAGTATAATTATTCAATATTAATCCATAACTGTAAGGAAGGTTAGACCTCTAGTTAATATATTTCAGTGGTTTAATAAAACAGGTTTTAGAAAATTATTAGTTTGTGTTATTTAGGTAGATACGAGTACATCGTTAATTTACAATAAATATTATCTAATAACTAACTATTTATAACCTCCTCATCATCATCATTTCAGCCGAAAGACGTCCACTACTGGACATAGGCCTCCCTCAAGTGTCACCACAATGATCAATCCTGTGCGTCTCGCATCCATCGGCTACCCGCGACCCTCACCAGGTCGTTGGTCCACCTTGTGGGAGGCCTTCCAACGATGCGTCTTCCAGTACGCGGTTGCCATTCCAGATCTTTTCGGCCCCATCGACCATCTGTTCTGCGAGTAATGTGCCCTGCTCACCGCCACTTCAGTTTGGCGATTCTTCGGGCTATGTCGGTAACCTTATTTCTAGGAAACTCCGAGCATTGCCCTCTCCATTGCCCTTTGGGTGACGACCACGTTTCGGTTCCCTATGTCATCACTGGCAACACGCACTGGCATTGACTTTCATCTTGAGACACTGTGATATGTTAGATGAGAAGATATCACGCAACTTCCCGAACGCCGCCCAGCCGAGTCGGATTCGACGGTTGAGCTGTTTCTCGAAGTTAGCCCTACCTAACTGGACCGTTTGTCCCAGGTAGACGTACTCGTCTACAACTTCGAGTGTAGAGTTTCCCATCTTGATAAGAGTGGGTGCCACATGGGTATTTACCATGCATGACCTTGGTTTTGTCCATGTTCATTTTAAAATCCAATCTTTCGGAAGCTCTACTGAGGTCATCGAGCATTGTACTCAGGTCCTCCATAGTCTCAGCCATGATGACTATATCGTCGGCAAATCGAAGATGAGTGATGTCTTTTCAGTCCAGAACCTTGAAGACATCCTCCATTGCGGCCGTGAACAGTCTCGGAGAAATGACGTCTCCCTGCCTCACACCCCGCTGTAGGAGGACAGGTTTCGAGGTCTGGTCCTGAAGTCGGAATGACATGATAGTCAATCTGGCACCTTTGGAGAGACTGAAGCACAGCCCAAGTCTCAATCGAATCGAAGGCTTTCTCGTAGTCCGCAAACGCTAAGCAGAGGGGCAGATTATAATATTCGATCTTCTGTATAACCTGCCGCAGCGTGTGTATGTGGTCTACAGTGCTGAAGTCTTTTCAGAATCCGGCTTGCTCGGGAGGCTGAAAGTCGTCAAACCTGCGCGCGAGACAGTTCGCGATGACTCTGGAGAACAGCTTGTAGACATGGCTCAGAAGTGAGATGGGCCTGTAATTCTTAAGCAGGGCATTGTCGCCCTTCTTAAAGAAAAGTACCACCACACCTCTGCCCCAAGCCTGTGGCGTTTTCCCCTCGAGTATGACGGAATCGAATAGTTTCTGAAGGGCCTTAAGGACCGGCTTTCCACCCGCCTTCAGAAGTTCGGCCGTGATTCTGTTATCACCCGACGCCTTGTTGTTCTTAAGCTGCTTCAGAGCCATCCTAATCTCATACAGGCTGACGTCCGGGATGTCTTCGGTATAGTGTCGGGTCAATCTAGCTCTTGGGTCGTTAGCTAGATTTGCAGCGGGTTTAGACGTTGACGTGTATAACTGTCCGTAGAACGTCTCGATCTCTCCCAGAAGTTCCGATTTCGTGGATATGGTTCTGCCATCGTCGGTCTTCAGTTTTGTGAGCTGGCTTTGCCCAATAGACAGATCTCTTGCAAAGACCTTGGAGCACTCGTTACAACAGAAACTATCGTAATGGCGGCGATCAGTGTTGCGAATTTGCGGGTGCACCTCTGGCTGGCGCGTGTGGTTAGTATTTCTTCTCCCTCTATTGTATGGGAATGAGATAGGAGGAAACGGGATGCATAGTTAGCTCAAACTGCGGTCCAATAAGAAATGAGATGCGTTCGGAAATATGATAGTAATTTATATTACTAAAATTTGTACCAATAGCCGTGATTTGAATTTCTTGCTGGCTCTTGCAGGGGCTGAGGCTGACATGCAAATTTTTGTTATTTTTTTCACACTTTCTGAGTATTTTCAAGTATAAATTTTGTCCAAGTTACCCTTAGTTTTTATTTAAATCGATTGTTCTCAATAATCTCTATAAACACACGAAAGAATCACCGCGCTATCATATGTGAGTCGTGAGTTATACTAAATAGAAATAAGCAAGAACGCCGGTTTCCATCATTGTACGCCGCGCCACCACCCCAGCCCCGATGCTAACTCAAGGTTACTGACTATATGAGCTAATTAATGATACTAAATTCTAATATAATAATCAAAAATATCGAACATACGTGACGGATTATTTTTTGGTATAAAACCTTCATTTTACGTCAAAATATAACGGAAAAAATTTACCGTGTGTATCTTTACTCGTACTATTCAAAACTGTAATAAAAAAATATTGACGTATTAGTACTTACGTCTTTGTTGACCTGGGTATGCGATTATCATCCTCTGAGTGTGTGAACCTTGCCCCAGGATATAAGACTTTTCGTTATTTAATAATAGAGGTTTAAATCGCGTGAGTCGGTACTATAATACTAGTCTTAAGGACCAGAAGCGGTTATTATTTAAATGAAAATAAATGACTCGTCAACCAAGAAAGTTCTATTGCTTAAAAACGTTTTACAATAACAAGTACGCTAATACTTCTACAACATTATAAACACGACCTTTGAATAACATTATAACGACTCTAAAATACGTCAGTCGCGTCCGGAGCCAAACGAAGAAGAGCCCGTTGACAGCGCGCTATGCCTTTTTATACACTTCCACTCGTTGCGGGTAGGTTGGAAGAGGGAATATCTAACACGGCCGTTCCTGATAGCGTGACGTCCTCGACCGCAACTTCATTCCCATCAGATCCATCTGTCACAACCTGGCCATCATCATTATTTTGACCGTCATCATTATCTGGAAATACAGAGTACATGAGTAATTAAATAACATGACCACTATGGTTTGAAGCTTATTCAGCCTGAAGTAGTTTCATAAGTAAGGATTCACGAATTTGTCCAGTGTTCCAGGCGCAAGCGTGCACTCAAGCGCCAGCAACAAGGACCATCAATAGTGATTTTTAAAGTTGAAACAGCTTCAAACCCAAGACATTCAGTGCATAGCTAATGATAGAATCCGGATTTCCATCACTCGCAATACATTGTTATCGACAGAGGCCCAAACGTTCGCTTGTCGTTTTCACGAATAGATAGTAGAGGCCCAAAGGTTATGCTTACTATGAATTTGTGACACATTGCGTCATTGAGACAGAGGCCCAAAAGTTCTGCATGCCTCCACCATGGCCGCAAAACAGAGCAGAGGCCCAAACGTTAGCATGCTCATCAATATAACCACGACAGAGGCTCCACGTTTGCTTGTCGTCACTTACCAACCACGTCATAAAGACAGAGGCATAGAGTCCGCATGTCTCTCATATGCCCGCGGTACTGAGCAATGCATCATGAAGACACAGGCATCAAGTCAGCATCTCTCCACGGAGCGCAAACCATGCGCACAACGCAGCGCACGCTATGAGGCGCACACCCAGCGCACCATGCAGCGCAGCACAGCACACCATATAGTGCATTCCATGCGCACCATGAAGTAGCCAGCGCGCACCACGGAGCGCACACCCAGCGCACCAAGAAGTGCCCAGCGCGCACCACGGAGCGCAAACCATGCGCATCACGTGGCGCACGACATGCGCATCACACAGCGCACACCATAGCGCTTCACGCAGCTCACACCATAGCGCTTCACGCAGCGCACACCATAGCGATTCACGCAGGGCGCCACCGCGCACTACGACGCGGACCACTGCGCATGACACAGCGGATGCAGGCAAGCACCAGCACCTCACACGCAGCGACTGCACATCTAGTCTGCACTATCCTGAAACAGGTCCAATCCGAGGCACGGAGAAGTCTCGGTATGTAATAATTCAGTCACCCATCCACGGACCAACCCCTTCAAGGGTTGCTCAACCTTGAAAGTTGACCAGTGCGGCTGAAGTCACCCAACTCACACAACTCCAATAGCACTGGCATATATATGAAGTTCCATGGGACACTGGTAACAAATATTGCTAAAACCGGTTCGTTAGTCAAGCAGTTTATGTATGTGGGTAGTCGCGAGCATACTGCTCAGCGGCACGAAAAATAGGTTTACCCTTCCTCAGCAGGCTTGATATGCTTGCTGTCTTAAGAGGCATGGCCTGCAATTTAACAGCGAAAATAGCTTGCAAGCCCCAGAAACTACAGGACCGGTAACGTTAGTAGGTTCCGATGATCGAAAGAGAGTATTCACTTTCCCTGGGCTCGGCCGTACCTGACCATGTACAATCAGTCGCCCCTGGTAACTACTGACTTACCTTCCCGAAAAAGGAATGTCAAACCCGCCAGAGTTAAAATTTCAACAGGTTGGTAGTTTTCAACTTCTTAGATAGTCATTTAACTAAATCGACACGTAGCAATAATTTAAGGCGTATGTCGCATAAGCCTGGTTTTTATTTAAGGTGGAAGCGCCAGTACGCATAACCTCACACAATACAGACACAGAATCAATTATACGGGAACAAAGATCTTTTCTGCTTGAAATTACCCCAGGAACTATCATTCGTCATCCAGTCATTTAACCACGACTTTGCATCGCTACACAAGCAAATACCTATATGCCCTAGGCCTTCACTATTTTACCGGTTATCCATGTATTAGGCACACTCCACTTTGGCATATATTTAAATCATGAACTCTTCGATTCGGTGATAGAAATTATGTAGCTTCGACTAAAAGAGTGTTGCCGCTTTAAAACTTAAACATTGTTTGCAATCAAAACGTTAGTAGGTTCCGATGATCGAAAGAGAGTATTCACTTTCCCTGGGCTCGGCCGTACCTGACCATGTACAATCAGTCGCCCCTACCAGAGTTAAAACTTCAACAGGTAGGTAGTTTTCAACTTAAAAAGTGTAGCCGCTTAAAACTTGAACATTGTTTGCAATCAGGGGTTCGTTCAACCGTATTTGATAAAAATAACTGGCTTTCGGTATTTGAATGCAACGGACGTTCACTAATTGATACTCGGTAACTTACGCTCAATAACTTCTAACCTCATAAGAGTTCGACAGAGAGCATCGTCAAACAAGTCGTCAAGTTTTGCAATATCTTCTTTTCAATACTTTTGAACATGCGACCAATTATTAAGTAAAAAATAATTGTGGCTACCCCCTAGGGCCGTAACAATGCGGTGAGCGAGCGGGCGTAATGCACTCTTGTGATTTATTTTTAAACCTAAACATCTAAGTCGAATATGTTTCAGATCACACTAGCTTGCGACCGTGACCACCAAACAAAACTTTGGGACTCCCTGGGTTCGCGACCTACAGTTTGAAAAACACTGATCTACAAGAACGAGGTCTGCCACGAGGTCTGCCACGAGTTCTACGCAAAACACTGCCGCTTATACGATCTGTCGCTATGGTCTATCAATCTATTTTGAGGGTAGTGCTTGATAAAAAGTAGCGTGTAGTTAAAACTATCGCGGCACGATTCGTAAGAACTAAGACTAGCACATTGTCGCTCCTACGACTTCTTACATCCTCTGAACCGAGACACGCTCTTGACACTTTATAAGGAAACAAAACTTATTTACGGTTGACAAGTCAACACTTTACAAGTACAACACTTCACTTTAACGTTCTCTTTGACAGGATAAAATAACCAAGCACTTAGGTATTTAGATGGCAAAAAACGGCTTAGAACGCGTGGTTATCCCACTTCTGATCTTAAGGACCAGAAGCGGTTATTATTTAAATGAAAATAAATGACTCGTCAACCAAGAAAGTTCTATTGCTTAAAAACGTTTTACAATAACAAGTACGCTAATACTTCTACAACATTATAAACACGACCTTTGAATAACATTATAACGACTCTAAAATACGTCAGTCGCGTCCGGAGCCAAACGAAGAAGAGCCCGTTGACAGCACGCTATGCCTTTTTATACACTTCCACTCGTTGCGGGTAGGTTGGAAGAGGGAATATCTAACACTAGTGTATTAAAGTTGAATTTCCCACGATTCGTCATCGTCGGAAACACTCCGTTATTATTTTCTGCAAAATGCCAAGAAATTCACCTAGATACGAATATCTAAATTTTTGCTACATTATTATTATTTTTTTTTACACAAAATAGCATAATATCAACCCTCTACAGTCTGTTTTAAAAAAACCAAATTATTTAAGTAAATCTGGTATGTAAATAAAGACATCAACAATTTATTTAAATTAAATACTTAGTTAATAGGCGTGGTTTGTGAACTAATTACATGATTTAGCTGACGTAAATAAGTAGATTAAGTTTGGTAATATATAACTCATTTGATGGAATGTTTAAGTACACATAGATAAATGCAAAGTAAATAAAGACATTGTGATATTACTCTATTCATCTTTTTTAATTTGTGTAAATACTTAGGTATAATGGAAGTTCTGCTCTATTTTCATCGTTTTTAGCTCATGCTGCAAATACCTACCTATTTGAAACTTAAAGATTCATGTTTTAGGTAAATTTGACATCATAAATATCTTTCCATGAATTGATAGAGCTGAATTTTCTTCCTATTATGATTTTATTATATATTTTAATCTTATTTTGGGTCTGAAAACTCAATGTTTTGCTACATTTGTTATGACATGTCTAAAAAGTGACAGGTCAAGTCACAATTTTATTCTTCTTTTACTGTAGGTAATTTAGGGTTATGTTATACCAAACCGATTGTAAACTTTTTCAAGGAACTTAGTTTTCCCAGTTTTGTCTGGCCATTCGCAGTTATAATTTGTATTTCAAAAATGTTAAGTATAGTTTATCTGCTAAAACATAAAAACATATAACATAGAAAAAGGAGGAACGAGTCAGTCATGCTATGAAACATAGATGATACCCTATATATTATATTACTCTTTGATACATTTTATAATTAATGGAAACTTGCTGGAACATTTCGAAATTTCGCATTTATTTATTAAGAACAGCGCCATCTCTACCTTGGGTACCAAAATAAAAATATTGTATTGTAATGAAAATATGTATATGGTTAAGGTGCAGGGAGATGGTATTACACTCAGTAAGAAAAAAAAGATAATCATTGCATCATTTCAGATTGAAATAGTAAAAAAATTAAGTTCATGCTAGTCAAAATAAGTTTGTGAAATTTTTAAACCGATTGGAAACATGAAATCAATATTTTAGTTTAAGGGCCTACCTCCCCGTAAGTGGCGCCCTCATTGAATAAAAAATCGTATCTTAGCAATCCATTCAAGCGCCCGCGCGGGCCCCCCCGCGTCGGCAGGAGCGCCCGAACATTCGCGCCGCGCGAGCGCCCGGCTCGTTGCTAAATTAAAGCTTAATATCTCAGAAACTACTGGAGCTATATGCAAACAAAAAATACGTGTGTATTGCTGATAATATAGAGAATCGACATACGTGAAAACTAAAGAATGATAAAGTGTTTAAAGTACTTCAAATGAAATGTAAACGTAAAAAAACGTTAGAAAAAAACGTTAATATTTGTTAACTTATGCCCTTACCAATAATTTTGTAGTTTGTACCTTTAAAACCTATTTATTATTAATCTAGACTATATAACCAATTTTTTGATACCTAGAAGTCACTAGGCGATATATTATAGGTACCACAGAAAACCAAAACAAAACACCCCTTTCTCTCATTTTTTTCCCGCCAAAATCGAGTCAAGTTACGGGAAGATGGAATGTTGACCTTTTTTCTTTCTATTTTTTTTTTTTTTTTTTTTTTTTTCTTTTTTAAAAAAAAAACGTTGCCCCACATTAGGAATTACTCCTGTATCGTGGGTGCGTTTACAAACATTTAAATTCACATACACAAGACACCCAGACCCGGAACAACTATTTGTAGGTCATACAAATATTTGTCCCGTGCGGGGATCGAACCCGCGACACGCAGCGCAGCAGCCGAACGCTTAACCACTGCGCCAACCGTGTCGTCAACCTACTTTATCGTTGTATTTTACTGTTTTATGTGTTTGTAAATACTAATTATTAACTACTTTCGACATTACGAGCGATGTTTTAAGAGATTATGAAGTAAATAATACTAAAAAAAAAATAAACATAATTTATATAATTACGTAAACATTCCACCGTTTCCATGTTCCGTTTCTCAATTTTAGTATTTTCAACACAGACGGGACCTCTGAGAAGTTTATGTATTCGTAATCCTTGAAATTTTGCCGATTTTATGGATAGATAACATAGGTAGGTTGGATTTTACGAAAATTCCAATTAAATCACAAAGTTGACATAAGTTGACTGTTGACACTGACTGTTGACGAACGACATTTCAAAAATTTTTAAAAAAAAATCTCTATGTCATAGTGCGGGGTGCCCAAGAACAAAAAGACGCGGAATTTAGTCGAGTACCATAAACAATAAAGTAAGAACACACTAGCATCGCCCCCACAGCAAAAAAAAGGTTTAAAGCAAAAAAACGGGGTGGATCGCTCTGGTCATCGTGGCGTTCCTGCGGACTTTTTTTTGGATGACCATGGCATTCCGGACGTGTGAGTGGAAAATAAAGATTTTAAAGAATTCTATGTTGCGTTTGTTACAAATAGGATAAGGTACTTTTACGTTGTTAAAACAGGACTCAAAGTGTTTCGTATCCAAAGTAGTAAGCAAAAGTGTCAAAAACGGTCGCTTTTGGTACTTTTGTTTACTACTTTGAACACGAAACACTTTGAGTCCTGTTTTAACAACGTAAAAATACCTTATCCTATTTGTAACAAACGCAACATAGGATTCTTTAATCTTTATTTTCTATAAGGTGGGAAATCATCCAATGACATTTCCCGCTCTAGGGTGGAGCGGGAGGGCGTGTCAGACTGAAATTATATTCTCTTTGGTCAGACTCTTACTGACTAAAACCCACCCCTGTTCCTTCCCTGCCCTGAATGGCAAGAGGCGAGGTAACTCTTTCGAATTTATCCTCAACCCCTGGGCATTATTATACCTACTCTTTGACGGTTATTTTCTGATTTTTTCTGTATTTTCCGTGTCGATTTTCTTTTGCAATGAAACGAACGAAACAACGAAACACAATGAATATAAATCGCTTTTAAACCAGCTGGAAAAATGTGACAGTGCTCGAGTGGCTTATTTATGAAAAAATACAATCTTGCAAAAAAGACGACAAAAACCCAGTGAACGCAAATAAAACATTTTTTTAATAATAAAACAGTTTTATTTGCGTTCACTGCAAAAACCACAGCATTCGTGTTTGAAATTACATTTTGGGATTAAGGTGACCCTTTGAAGGAAAAAGATAAGGCACTACTCCAAAAAAAACTTTTTTACAAAAAAAACAACCGACTTTCAAAAAAAATACACTAAAAATTAAAAAATAACTTTTATTTCGGAAGTCGGTGTATGTAATTTACTTCTTCGTTATTTGACAACGACTTCCGAAATAAAAGTTATTTTTAAATTTTTAGTGTATTTTTTTTGAAAGTCGGTTGTTTTTTTTGTAAAAAAGTTTTTTATTTTTCACTTTTTAGTTGTTATACCCCACAACTAAAAACCCCAATAACATGGCACGTGGAATTTAAACATTTGGAGTACACCAAAACGTCATCGAGGTAAACGTATTTTTCGTTTTTGTTCAGTTTCTCAAAAAGCGCTTAAGCAATTTCGATAAAATTTATATTAGGTGAACATCCGCTATAAATATATATCCGTAATTATAGCTATATTTATGTTAGGTATCTTACGGGGGCGGGAATGAACACGTGCAATCAAACTGCGAGTCAGTGGCAGGTGTTGATTCTGTTGAGCACAAACTAAACTTAATTTAGGCTATTGCTATCTTTTTCTCTCTAATAAAACAAGAAAGAGACGGACGTAAATTAGTGCTGTCAAATTTAGTTTGAACTAATATTTCCATACAAATTAAGGGTAAACGTAAAAACATGTCGTCTAAAAACACGGCGAAGCGCAAGGCGTAAACTAGTTTGACATCTCTAACTTAGTTCATAGCTATAGCCGTCCTTTTCTCGCACAGCCTTTTAGTAAAAGATAGCAATTCTCTAATTTTAGTTTAGATATTAAACAAGAGAATCCGCACCAGTGTCATACTGTTTTATTCATAGGTTTCTCTGTCGCACGCGCGGTAACACACACAGGTGTCGTACGCACATTCGCATATACAACAATCCCTTCCCCACATAGTTTAGAAAAATGGCTTATAATTAACTGGCATGACATGTCGTTTGGATCTTTGATTTCGTTGGTCGTTTCCTAAGACATTCTCATTAGCTCCTACTGTGTCATGTGGTGCTGGTTGATCGAGACTTGTTATATTAGAACAATCTGGTGTAGACGCCGACTGTGAGGCTAATGGCTCAACACTCGTTCCTTCCCTCTCTCTAAGCTGTACCTCTTCAGTGGATGTTGGTGATTGTGCACCTACGGGAACCACGGTCTCACCCGGTTCGCCTGTAGCTTCCGACAGCGGCGATAAGTTACTGTCATCTGTCTCTATGTCCGAGTGCCAATCATTGTTTTCTTTCGATACCTCTAACTCGCTTTGATAACGTCGAATCTGGTCGATGTGTCGAATTACCTTGCAGTCCAGCTCTGATATATACACCGAATACATGACATTTCCAATCTCTTCTTTGATTATGCCTCGTACCCAACATTATTTATTGTTTCCAAAAAATCGTTTATTCCAACAATGTCTTCTAGCTTAAATTTTGGTCTATTCCTTCCCTTGTAACTACTCTGTGAGGACTGATTTTTCCTTACGGTCAACGAAAGATCATCGGATGTCGAAACGACTTGAATAGGATTAATTAAGTCCAGTCGCGAGCGTAAAGGTCGACTATACCGCACTTCCGCTGGTGATTTACCTGTGGTACTATTTTTGGAGTTTCTATAATCAAATAAAAACTTTGCAATTTTTTCTTGTAGAGGTACTTTAGTGTTATTTTGTAAAATTATGCTTTTAAGACCATTTTTAATTATTTTAACGAAACTTTCGGCTTGGCCGTTACTTGACGAATGATACGCCGGAGATAATACCTACATGTTGAATACCGTTTAAGTTGCAAAAAAATTCAAACTCCTTAGACGTAAAGGAAGTTCCACTGTCCGTCACTAATGTGTGTGGTACCCCTGTTCTTGACATAAAATCACATAATTTACTAATAACAGTTTTTGTTCCATAGGATGTTGTACTAACTGTGTAACATTCGACCCACTTTGAAAATGCGTCAACTATAACTAAAACATCTGGTTATGGAAAGGTCCAAGAAAATCCAAATGAATTCTATAGAACGCATGCGGCGGATAAGGCCACGGACGCGGAGGCGCGCGGGGTGGCGCGGGTCGCAGTTGCGCGCAGACGTTGCACGCGGCTGCCAACCGCTCGAGGGCCGCGTCAATTCCCGGAAACCATAATCTTTCACGCGCGGCGGCCTTCATTTTGACTACCCCGAAGTGCGAATCGTGTAATTCTCCATATATTTTTTCTCTAAGTGAATGTGGAATAACCACTTTATGACCACGCATTAGGCATTCATTTTCAATTGATAATTGGAAACGAACGTCAAAATAAGGTCGCAACTGGGGGTCGTTAATTTTACGCGGCCATCCCTTTAACACATATTTTTTTACTTTCTTTAAAATATCGTCGCGGTCGGTCTCGCAACGTAATTCTTTTATTGTAACGGGTAAACTTCCTTCAACGACAAAATTTACGTAAGCAGCGCGCTCTTCACAGTCGCGGTCCTCCCCCCGCGCCTCGTCCTGCGCCCGGCTCTCATCCACCAACGTCGCTCGCGATAAGAAATCTGCACTGTTATCACCGCTACGAATGTATTCGATGGTATAATTGTACGCTGACAAGAATAACGCATAGCGTTGAAGCCTATTGGCTGTTACCTCAGGGATGCCACGATGCGGTCCAAAGATCGTTATTAACGGTTTATGGTCTGTACGTAATATGAATGGTGTAGCGCGACCATATAAGTACTGGTGAAATCTTCTTACACCATAAATTATTGCCGTCGCCTCTTTTTGTAGCTGTGAATAATTTTTTTCTGCTGCTGTGAGCGTCCTTGAAGCAAATGCGATAGGCCTCTCACGATCGTCGGTAGGTGATAATGATAACTGAGATAGAATAGCTCCTAAACCTTGAGGCGAAGCATCTACGGTGAGCAACAATTTTGCGTTTGGATCAAAATGAGCTAGCAACTGATCGGAAGCAAGCAGTTTTTTAATTCGTTCAAATGCCTTGTCGTGAACGGAAGTCCATTCCCATTTTTTATTTTTATGATAATTCATATAATGAGCTCAGAATCGACGATGCGTTTGGTACGTAACTTCTATAATAATTAATTAAACCCAAAAATGATTGTAACTGTGAACTATTCGTTGGTTTTGGAGCTTTTAATATTGCCTGAACTTTATCTGGTGACTTCCGAATACCATTTTTATCAATAATATGACCGAGATAACAAATTTCGTTTTTAAAATATTCGCATTTATCCTGCTGAACAGTTAACCCTGCGTCTTCTAGGCGTTTTAAAACTAAGGTTAACCTGTTTATGTGCTCGTTAATATTCCCCCCTGTTATTAAAATATCATCTAAGAATATTATAACCCCGTCTAGGCCTGCAAGGACACGTTCTATCGCCCGTTGAAAAATGGCTGGTGCACTCGCCAGACCAAACACTAGCCTTGTACGAGTACGAGCCACGACGGGGGATGCAGTGGCCCGGGGTAGGGTCGTCTTGGCGGTGTCTCTGGACATCGCCAATGCCTTCAACACCCTGCCCTGGAGTTGCATAGTGGAGGCACTTCTGTATCACCGGGTGCCGCCCTACCTCCGTCGCGTGGTCGAGGCGTATCTGACGGACAGGGCCGTCATCTACCCCGGTCACCAGAGAGAGTGGAACTCGCGGCTCGGTGGACGGAGCTCCGGCAGGATCTCATGGCGACACGGAGATAGCGACGGACGCAACCCAGCGCTGGGCACGCCACCATTGCGGCGGTAGTGCCCCTCTTTGAGGAGTGGCTGGAGAGGCGTCACGGTATCCTCACCTTCCGCCTGATGCAGGTCCTCACCGGACACGGTTGTTTCAGGAGGTTCCTGCATCAGATCAGGCAGGAGGAAACGCCCGGGTGTTACCACTGCGCGGGTCGCCCAGAGGACACGGTGGAGCATACGGTGGAGGTCTGCTCCGCTTGGGCGGAGCACCGCCGAGTCCTCATGGATGCGATAGGTGGCGGCGAACACTCGCGCCCGGCCCTGGATCAGGCCATGGTACGAAGCGAGAGGGAATGGGAGGCAGTCTCCGCCTTCTGCGAAGCAGTAATGCTCGCGAAGGCGGAGGCGGGACGCGTGACGATCTCTGGCTACCGTAGACCCGGGCCTGCGGACGGCGAGCAGTCGGTAGCTCGCCGTCCGATCAGCACCAGGCCCGTGAGTCGACGGCGCGTAGTGTTCCACGCGCGTCTCAAAGAGATGAGTGTCAGCCACCACTGACGGGGCCCATCGTGGCCGGTGCCTGCATCCCTAGGGGTAGCGGATAAATTCTGAAAATGAGTTACCGCATCCCTGGGCACTCAGGCAGGGCAGGAACAGGGGTGGGTTTTAGTCAATAAGAGTCTGACACGCCCTCCCGCTCCACCCAGAGCGGGAGAAGTCATTGGATGATTTCGCACCCCAAAAAAAAAAAAATGGGTGTGTGTGTTTGTGTGTATCATGTGTGTTCTAGTATCTGGCGAATAGACGGCGCTTCCTACTGTCAATTAAAAAAGGTAGAGTTGCCTTTTTATACCCTATATATTATTGTAGTCAGTCTAATCCTGACTAGCAGATTGGGAGCATCAGGGAGTACTACTCTTGACTTTCAACGAGTAGCCACAACCTCGTGGCCGATCAGAAGCTGCAAACCTCGCGGACCCGGACCGTGGTTCTGCACGCTGCAAACCTCGCGGACCTGGACCCTGGTTCTGCAGGCTAAGAACTCATCTTAAGCTCCGAATCTGCGACCCTGTAAACCTGGACTCTGGTCCTTTTATTAAAGCTCTCCTCCTCCACTTAAGTTCCGAAGCTGCAACCTCGTTCCCGAATGGGAGCTGCAACCTCGTCCCGAACGGGAGCTGCAACGTCGTGGCCGAATGGAAGCTGCAACCTCGTGGCCGAACGGGAGCCACAATCTCGTGGCCGAACGGTAGCGACAACCTCGTGGCCGAACCGAAGCTGCAACCTCGAGCCGCATCACGAGCCCTATCCAGTGGGATCTCCCACCAAGGTTGAAGTTTTTTTTTAATATTCATCTCACCTGTATTTCATACTTACTAGTATTAATTAAATGTGTTTTCATCGCCTCTCAAACCTTTCTTTTTAAATTAATTGGCAACGAACGGCCCTCCGTTTCTTTACATCTAAAAAATTTGGTCAAAAAAAGGGTTTTTTTTTTTTTTTTAAATATTTTATATTGATTGCATGTTGCTTTTTTTTATATCGATAAAAGTATTACTCTCAGTCAATATTACAGATATCGTAGAAACACATGTTTTCTTCTACGTGGAAGATTTTTCAGATTATAACAGTACATCTACATTATTTCAGTAAAACAACGAACTCCCATGGCACCGGTGCGGGGAGCGGAGCAATTAATTCTGTACAATCAATAAAGAAAGTTATTTTTCAATCATCAGAGCATTTCATGTCTGTCCAAACTCTCAAAATGGTTTCAATTTTTTACTAAATATGCTTTCCTGTAAAACTGCGTTATTGTAGATGTCTTCTTCTATTTTGCTGCCATCCTATGTTAAATCTCACAAGCTGAATTAGAACCACTTCCTCTGATCTTAGGCGCCGCGCAAACGAGCTACCAGTGGCGGCCACTGGTGGCTAGCGACAAACCATTTACAAGATTTTTCATACAATTTATATGGACTCGCGTAGCGAGTGGTGGCCAGTCACGACTTAGGTTGGGGGCACGAAGTCAGCGACCGGCGAGGCGGCGGCGGCGGCAGCGCGGGGAGCGGCGCGTTCCAATGCATAGATTTATATACAGCGTGGAGAAGACAATACGACAATAAATGAAAACACGGACAATACTAGTTTATAAGAATAAGTTTAAGCTATCAAAAATGTCCTAACATCGAAAATAAAAAAATAAAATTTTCAAACAAACTAAATGGCATAAAACTAGAAACGAAATAGAACACCATTTATAAATATGAGTTCACTAACCTGTCGTAAGAGCGGCAACAACGCGCGGTCCTGTAGCGACTTGATTTTTTAGCTTTTAATTATGGATTAATGCTCAGTAAAATTACACTGAATCACAGATTATTTAGCACAGCCCAAACATTGACAACAAGTCTGTAGGTACTGGTGCGAAGTCTCCCGTCCTAGACGCGGATTCACGCGGCTCCAGTAACGAAGATTCTGTCTGTTCCATAAACCGTTCCTTGTAAATGTACTTAAATCAGTCCACATCACATTGTACAAGAAATCCGGATTCTCGAAATGTTTATTTTCAATCCAGCGACAAAAGTTTTCCCTAACTGGTTTGTCTCTAGGTAACAATGCATGCAATTTCTTGTATTTATACGGCTTCCGTTTGTCACGTTTTAAAACTTTAAGAATAGTTGTATGGTCAACACCTGACCTGCCCTTCGCGAACTACACGTTGGGTTGCGTTAAAAAAAAAACACGAAAACAATAAAAACTAAGCGTCTAATTTCGCACAATTCACTCACTGTTTAACTAAATACCTATTAAAACGTTACGTGTCCTGTCACCAAAATAAAGCGTCCAATTTCGCACTAATACCGTCGTAAATGAATTTACAAATTTAAACACGAGCGGCGGGGAAGTACCTATACGAAAGTTAGCGGCTCCTACAAACAAAACGAGGACGCGTGACTCTTCACAGGACCGCGGCGACACACTAAGCTAAAGTAAAAGTAGTAGCAAATTTCTTCAAGAAAGCGAAGTAACAAACGAAACTAGATTTATCTCTTTCGTACACACTAAATGTTCTATTAATATTATGAGTGCATTGCAATTTCCGCATTCGTTACTTTCTTATCCAACTTTGATGACACGCTTTATGACTCTTATTACTCAGAATTAAGGTATAATTTTCACTAAATCAGATGAAAATACTAATTTGGCGAAAGTGTAGTAGCGAGTTGGCAACGTGACTTTAATGTTTATACCGATGTGGGTCGTTAACCTGACAGTGTTTCCCTATTATCAGATACATCATGTAGCAAATGTTAAAAATGAAAAATAATTTCCTGTGACTAAACTACTGGATATATTCAAATGATTTTTTGTATGTAGACTGAGAACGTCTTGAGGTATGCGAGGTTTAATTTATTGTCGTATTGTCATCACCACTCTGTATATATATTTTTTTTTATATTGGTCACGAAGGCAGCGGCGCGGGGAGCGGCGTACGAGCGTTGCGTCCAGTTCGTGTCCGGGGCCTTAGAGTCAACCACACGCGACTGAGTGGCCGGGACACGGCACCGGTGGCGACCACTCGCTACTTAAAAACGATAAATTGGGTGTACCCAAAATAAGCGTTGTAATCGACGTCGTTTACGAATTATTAGGAGCGCGATCAAACCTTCCGTCTTGGAATCCATTGTGAGACTGAACAGCGGGGAGAGTAGCAAATTGGAGCGACCACTAACTACTAATGGCGGCCAGCTGCCACCGACTACCTTCGTTTGCACGGTACCAAAGGACGTGGCGCGCGACAGCCACTGGTGGCTGTGGTCGATGGCCCGTTTCCGCGGAGCCTTACCGAGTTGAATTTTTACCCTTCCGTACCCAAGGCACCCCTGTTGTGGTACAGTTCCGATGACAGTAGTAGTAGGTACAAGCATGAACAGAATTGACATCCAGGATTAGCTCCAGATACTTAGAGGTGAGGAACTCTATAATGCTCAACAGCACAGACACGAAATTTTGTTGTACTACACATTTAAAATTGTAATAGCCGGTTTAAAAAAATGTTTATATAAGTAATAATTAAATATTTGAAATACCTACTCGAAAGTTTCGTGTTTCCCGAGAACTGCGAGACCGAATTAACTCTCGTTTTATTTTTTGGTTTTCATTGTTTTTTTTAGGTCAAACATGCTAAAACGGTTAGCGATCAAAATGCTTGATTTGATTTTGTAGCAAAAGGTGAATATTAAGGTGTTGATTTCAAAATAAAATTACAAACCATTTAGTACCTAACATAATATTTATTTGTTTGATTATGCGTGTATTATGCAGTATTTTAGAGTTTGACAAGAGTTTTTACTGTTGTTGTGCTAGTAAGTAGGTGCTACACTCAATAATAACATTTCGTATAACTTGCGTGTCCTGTGTTGAGCTCACGTAACGCGTCGTACGTTCACCCAGTAATAGGACTCGCCCATCAAGGAGCGCTGTCCGAAATTTGACGCATTATTAATTTATTATAGATACAATAAACAACAGATATCACACTAAAACACGTATACTTACTGAAATATAAATAATTAAATAATCTTTAAAATGGTGAAGGTTTCTTGTAAATACGCTTTATAGTTTTTCTGTGATTCTCAACTTTTCATCCGCGTTAGACAAAACTTTACAAATTAATTACACAATGTTATAAATATATAATTTCAAATATTCACATATCAAATTATGAACAAAATTGTTCAGAGTAACATATATTTTTTTCGAAGAAATAAAACTAGTCGTTTAGACATGATGTTCAAATAAAAATCATTATAAGTCGTTTAACTGCGCCTTAATTAATACAGGTATTGAGAGGTTAATCGCTAATAGGGTACCTACCTTATGAATATAGTGAAGCAATAGCACAACAAATAGCAGTAACGAAGTACGAGTATTTCATTGGTGCAGTGCGTCAAATAAGCACGTGGAGTTCGGCAAAAGACCTGCGTTGTTTTTTTTAAGTATATAGGTAGTGCTTTCGTCGGAAAGGTAGTTTCACTGTTCTTTTTAGTTTTTTTAAAGAATGGTGTTGATTCTGCTATGCACAAACTAAAGTTAATTTAGGCTATTGCTATCATTTTCTCTCTAATAAAACAAGAAAGAGACGGACGTAAATTAGAGCTGTCAAATTTAGTTTGAACTAATATTTCCATACAAATTAGGGTACACGTAAAAACATGTCTAAAAACACGGCGAAGCGCAAGGCGTAAACTAGTTTGACATCTCTAACTTAGTGCATAGCTATAGCCGTCCTTTTCTCGCACTGCCTTTTAGTAAAAGATAGCAATTCTCTAATTTGAGTTTAGATATTGAACAAGAGAATCCGTGCCATTGTTTCTTTCGTGATTCGTTAAAGTTACATACTTTCTTTCTTTATAAGTGTCCTAACGAACATACAAGCGTATAACTGTTACACTAGTAGTATTATTAGGAGAGTGACTAAATTTGTGGAAAAGCGCTTCCAATTAAGTTTTTACTGCGGTAACGGAAAGTGTATGCTGTAATGCTGACATCCTTGGTAGCCAGCTTCAGTTTGCAGTCATTGTCGGCGCGAGTGACGAAGCAGAGGGTGTAAAGCGCCATGTCGAGCTCCGGCGAGGTTCCAATGAAGATGCTGTTGACGGGCTTATCGACACCTTGTTGATTGAAGTGTAACTTCATGACGGCCCCTTTCTGAAAAGTTCATAAAAATATTGTTACCACTAGTGGGTAAGGTTTAGGCCTCATTTACGGAGAGACGCGGGGCGGGAAGCGTGGCGGTGCCCGCCGCTGCGCCCGCGGCGAATCCTCAAGCGTATAGCAAAGCTCGCGGCGGGCAACGCTGTTGCGCACGCGGGATACTCAATCAAACCGACCAGTTCGATCATATCGTACTCCATTGTGACGGTGACTACGTCTGCGTTCTGCAAATTTCAAATATGACTGGCAGAAGATTCCGCCGCGGGCATCGCTTCATCGAGAATTTCCGCTGCATGCGCCGCCGCGATAAAAACCGCGTGAGACGCGGCGGTACCAGCCGCGGGCTCGGCCCCAAAAAAACGCTTCATTTCAAGCAAACGCGTCTAAAAGCGCTTCTGCGTAAACGCACTCATACAACGCCATAATGTTTGAATATAGTGCGGGCTGCGCCGCACAACGCGACACACGACGCCCTGGGTCTCATTAATTTAGGAATTATAATTAATAGTAGAGTCGCCCCACACCAATTTCTCCCTGCCGGAGATCCTCCACGGAGCCCCCAGACCCCAGTATGGTTTTGTATCAAGTCGCCTTAATAAGGAAATGGGGGAGGAGCGAGGGACCAGCGATGGCAGGGAAGAGGGGTAGTCCAGAAGTGTTTGACGGAGACCCGCTTCACCAGATTTTTTTTGTATTATAATCTAGTCGTTTCTGGCACTCGCCGGCCGCAGTCGCGGCACCTCGCTCGATTAGGATAAGTTAAAAAACCTTTTTCACAAATAAATAGAACGGACTTCCAAAAAAAGTGCAAAATAACTTCAATTTCGGAAGTCGGTGTTCCTGGTTTTGTGTCTTCGTTATTTGACACCGACTTCCGAAATTGAAGTTATTTGCACTTTTTTTGGGTTTGGGCTCGGCTCGCTCCTTGGATCTTGCCCCTAATTGCCTAAGTCTATCTACTCGCCTCCTTGAATATTAGATACTACAAATCGCCCCCGATTGTTAGTAAGTTAAAAAAAAACAACCGCCTTCCAAAAAAGAAAATCAATACACTTAAAATTAAAAAATAACGTTAATTTCGGAAGTCGGTGTTTATATTTTATTTCTTCGTTATTTGATACCGACTTCCGAAATTAAAGTTATTTTTTAATTTTAAGTGTACTTATATTATTTTTTGGAAGTCGGTTGTTTTTTTTGCAAAAAAAATATTTTTCTTTTTCACTTTTTAGTTGTTATACCCCAGAACTAAAAACCCAATAACATCATCATCATTCTCCTGCCCTTATCCCAATTTATTTGGGGTCGGCGCAACATGTCTTTTTCGTCCATACTCCTCTATTAGTCGTCATCTCTGTAGTCACCCCCTTTTTACCCATATCCTCTTTCACACAGTCCAACCATCTTTTCTTTGGCCTTCCCCTACTCTTATAGCCATCCACATCCATACACAAGACTTTCCTCACGACATTTTCTTCATTCCTCCGCATCACATGCCCATACCACGACAACCGATTTCCACACAATTTTTCAGTCAGCGGTGCCACTTTCAGACTACCTCTTATATACTCATTCCTAATTTTATCCATGCGCATAACACCACACATCGCTCTTAGCATTCTCATCTCAGCTACATGCAATTGCTTTTCATTCAACCCTTTTGTGGCCCAACATTCTGAACCATACAAGACAGCAGGTCTGACCATTGTTTTATAAATCTTCCCCTTAAGTTTTAGGGGAATGCGGGAGTCACAGATAGTCCCGGTGACCTGCCGCCATTTCATCCATCCAGTGTTAATTCTGTGCTTAACAGTCCGATCTATTTCGCCATCGCTTTGCACGAGTGAACCGAGATACCGAAAATCGGAGCAGACTGGGAGAAGCGCGCCATCTAGCACTACAGCTTCAGAACTGGAGAGACCGCCGAAATCGCAGAACATGTATTCAGTTTTGGTTCTGCTGATTTTCAAGCCAACTTTCTCCAGCTTCTGTTGCCACTTCTCCAATCTGCTCTGGATCTCAGGTCCATCTTCACCGACCAGAACAATGTCGTCGGCAAACAGCATGCACCAGGGTGCCTCTTCCTGTATTTCCGACGTAAGAGCGTCCATAATCAACAGGAAGAGGTAAGGACTTAAAGCCGACCCTTGATGCAAGCCTACAGCCACACTGAACTCATCGGTGTTGCCAGCAGCCGACCGGACGTAGGTACTAGATTGTCTGTACATAGCACGAATCAACTCAACATACTTCCCAGGCAAACCTTTCTCTTTCAAGGCCCACCACAACACATCCCGAGGTACCCTATCATACGCTTTCTCAAGATCAATGAACACCATGTGCAAGTTCTTGTGCACACGTCTGTACTTCTCGCACAATTGACGGAGAGCGAAGGTGGCGTCCATTGTCCCTCGACCTGGCATAAACCCAAACTGGTTCGGGGTAATCTCACTCTCCTCTCGCAATCTTTTCTCTATCACTTTCTCCCATACTTTCATAGTATGTGACATGAGCTTTATCCCTCGATAGTTGTTGCAGTCCTGTACATCCCCTTTATTCTTGAAGATGGGCACTAGCGAACTATTGCACCATTCTTGTGGGATCACTTCTTCATACAACAACTTATTGAAGAATAAAGTCAGCCACATACATCCATCCTCTTTTAAACACTTCCATACTTCTACTGGTATGTCATCAGGGCCCATGGCCTTTCCATTTTTCATACATTGAACTGCCTTTCTTACTTCATCCATGCTAATTTCTCTCACCAAACCCATATTTACTTGTACCTCTTTGAGCACACCATTCCATTCATTCTCTTCGTTCATCAACTTTTCAAAATAAACCTTCCATCGCTCTTTTATTTCGTCATCTTTCGACAAGACTTTACCGAGTTCATCTTTCATACATTTTATGTGCATTATATCCCTCGTTCTCCTTTCTCTTAATTTTGTAATCCGGTAGAGCTCCTTCTGGCCTCTAGGGCTGTCCAGTAAATCATATAACTTTTCCTGCGCCTTAGCCCTGGAAACTGCAACCGCCTTTTTTGCCTTCCTCCTCCATTCTTTATAAATTTTCTTTTTCTCTTCTTTCAAATTATCATTTCCGGTTTCTACATTCTGCCATACTTTAAACGAAATTTTCTTTTCTTTTAGCATCTTTTGCACATCTTCATTCCACCACCATGTATCCTTTTCTATCATGCCTTTACCTTGCGATTCTCCAAACACATCTTTTGCTACTCGCCTTATACAATCCGCCATCTCTTTCCAACATTCATCCACAGATTTTCCTTCCATATCCTTCATGTCTATCATTTTATCTACCACTTGACTCTTAAACATACTTGCACACTCCTCATTTTCTATCATACGCCATCTGATTTTGGGTGGGGGCCGTTCTTTGTTCCTACTGGACGAGACACTGACTGTTACGTCCATCATTATGAGCCTGTGTTGAGAGACTAAGCCTTCGCCTGGCAACACTTTACAGTTTTTGACTGTTTTGAGACTGTTTCGTTTCACCAAGAAAAAGTCAATTTGGGTCGCGTGCTGGCCACTTTTGTAAGTGATCAGGTGTTCGTCTTTCTTTTTGAACCAGGTGTTAGTTATTGCCAGGTCAAAAGCCGAAGCAGCTTGCAGCAATGTCTCGCCATCAGTATTACGGTCTCCGTACCCCCAACCACCATGCACTCTCTCATAACCGTACTTCAGACTTCCTACATGCCCATTAAAATCACCCCCCACAAACACCTCTTCACTCTCCTGTACATTCATCATCACACAATCGAAGTCCTTCCAAAACTTTTCTTTTACACTATCCTCACATCCTGATTGGGGTGCATACGCACTAATAACATTTACTATCATACTCTCCACAACCACTTTAATAGCTATCACTCTATCACTTACTCTTTTAACATCCACCACACATTCTTTTAACTCACTATCCAAAACTATGCCCACACCATTCCGTTTGCCATCACTTCCAGAGTAATAAAACTTATATCCTTCTCCTAATTCTCTTGCTTTTGCACCCTTCCATTTCGTTTCTTGCAAACACGCTATATTTATCCGTCGCCTTTTTAAAACATCTGCTAACTCTCTTCCTTTTCCAGTCATAGTACCTAAATTCCAGCTCGCACACCTCAATCTTAATTCTCTCACTCTCCGAGCTTGCGTCTTACGTCGCACCCGCGCGTTCTGGTGCGACAACCCTTGTCCATTCCCACTGGAGCCGGGTGCTGCCCCTGCGCGTCGCCTGTGGGGTACGCCCTAGCCCTATCGCACATCATATTTTTCCAGACCATGTTGCAAAAAGGTTTTGGCAGAAGTTTTATAGCCGGCCGCCTGCCTGACGCCAACCCTCCTTGGGAAAGCTGTTGTTGGTGGTTTACCCGCCACCGCGCGGGTGGCCCATGGTGCTATAGTAGTATGCACTAGGTCTCAAGCTCCCTTAGTCGCCTCTTACGACACCCACGGGAAGTGATGGGATGGTACTATTCTTTTACGTCCGACACCATACGGTACCGAAATGTTTCGTATCCAAAGTAGTAGGCAATAGTGCCAAAAACGGCCGTTTCTGACACTTTTGCCTACTACTTTGGATACGAAACATTTTGAGACCTGTTTTAACAACGTAAAAATTCTTTATCCTCTTTGTAACAAACGTCAAGTTGGATTTTTTAATATTTATTTTCTGTGCTATGCTACGATTTTTTATTCAATGAGGGCGCCACTGGACCGCGAGAAGGCCCTTAAGCACCTAGATCCAGTTAATTTCTGTTCCCCGGTAGTTGAATTTTAAAACGTCTATCGATATCATTTATTACGAATCTTTCATGCTCTCCACAATGTTTCATCGTTAGTGTGTTTCGAGGAATACCCCGGTGAGATTACAGATAGAGTTATTAAAGTAATCAAACATGGCGTTATTTATGTGTGATTTTTTTTTGTCTAACCATACCTTTTTTGGTTCAATTTCAAAAGAAATGCCGCAAGGGGCGAGTCGATTCTCCAAAATAATTTAAATATCAATTTTCCACTCGCCTCTTCGTAAGATGTGACACAGGCAGGATGGCTGGACAAATCTTCAAAATAGCTCGAATTTAACTAGGTCAATAGGGCACTTTATGTGACGGCTAAACACACTTATTTCAGACTTTGTGACGCTACAGAATATTAGATAATCGATCGAAAACGTGTCCAGCCTGCTTGAAAAACTACTTTTTGCTGGTCTCTCAATCTCGGTAACGGAAGTGATAGTGACGACATTTTGCGTATCAAGGGGCGTCACATAAATTTGTGACAAGCATCGAGCTAAAAGTTTTGTGATACGTACAGCGGTTTAGTAGAAAATGCAAGAATCTGTGTCCATTCATCTTGAATTTACGTATAAAACTTCTGGCTGGCACTTTCGAATCTCAATAACGGGAGCGTTTTCGAATATGGTTTCTTTACTAACATTTAGTGACGCAATGTGTGACAGCAATAACGTTTGATTTATGGCGTCACATGTAAGGGTTTACGAGAAATCAATAAAAACTTAATGTCCAGCCAGCCTGAGTTCAAGCTGGCTGGACACATATATCTCCGCTGCCTGATGATCTACGGCCTTCGAAATGGGCCTATATACAGGGTGTAAGGTATATAAACGCACATACGTGTACCAGTGATTCAGTACATGATTCTGGACCCCCTAGCGTTGGAATTTTTCGTCGGCTTTTTCCTAATTTTTGAAAAAAATATCTGCGTTTTTTTTACATTAAACCGTATAAAATCGTTATACCTATCTACCTTAATGACATTTTTAATTAAAAAATAATTAGTTCGCTTTTTTCGCAAAAAAAAAACGCAATGTAAATAAAATTACAAGAAGCTCCCTGCTCAGCTGATTTCCTAAGTTCACCGGAGGTCATCGCGGGCCCAGTAGGTACGCACGCAATATCGGCCAATGACCGCCGACGTTCCTTTGTCGGCAAATGCTCATACAGACCTATGAATCTAACAGACGTGACACGTTAGGAATTTTAAGTGTCTACAAAAATTGATATCCCATTGACTACTATTATTTGAACTTATTTTGAGGGGAGGTTATTTTTATAAACCTTCATTGAAATAAGTAAAGAAGATCTAAAAAAATGTGTTCCAGTTTACTGATAACGACAGAATTCTTAGATACATTTTTGTTATCAACAAAGTTAAGTTAAGTAATACAATACAACAACGTTACTTACTCATTTCGTTAAAACCACATTTCTACATTTCGTATTCCTACATCAAAATAATTACTGAGTGAGTAGGTAGTAGGTACAACTTAATGCGATTATACAGTCTATCAATTAATTGATCTATGCAGTCTATGAGCTTGTCGGCAAATTCAAAAGCGTTCCTACGCTAATAAATAAAATTTTATTTCTTTAGCATTTCGCCGACGACGAATTTTTGTCAGTTCCGTGTTTACGTTCATCGCAAACGGATGTGCAGTTGGTAGCGAATTTAGGTTGTTATCGTAAAGTTATCAAAAAAAAATTATTTTATGTGTTTGCTAATGTGTGTGTTTTTTGTTTTGCTTGTTAAGTGTGTGCTTGTTGTGTGTGAGAGTGTTTTTAAACAACACCTCAGTACCCAAGAAAATGCATGAAGCACGTAGGCGCCTCCCTCGTAAGAAATGAACGAACTTTAAGGTGAGTTGGTTCATTAGTTAAGTACACGGTTGCCAACCGCGTCCCCGACAGAGGTGTTCGTGGTTGGCGAGCGGCAGAGCTGTACCTAAGACATTTCAAAATTCAAAATCACCAAGGTCACTTCTGTAGGGACACGATTGGCGACCGTGTAGAATACACAGTTATAGGTGCCACGGAACATTATACGTTTCGATGTGTAGCATTCGCAGCATTTGTCGTTTTAAACGTTTTACGCACGTATGCGCTTATGTCTATTAAGTATCTGAGCCTTTAGACAAAATACATTTCTGTTAACGTTAACGCTAACGCTTCGTGCAAAATGTATGGCAAAGACATTACTGGGCGTGAGTCACGTGACAGTTCTCTGTCTAACGCTTCGTGCAAAATGTTGTTGCCATACATTTTGCACGAAGCGTTGGCGTTAACGTTAACAGAAATGTATTTGGAGTATGCTTAGTCCTACATAAAACCTACAATATTGGTAACCCTACTGCAGTGTTTGTCTAAGATAATTTAAATGATCAATATCTTTGAAACTACGCAAAGTTTCTCCGTGACAAATTAATATTATCGTTATCGTCCCCGTCACAAAATTTTGAACATATTTCGAAGGCCCGGAATTCGGAAATGGGGCGCCAGAAGTTTTATATGTAAGGTTTTTCAAGCTGGCTGGACACGTTTTCGATCGATTATCTAAGATACTGCAATGTTACAAATTCTGAAATAAGGGTGTTTAGCATATTAGCGTATTTATGGACATTAAATTTTCATTTGATTCTCCGACAACGGACGGGGCAACCCACTTAAAACGTTCAGAGGCCATGTTAGTTTTATAAAAGAATACTCACATCGCCTAATTCTTCGTATTTCAGGTATCCCAGGTAATTTATTCTATTTGCTGCTTCTTCCCTTGAGAAATAAATCCAGTTATGCAAACCTACGAAGAGTTAATATTTTAGTGAAGTAGTAGGTACCTAGGTTTATTATAATAAGTAGGTAAAAGTGAGCGACTACGTTTCCTTCTATAAAATATGCATACCTGAAACACCACCATTCTTAAGTTCTGAGACAAAAATATGTTCAAAGCCGGAACTGCTGATCTTTCCTTTACCTCTTGAATACAAGCCGAACCAGAGCTGTTTCAAAAAGTCTCTTTGTTGTTTTGGGTCTGGGGTCACATAACCTGTAACGAGATAGATGCAATTCTCAGCTTTTTTAGCCTCAAGCGACTAAGGTACTTACATACCTATTTATATAGTGTATCTATGGACTATAATCACCGTTTTCTGAATTGAGTATTCTGAGTTTAGAATGTGTCAAACCCTACTTTATTGTCAAAGTTTGACATTTTTTCAGACTAAGGCAGGGAAGCAACAGGGGTGCGTTTAGTCAGTAAGAGTCTGACACGCCCTTCCGCTCCACCCTAGAGCGGGAGAAGTCATTTTTTTTTTTGTGTTGGAAATCATCCAATGACATCTCCCGCTGTAGGGTGAAGCGGAAGGGCGTGTCAGACTCTTACTGACTAAAACCCACCCCTGTTCCTTCCCTGCCCTGAATGCCCAGGGGCGAAGTAACTCTTTCGAAATCATCCTCAACCCCCGGGCAGGCATTGAGTAGTGTTAGTATGTACTTTGAACGTACGCATACTGGCTAGCTTGGGCCCCCGCTCTGGAATCTTGGACTTAATACTCAATTTCAAATTTTTTATTCTGAAATCGGTGATTACTAAAAGCGCACTTTTTGGCACTTCTTAGGGTTATACCCGAAGAGTCCAAATGGAGCCCTATTACTGTCACCACAGAACAGAAAAGACAGTGTTTGTTCTGTTTTTTCTGTTCTGTGGTTGTCACTCACATGTCCGTCTGTCCGTCGTCTGTCACGCAGGTTTTACAGCCAAACGGTTGAAGCTACAGTCTTCAAATTTTCACTGTATCTTGTTGACCCAAAGCATAAAAATAGCACAGTTATTTTATACAAATGGTGTGTAGTGCAAATAGTCAAAAATACATTTGGTACGGAACCCTAAATATGCGAAGTCCGACGCGCACTTGGCCGGTTTTTTTAACTTGACAGCTAGAAAACGTTCGTTAGCTAAAAAAACCGATATTGATATCTGAATCCAAAAATATCACAGTCAGCAAGAAAAACGAAACCAAGAATTCTCACGTTTACTGACTGAGGAGTTACTCGCTAGTCGCTAAGCTGGACAAAAATATAGGTACCTACACCAGAACTCTGTATGAATAAATACATACCTACCACCTTAGATTATAAAATCTAAGCCTACCACAATACAGAGCGGAAAGCTGAACAGTACGAAACCCTGTTCTTTGAAAGCTGCCCTATACTTTGATTCAGATTCTTTGAACGTACCTACATTTTTCAAAAGTTAATAAATACCTATGCATTTAATCATATCTGAAGTACCTAATTAAAAAAGCCTATGAATGGTGCACATTTTTGCAAAAATAACTGAATGCAACTTGCTTATTCCGTCCCTTTGAGCACTTCTGGTTACTGATGTTCATGTAATATAAGACAATTTAATGTTTCTAGATACTTACCTACTTTGTATTAAGTTGGTAGGTACTGTGGCGATTGTATACACTGCCTAAGTCCGTGTGTGGGTACGCGTAAAAAAGTTCAGAGTGCCTTATCCTCTTTCTTTCCTCACACTCCACACATAAGCCATTCACTCTTACACACCACACTCTCGCGTAGCCAGCGAGTGAGACAGCTCCCCAAGCTATAGTGCACCCCTAGAGCCGTGCAGACCTTACTGGAGCCCTGGGGCTCTACAGTACCTACACTTATCTATTAATTACCTTTATTCTTCAGAAACGTCATTAAGTGCCGTATAACAGTTGTAGACATTATGGCATCCATAAAAGCGTTTTCTTCGTTTCTCTCCTGAAATTAGAAATAAAAATATCATTGTAAGACAATCCTACTAATATTATAAATGTGAAAGTTTGTGATATATGTTTGTCACTTTTTCACGCAAAAACTACTGAACGGATTTTGATGTAACTTTGCAGTAATATAACTTACTATAACTTAGAGGCTATAATTTATAATGGGGGGAAGTACGTTTTCCACGCGGGCGAAGCCGCTGGCAGAAGCTAGTGATATACCCACGCTACGTTCATACAAAGCTGCGGCGTTCAGATATCGTTGAGTTGTTATTATTATTACAAAATATGGAAAAAAATAAAACCGACTTCCAAAAAAAGTTCAAAGTAACTTAAATTTCGGAAGTCGGTGTCAAAAACGAAGACACAGCCAGGAATACCGACTTCCGAAATTAAAGTTATTTTGAACTTTTTTTGGAAGTCGGTTCTTATTTTTTTGTAAATAATTTTTGCATTTTTTTGTGTTTTGGGAAGTTTAGGTATATAATTATGTAATATTTTTGTGTAAAAGTCTTTTATTTTTTCCTTTCTAGTTGTTGTTGGTACCTACCGCCTAACTAAAACTAAATAGTAAAGTTGTGCTCGAATTGATAGCCCCAAAATTATGGAATTTGAACATAAGTAATTGCTGAAATTAATACATCAGGGTGAACTGTACAAATCTGACCCCTTCAGAGCGTATCAGCGTGATTTTATGTTATGATGTGGTGTAAACAATAAACAGACATGCGATTGCAGCAATTCCGGAAGGCTTGCTATCATTTATTGAAGAGTTCCATTGTCTATCTCCAAAGTTCTTCATCAGATCTTCACCAAACTTAAATGGAACCACATGACAAGCACCAGCTTTCAAATAAGAATAATCAAAATTGGTTCACAGAGAAAAAAGAAAAAAAATACAGTTGAATTGAATAACTTTTTTTGAAGCCGTTTAAAAATAGCGTTAACGTTTAAATACGTTTACTTTATACAGAGTGTAACGGAAATGGGGGATATTTTAGATACTAACTTTATTAAAAAAAGTCAGTAATGTGCGAAAAAAAAATCGGACCTTCCCATACTAATTTTGATCTATAGATGACTTTGTACGGGCAGTCCAATTTTTTTATTTTCACTCCATTATTGATGTTTTCAGTCCATTATTTAAAAATGACCTATTTCAGTTACAGTCTGTATGTAAGTAAGAAAACATCGTTATCGTAGCTCAAGTACCTACCTACATAGAAGACAAACAGAGGTAGGTAAACAGATTTTGCAGTCATGCATCATCTCTGTTTATCTGAATCTTTTGGAAAAAACGGGCGTCACTCGCATTTAGTATGTAATGAAGTCATACCATAAAATCTTAACTGCGTATGCGTAGCTCTTTATCTTTGAATATGAGTTCAATAGTTCAATTATGTAAAAGTCTAAGATATTATTTTGTTATTGTAGATACATTATTATTTAGGTCCCTTGAGGATTTATCAGGTCGGAACTCAGGAGGTCAGCTGAGCCATTTTAAAGCCCCATTTTCACTGGGGGACATATTCTGTCCCGCGTCTCTGTTGCTCGACACGAAATTTACGTGTCCCGGGCGATGTCGCCCGGCGTCGCTTGCGACAACCACTGCCTCCTCGGGCGACATACTATTCACCACTGGGTAGTGTGAACAAGGCAAATGTCGAGCGACACTGTCCCACAAAGTCGCAAAGACACCACGCACGTGAATGTTGGGCGATATGTCTCCGCGACATGTCCCCTAGTGAAAATGCGGCTTAATGCTTCTAAAATATGCAGTACCGAAGTTTACTTACCTACTTACTTTTGTACCCTTGTTGCTTAAAGTTTCAATAAATAAAAAAACGACAAATTACCTGCGGTGTGACATGTTCATTAACCAATGTGTCTCGTTCATAATTGTCCAATAACGGAACGAATTTCTGAATAGTTGGGATATTCCACACTTCAGGAGTTACGGTGATTAATCTACGACATGAAGACAATTTTTAACAGTTAGGTAGGTATTTAATTAATTTGAAGCTATTAATTGAATCCATCAAGTCCACTTACGGTAGAGGAGCCAAGTCCATCGTTGAATGTGACGTAGTCTTTGCTTGATAGTTAATTGTTATGTATCTAGCGGCATTATTGGTGTCCTTCCTCAATAACTCTTCGCTAAGTGCTTCTAGTTCAGCATCAGTGACGGTGTTCGTGTTTGTAGACCCACGATTATTGTTGACTATGGAACTTGGTAGTACAGGCGTCCCGGGACGAGAAGTAGGTGTTCCAGGACGAGACATAGATGTGGTCGGAATTCGCGTTGGTTTTGGAGTCGTAAACATAGTGGTACTAGGTTTATTGCCCCCCACGGCTGAGCTGAAGCTCATTGGTTTAGGTGTCTGAACCGAAGAAGGTGACAGTGTTGACGGTAAGGTCCCTGTCGAACTCGGTCCGTTTTTGTTTGAGTTACCTTGTACAATTGAACTGTAACTAAATGTGCCTTGACTCGGATTTTTGCTGTCATAAAAATTTATAAGATCTTTGACCTTGCCTCCAGCCGGATGATTGTTTTGTTGGACTGGCTTAACGGTGGGATATTGGGGTGCTACATAGTCCCTTTTTCCGTTAGACGATTGAGGATTGCGTTGGGGCGCAGGGTTGACCGCAGTGGTATGCGATTGTGTTTGTGATGGAGATGGTGGACCAAGTGATGGAAACTGAGCAGCATAACTAGGTCTGCCACCATTTTGATTATTTGGAGATATTTGCGTCGGACTATTTCCTCCATTCGGTTGGTTATTTTGTTGTATGGGCTTAACAGTTGGATATTGAGGCGCAACATAGTCCCTTTTTCCGTTCGATGATTGAGCATTGCCTTGACGCCCATTATTTACGTTATTGGACGTAGGCGTCTGTGATTGTGATGTCGATGGGGGACCAAGCGCTGGGAATTGCGCGGCATAATTATTATTAGAATTGCCTCCTTGTTGGTTAAATGTTTGCGACTGACTACTTGATGGTTGCGTCGCTACTCCTTTATTATTTCCACTAGTTGGTAAGCCTCCTTCATGCAATAAGAAGTCTGTATTCGTATTAGCCCATGCGTGCTTATTATATTCTAAACCTGGAAGGAAAATGGTTAGAAATTAATAACAAAATGTGCAGATTTAGGCAGACTTGTCAATAAATTATCATGCGCGCTCTAGGAGTGGTAATTGCGACGTGCCTTAATGTGCTACTAGGTAGGTATATCTATGTATTTGGAAAACAAAACGTACCAAATCGAATAGGTCGTGGTAGTGCTATTGCTTACTTACATCGACCTAGGTGTAGTTTTATCGCAAAACTAAGCATTTCTTACTTTGTATTAGCTTGCGGACATTCGAATCGCAGGTAAAACAAACAGGAAAATTAATATAGCCAGACGTTTAAGAAAACCGCTAGTATTGACCCTGAGCGCCATACCCATATACCACGGTGCATGGAACAATTTCAGAAGTTACGTAGATTTTAAAACCTTCTTAGATCGGGTTAGTTGCATTTTTGCCAAAATCTTAGTCACCAGCTGGTAACGTCGAAAAGTAACCAAAAATATGACATACCTAATATCTTCGTTATATATAAAATTCAAAGTCCTGACTGACTGACTGACTGATATATCAACGCACAGCCTAAACCGCTGTTCATAGTCATGAAATTTTGAGGGTGTGTTCTTTGTGAAGAGTAGGTATCCACTAAGAAAGGGATTATCGAAATTCAACCCTTAAGGGGGTAAAAAGGGGTAGAAAGCTTATAACGCGGGAAGTAGGTACTATTCCACGCGGGCGAAGCCGCTGGCAGAAGCTAGTCTTGCTACCTATAAAATGAGCAATCAGGTCAGTGACCTATACCTAGTTCCATATTTTCAATACTTACAAGTCAGAAATGATCACAACAATAATAACTTAATAGGTAGGTACTTTGAATTCGTTTGAATTTCGCGGTTTATTTGTATATGCAGATCAGAAAGATACCTAAGTATTAAAATCATACTTAGTTCAATGCTAAGCTAAGTAAGCCATTGTAGTAATACTTGTATTAGTAATACGAACGTTTATCTGTCTATTTATCGTACATTGTTGAAATTGTGTCTAGTTATTTCTCTAAGTAAGTTATTAAATAAGCACGTGAATGAGGAGAAGCTTCACTTACTCGCATATTTTTTTCTGTAATTAAGTAGTCATTATAAAAGTTATTTTAAGCAATAAAAAATAACTTACCATAACTATTTTGCAGAATAAATAAAATTCCACACAAAACTGCTGCACAGTTATTCATATTTTTAAATGCTCTATGATATTAATTAAGTTACACGAACACAAAGCACTACATCCGTGTTGCTCGATAAATGTTATGATTCGTTATAAAACCGTCTGCCTTGACCGCGCAGCGAAGATTATTGAGATCAACTCTGTTTCTGCTAAGAGAAGTACCTACGTACGAGTCGAGTGTCGACTCATGGTTACGTGTCTGTGTGAGAGCCCGCTAGTTTCCATAGTGAGTCAGTGACAGTGAGCGTTTCGCTAATATTGACCTTACATAAGTGACGTCGAGAGTTTATTTTGGCTAGTTCGTGTCTTACAAAATATTAACAGCTGATGTCATTCTCACTCTCTCGTCTTGGTGTTTTCATTATTTTGATTCGTAACTTACAGTTCCCTGATATCTTTACCAGAAAGTACTTAAGTATGTAGGTATTTATGGTAAGTGCGTTTTAGGCATTTGTGAGAGAAACATGTAAGTTCACGGGGTAGTGAAAATATGGGATATTTACCATACTTTCACTATCCCGTACCATCAATATCTTAACCTTACATAAGAAAGAAGTCTACTGCTAGAACTAGGCCTCCCAAGTGTCGCAACAACGACCGGACCTATAATATGCGTCTCGCACCCATCAGATTCCTGTGACCCTCACCAGGCCATCGGCCCACCTCGTGGGAGGTCTTCTACACTGCGTCTTCCGGTGCGCTGTCGCCAGTCGGCCCCACCCCATCGACCATATTCTGTTCTTCAAGAAATGTGGCCTGCCCACTGCCACTTTACTTTGGCGATTCTTCGGGCTATGTCGGTGCATGAGTTACTAGAGTTGATATTTCGAGATACTCGTATTTTCAAATTCTGGACCAACAAAGTCACATACGTGACAGACTTCAAGTTACCCTAACAACTACGCCCCTCCCCCTCCCCCACCATACGGGATGTCTATTAACCTAACCTGACCATTTTTTTTTTTTCTTTACCTTTTCTTTTTTTTTTGTTTTGTTTAACCTAACCTAACCCAACCCTCCCTACCCCACTAAGTAGTCCTAACAAGGACTGAAATCCTTATAGTTTCGTCTGTCCGTCTGTCCGTTCGAGGCATAGCTAATAATACTTGAAAACTGAAATTATGTATATGGTAATGATCGGTTACAGAAACTGTCATTTTTGAGCGCTCAATGTATTGTAAATAATGCGATCTCAACGCTCCGCACTACTACTTACCAACACTTGCGCCGGCCGAGCGCGCCGCGCCGCCCGTAGACGTTATGTAGGTATTAGGGCGGCGACGTGCATGAACTCTAAAGAAACAGCTGTACGTGTTTTATTTACATTGCTGTTTTTAGTGTAAGACGAGAAGATAAAAGCAAAACCGCATCAGTCCAAAATTGCAATTTTTTAAACTGGTCACTGAAGCGTCCCAGCAACCTAGCTGGTGCAAAAAATTGTTGTCTCGCACGCCATGGCAACCACGTTGGCTCGCGCGGTTTGTTCGCAAAGATTATTTAATTTTTCTGTGGTTGGCAACTTTTAACGGTTTTTCTGTATTATTTATGGTACTCGACTAAATTTTTCGTATGTCAGTAATAGGCTCCATGGTCACAACCCTAAAAATGATTTTGAAAAAAAGTTATTTTACTGTCACTAATTTTCGGCGCGGCGGCGGACAGAGCTCCAGCTTTGAGATAAAAGTACTATTTTATTATAAGCCTTGTGTATTAGTGTTTGTATATCAAAAGAATCCTCATGAGTCGAGCTTTACGAAAAACTACGAGTAAATATGTTCTGGGTTCAAAATTATTTGAAAACGATAATATCGAAATAAAAAGCTGGGTCCGGCCGCCATGTCCGTCGTCTACATTTTCGTGATAGTTTGGTGTGATTTACTATCTAATCTATTAAAATAGTGTTCGTAATATGGAAATTAGTTCATTCCTAGTATTTTTACACACTCGTATGGTCAAAATACAACGTAAATTTTGCAGATTCCATGTTTTACCACAGGTCGTCATTACAAGCCAACATAGTTGCCATGGCGTTACTTTTTAGAAATAACATTAAGGTTTTGTACTGACATAGAATCGGGAGTCTGAGGGCCACGATATTTACGAAGAAATTAATAAATTTTCTCTTTGCTTGCCACACCACAAACTTGACACACACACCTCAACACACACACACACATACATTCAAACATACATACACACTCGTTTATGCCGTAGTCGGCTAAACCATTAAAAAAACAAAAAGGACATGACATCATACCAAAACACACACACCTCAACACACACACACACTACATCCTTTATGCCGCAGTCGGCTAAACCATTAAAAAACAAAAAGGACATGACATCATACCAAAACACACACACACACACACACACACACTACATCCATTATGCCGCAGTCGGCTAAACCATTAAAAAAACGAAAAGGACATGACATCACACCAAAAAACACACAGTGACACAACACACAGATTTGTGTAAACCTCGTTATCCTTCTTCCTTGTAATGTGTAAATAAACATTAAATAACTATGTACATGATTCAGTGTCTCATTCCTATTTAATTCTCTATTAATATTCATTATATTAATATTTTCCAATTACTCAATAAATAATTCGACCACCGTGGTAGTCTCGGGCGTTCAAATGAAATCATGTACAGCCTTGCGGATGAGCCCTACGGGCGGCCATCTTGTCGTATTTTGTCTTGTTTTCGCTAGCGCAGGCGGCATGAAATTAATGAGGAAAGGGGTAGATTGTTTTAATTTATTTTGCTACTTAGAACTGTTCAAGTAATGACTTATGGGTATCAAAAGAAAGGTTATATAGTCTAGTTTCATTATCAATAGGTTTAAAAGACGCAAACTGTAAAGTTGTTAGTAAAAACTTAGTAAGAACAAAAATTTTACTGTTTTTCAACCGTAATCTCAAGTATAACATTTTTTTAAAGTACTTATTACTAGTTGTTGCGACTTAGTTATCACATAATTCGATTCTCTATAGTATTAGCTATACACACGTATTTTTTGTATGCGAGTAGCTGCAGCAGTTTACGAGATATTAAGCTTTAAGTTGGCAACGGGATGGGCGCTTGCGCGGCCGCGAGCGAGTTATTTATTTATTTAACACTTTACGCACATTGTATACAAGTACAGAGGCGGACTTAATGCCTCAGGCATTTTCTACCAGTCAACCTAGAGGAGGTTAGTGGAGGAGGGACGTTGATGAATTTTTCGCGCCGAAAAATGGGCGCTTGAGTGGTATCAAATTGTAGTACTTGATAGCTGCAACAATGTGCCATAAATGATAAAGTGCAAATCCACCTCAGTCAATGGTAAATGTACTGTAAAAGTAGCGTTCACGTGCAAAAACGCTTTGATCCTAAATTTGTTAGAAGCAAATCCGCCACTGTCACAAGTCACAATCGACCAATCAGAAGGTGCCATTTTAAAATTTCTAAGATGGCGTATCAGTCTGTTACTTTTCGTAGTGAATCGACTGGAGATAGTCTGTTTTTTTTTGTAGTTTTTTCTGTAACTACCATTGTAATCGAAGAAATTATTACACCGGCTCGTCCAGAAAGAGCCAGAAAACGAGAAATGTAGACCAGTGGTGACGAGTGCGGAAAAAGGCAGAAAGTTTGGTAGGGTCTGCAAAAGTTTTAATATTTTAAATAATACTAATGATAATTTTGTTGAAGAAGATGAGCCTACTTGTGATCCACCAACAGCTGAATCAATATTTCTAGCTATATAGCTAGCTAGTATGTATCTAATAGATACTTATTAGATACTAGATACACACTAGCTACGACCGCAAATTATATCTTCACCAACATACAACCTGACACTGCCCTGCAAATTGCAAAAAACGTAAGAAAATTTTAATTTCGCGGGCTACCCTGGAAATTGAATAGGTCCAACTTTCAGAATTCTATCACTCACAATTGTTATAGAGTAAAAAGCGTTATTCAAAAACGAAGTTGGATGATTAATTTTGCGCCACCTTGTATAAGCGTCGGACGAATTGGGAATCGTCGAATCTACAGCATGAAACGAGTTAGGAAAATGTCACTTATTAGAAATAGAGACCAAATAGGTCTCTGTGAGGTAGCTAATAATATCATCATCGGATAATGTGAAAACTCCCTTTGATTCACGCAATGAACATTGTGTTGCTGCTTAATTAATTACACGGTTGATTTTCGTTCATTATCAGTGTTGTTCAATATTTCAATTTGTTCGTTCAATCCATTCAATCATTCAATTACCGTCAAATTTGAAAGGTGTTTTGTGCTGCTGTCTGAATCATTGTTTTAATTTCTTTTTATTTATTTTAGGCTAAGTGATTTGGAATTTAAAGTTTTAGCAAGATGAAAAATGAACTAAATCGTTTTGAAAATTTTATACATTTTAGTTTATGGACATTAGCTTGTTTCTATTCAATACACAAACTAGTTCGTTCACAAACAGGTAAATAATTTACTATTGCTCGAATTTCGTACAATTTTTGGTGTTTCTAAATTAAATCGAAGCTTTAAAATTGTTTACTTAAAAAAGGTATTTTCGTCGTAGATAGGTATATGTTATATGGCTTAATTTTGACTGTTCTGTATTGTTTTAGAAATATTAGAAAACAACCATGAACTTCAATATGAAATAAGAGACCTAAATCCAGGCTGGCGGTCTTTATCGAGGCTAAAAGATGAGTCTGATATTGAATGGAGCACATGGAAGTACCTTATACAGACTTCATGGTTCTATATGTTGATCCAATTTTTTGTATCAGAGATCATACGTAGAACAAATCCGTCCATATTGAAATATTGGTACACCATATCAAGTGTAATTTATATACTAAATTATATGGGTGTCAAGCAGTTAATAATAATTTTTGCCCAGCCTGTAATATTCGCTTTTATTGTTTTCACTGGTGGTAGAAAAATGAGTATATGGTTGACTAGCATTTTACTGTTGGCCGGGTACAACACTCTCAAATATAAATCTTTCTTTTGGCGTTTCTTGGATACTGAGAATATGGAAGATGAAGAAGTTTTTGTAATGCTGTATACAATAGCCTGGGTTGAATTAAGATGTATTAGTTTTTGTCTTGATTATGTAGAGAAACAAGCTCAGGATAAAACAAATTTAGTTCAAGCATCAGTATTTGAAGAACTGATAAATATGTTCAGTTACGTTTTGTACCTGCCATTATTATTTGTTGGACCAATTTTACTTTATGAAGAATTTGACAGAAGTTTCCATAAGAGAAATGAAAACTTGTCACTGAGGCTAAAAAACTTTTTTAAGGATATGATGCGGTTTCTAATTTATAGCATGTTACTGGAAATTGCATTTCACTATGTATATTTTTTTGCAATGCATAGTCATATGGAGGTTTGGAGATTTTTTTTTGGTATACTTGTGATTTACTTTAATGTCTAAAGTGATAGTATCTTAATGTGACTAAATTGCAGGCTATTCATAAGTTGCCATCGCTGGCACTTTGTGGAGGTGGACTGTGGATGGGCTTGGAGTTTCATATGAAGTATGTTATATCGTATGGGACTACAGCAGCATACTCAAGATTAGACAATATCGATCCCCCACCGACACCTAGGTGCATATTCAGAATCCATGTTTACTCACAAATGTGGCGACATTTTGATGTGGGTCTATACAGGTTCTTGTTAAAGTGAGTTTACTTTTAAATACTATATAATTCCTGTAATGGTTTCATACTTATAATCCTGTAAAACAATTTTTAAAAAAAATTTTGATTGCAGGTACATTTACAAACCAGTTTTCTACACACTGTCAAATAGTATAACAATGCCCAAACTTGCCCACAAGTTGCTTTCATCTCTTATTACCTTTATGTTTATATTCATGTGGCATGGTATTATGTGGTATATATTTGTATGGTCTGTTTTAAATTATATTGGCATTGTAATAGAGTATATCGCTAAAACTGTTGCAGAAAGTGAAAACTACAAGTTGTTTAAAATAAAAGTTTTAAAAACAAATGCAATGGAAGTTCGATTTACTGCATTGTTATGTGCACCTTTATTAGGTTTATCAGCCATTTCAAACTTCTATTTATTTGCTGGGAGCGATGTTGGTAATTTGTATTTTGGACTACTTCAATGGCCATCATTGTGTAATTTTGTGCTAGTGTATATGTCTTTGTATTGTTGTTGTCATGTTGCTATTGCCTTATATGATGTTCCATCAAGAACTGATGTAAAAAAAAATGAAATTAAGACTGTATTGTAATATTTTATCATATTCTATTAATTTAAATATTGACTGAAACCAGTATTATCAACTAAGTAGTGAATGATTAATAATAACATTAAAAAAATAAATTACATAATAATTCAAGTACAATAGTATAATACCCAGTTAGGGTTGTAATTAGGTATCTGATCTGTTGATTTGTGTTCCATATGAGTTATTGATTGTTTTCTTCTATTATCTCTCAGGGATGATTTCAATTAATAATAACATAAGCAATAGTAGTTCTGTTAGCAGAAATTCGAGTAACTGTGAGTCATATTTGGCTGCAGTTTTGATGGTATTGTTGAATATAAAATAAAGTAAAAAACATGAATTATTAACTTTTATTTAAACTGAAATCAACTGGTATGTGTTGGATCCTTTTAGTAACAAGTATGAATGTGTGTGCATGGCTTCAATCAAATCGTTTGCATCACCAGCTACACCAGCAGCTTTATGTATTTGTATCATCTCTTTCCTTGTAAATATATCTTTTCCTAATTGATGTGATCGCCTTGTTAACGCATCCAAGAATTTCTTTAACTGAAAATGTAAAAAAAAAAATTATCCAGTCGAATTGAGAACCTCCTCCTTTTTTTTCGTCGGTTAAAAATAATGAGTATGAAAAAAATAATTTTCTCATATAATCTGAAAGTAAAGTTACACTTTACACGCTTTTACGGTCTATTATCACCGGAAAAAACAATCCCATTCGTCGCCAGTAGGGACATCTAGTACTAATGTTTCCAAATGTCTCAACTAGGAAAATAAAGTCGAGTAAGTTCAGAGATCAATATACCTCATATTATTTACAGTAATTTACATCACGAGTGTGACCTGTGACAAGGTAGCGGGTCCAGAGTGGACGAGAACAGCGAGAGACAGGCAGAAATGGAAAGCTTTAGAGGAGGCCTTTGTCGAAAGACAAGCTGTGAAGTGAAACCGATCGTGTAGTCTATCTGTTCATAAATAAATATCATTATTACTATTAATAAGGAAAATGTGTGTAGTCGATCTGTTCATAAATAAATATCATTATTAATATTAATAAGGAAAATGTGTGTACTGTAAATTTGTAGAACAGCATTATAGGCTTATTTCATGTATTTATTTATTTTACATCACGATTGTATAAAATATAAATGCTAGCATTTAATAAACTGGATGGCTAATGCTTATTATAGACTCTTCATGCAATAGGGGTGCCCATGTGACGAAAAAAAGTTAGGGTACCCCGTGACGATGTTTGAGAATAGACGGATTTTACGGGTTACAACATTAAAAAAAAACAATTCAAATAATTATTATATACATTAACAAAATAAATAAAACCAATAAGTACCTTATTTCTGGAACTAACACCGGACCCGTTAATTGATCTCGACAGTTGTATGTTTCCAAATTCATCACTGAATGTGTCTATTAGACTGTGTTTCAATAAACTTATCACGTCGTTTGCGTCTTGGACAGTAGCTTCTTCTCTTAAATCAATACGGGCTCTAGCCTATAATATAAATAAAAAAGTTCACCATTTTTCAATTAAATTATCTATGTTACAATGGATGCTTTTAAGAAACAGTAATTTACCTGAGCCAGTCGTATGCAAGCTTCAAGTTGTCGAGTCGTTATCGGCGTCCCATCGTGGGATCCACCCTGATGGTTGTGTCTCAGCTCCAGATAAAAGTTTTGTAAAGCATTTGCTGCATCCTTGCTTATTTTTGGGTGAACATATCTTCTAGCGTACGCTATATATTTCCTTAGGAGTACTAAAGGTAAATGATCGATGACTTCGCCAGGTTTCAGACGTAATCTCCGACTGGAAGAGGTGCAAAATGCAGGATTAAATCTTTTGTTCTTACTGGGACCCAGTAAATGGTTTATGACGACACGGTAGGCGCAGTGGTTGAGCGTTCGGCTGCTGCGCTGCGTGTCGTGGGTTCGATTCCCGCACGGAACAAATATTTGTATGGCCTACAGATAATTGTTCCGGGTCTGCGTGTCTTGTGTATGTGAGTTTACATGTTTGTGAACGCACCCACGATACAGGAAGTAATTCCTAGTGTGGGGCAACATTTTTTTTAAAGTTATTAAAAAATAAACATTCTTGTAGGTACCTAGGCAAAGGCAAATTAAAGATTAGGTAAGGTGTTTGTAATAAGTTACACCCGTTAGGTACCTACCCAATTTAGTTCCAGTCGACGACGTTGATGAAATAATTTAGGGCTTGACATTTTAGAAATTGATTTGGAAACCCTATTAAAATTAACAATAGTAGTCCAATATTCTGAAAAGTAATCAAACATTCCAATATAAATTACCTAAGCGAAATTGCGTTTTCACATTGGCTTGTATTTATACTAGAGTTTAGATGACTGGTTTTCGTTGAATGTTTTCCTCTCTGGCCGGTATGTAGAGCTAGCACGTGCTCTGATAACATGGCGTCCATTTTCTGAAACAATATATGATATTTATTTATAACTAGCTGACCCGGCAGACTTCGTACTGCCTAATTAAATTGCAATAAAGTCCTGTCAAAATGATTTGTAATGTGACATTTTTTTGTTCCTACATATTTTATAGTCGGGGCAAAAAAATCTCCTGAACAGAACCGTCACCCTGGTGATAAGGCGTTGTGAATAAGAAATATAATTAAATAAAACATATATAAGCATTTAAAAATAAGATCTGATGGTTTTCCAACACGGGAACAGGCAACATACAATTGACCATGTGAGAAACATGGGTTTTCCAGATTAATACCACAAACACTTAATGATTGCCCCTGGGACTTGTTTATGGTCATAGCAAAAGCAAGCCGAACTGGAAACTGTAGTCGTTTAAAGTCAAACGGCACATCAGTCGGGAAGCATTGGGATGCGCGGTATGAGAACGTCTACTCCTTTATTCTTCTTCTTTCCTTCTATACTTCCTTTATGCTTCTATCACGTTGTTTAGTAATTTTTTTATCGCTAACCGTGTGCCGTTGCAAAGACGCGGTTGGTTGATATTTCGCAACATTATTACTACCGATCCAACCTTTAATTGAAGATTGTGAGGTGGCAATCCTGGCAAAACCAGCGAGTTTAAAAATTCTGGTGGATAGTTCACTACATCATCTTGGTTAGTAGCCGAATCAACTGATTTATATATCCTTGATTCGCCTGTAATTTGTTCTTGAATTTTTAAATTTAATTCATTTACATCTATGTTTTTTGCAGCCAATATAGCTCGTTCGCTCAACCAATCATAGCTTCTGTAATTTTGAGAAACATCTGGAAACAACTTCTGAATAAGTTCATCTTTTGATCGAGTTAACTGACAAAAACTTTGAGGAAAGTTAATGCAGCCAGTCAACATGTCTATAGGAAATTTGCCATTACCAATGTCAATGAGTTGTTTAGAGAATATGTCTCCAGATTGGTCATTTTGCAACTCTACACGCATATTCTTGCTTAAATGAAGTACTTTGACATGTTTCCACAAATTGGAGGACTTTAGACATGCATTGAGTTCATCAGCTGGTGTTGATCGTGGAATCACTGGCAATGTTTGACGAAAATCTCCTGCTAATAAAATCATTGCACCACCAAATTGGTTATGATTGCTCCATAGATCTTTTAAGGTTCTGTCTAAAGCCTCCAAAGATTTTTTATGTGCCATCGTGCATTCATCCCAAATAATTAATTTACATTGCTGCAAGACCTTTGCCATTGCAGAGTTCTTCGAAATGTTGCAGGTCGGAGTTTCATTGCTTTGCATATTAATGGCAATTTTAATGCTGAATGGGCTGTTCGACCACCTTCAAGCAAAGTTGCTGCGATTCCCGACGAAGCGGGTGCAAGTGCAATTTTATTTTGTGAGCGAATCGTTGCTATATTAATGAAATCAAAAAAGTTTTTCCTGTACCACCAGGTGCATCTAAGAAGTAAATCCCTCCAGTTTCATCATCTATTACTTTCATAAGAGTATCAAATACATACTTCTGTTGTTCATTCAACAGTGGAAGATTTGTTTGAATAAATTCTTTCAAAGTGTTGAGATCATACAGTTTTTCTCGATTCAACTCTTGGTTAAAAGCATCATGCATTGGACGATTGGGCTCGGCCAGGCCTAATTGAATTAATAGTTTGTTTGACATCATCAAGCACATGTCCTCCATTGAAATCAATGCTTCGTTGTAAATTTCTTCACTGATTTGTATATTTGGATTTCCCATTCTATTTCGTATTTGATACAAAATATCATCACACATATAATCTTTGTACTTGATCCACAAATCAATTGGGTTTGATGGGAAGCATGTATATATGATTATAGAAAACAATGTTCGTATTTGATGAGCGTGTGATGATATTACAGCATCATTGAGAGTTTGATCCCAATGAGCGTCATTTTCTAGCAATTGCAAACGTAGACAGTCGGTAATTAGCATGGTTTGTAGCATTTCGGGTTCTTCTACCTAAATTGCTTCGTCTAATAGGAGGCATATCTATATTATAGATTATTGTATCACATAATAATTAGTGATCATAGGTGACTAAACACTGCACAAAACACGATATAGGTACAAATTTGTTTCGTGTATCAGTTGACAAAACCAAACTCAGTAGAGTAGGTAACCGAAAATCCAAGAAAAACAACACTGACATTGACAGTTTGTTGTTGTTTCAACTTTTTTTTGATTTGATATGACTTGGAGTCAAATCCTTCAAGAGATCCTTCCTTCTTATGCATTTTAAAGTAAAACAAATGAAATAATATCGCGAAGCCGAATTGATTGATTGAATTTGAACTTTGTACAGCGGTAATAAAGTGCAAATTGACTCTTTGACGTTAGGAACATACCTACATTGTTTAATCAACAGTGAGTGCTTGTAATTTAATATGAACTTTATACAATAGCAATAAAGCTCAAATTGACTCTAAGTTTTAGTTAGAAAACGTTTGTATGGGAAAAAGAAAAGGGCTGTTTTAAGGGGTTTTCCGGCAATTATTAGAATTTTTCTCGCCGTAAAAACCATCTTTGAACTTCAACGAACATTTAAAAAAAAGAATTGGCCAAATTGGTCCAGGCGTTGTTGAGTTATGCGCTTACCAACACATTTTGCGATTAATTTTTATATTATAGATGCTGATTGCTAAATACAAATATTAATAATATAAATATTCTTGTTTAGGATTATATTGATTACCTCATAGCGAACACGAGTCTATCGTATTCGTATGCAAGGTATTTCGATTAACGTATTACTATAAGCATCAAAAAATTACCTCATCTGGTTGGTCCAAAAGAATAAAAACTAAATCAAATCTTGAGAGTAGTGCCGAATTTAGTTTTAGGTTTTCTGCGACAGTTTTAGCCCTAAAAAGTAAAATAATAATTAATTTTACACTGCCAGTGTAATGCAGAATTTAGATAATTTTATTTCTAGTTCCTTTTGACAAGCCGAAGCTGGCTCTGGAAGGTTCCCTAGTGAAATTGGACTAGTATGAACGTCGGTAGACTGACAAGTAAATTCTAGCTTTTGAAAAGCCAGTTAGCAAAAGGATTTAGAGTCGTATTAGAAGTATTAATTAACTGTTTCTCCACTCTACGTGGGTCGCATTGAAAGTTCTTAGAATAGCCAATGACTTATTACGACTTTCGTTGCGGCCATACTCAATAACAATGTTACGATAGACTTCCATTAGCATTTCATGACGAAGCTCCATGCCGTGCAACTGTTTACAACAGGTTTAATGAGTTTAAACGTGGTCGAAGCCTCAGAATACAGAAAGAACCAGAAGCTGTGTGCGCGTATAATACTGAAGCGACAAAAACTACTGTTAAGGCGCTATTAACTGCCAATGACCTTGAGTGGTTAGCTTGCGTGGTCTATGCTGAGCTCACATAACGTGTCGTCCACCCAGTAATAGGACTCGCCCATCAAGGAGCGCTGTCCGAAATTAGACGCATTATTAATTTATTATACATAAAACAACAGGTATTAGACTAAATTATAAATAATTAAATGATCTATAGAATGGTTCAGGTTTCATAAAAATACGCCTGCACACCACGCCGCCCTTGCTGCTGTGGAGTGATGTGGGCACCTGTTGTAGCTGCCGCCGGCAGGGTTGGCGGCGGCCAGGCTACACACCACGCCGCCCTTGCTGCTGTGATGTGGGCACCTGTTGTAGCTGCCGCCGGCAGGGTTGGCGGCGGCCAGGCTACACACCACGCCGCCCTTGCTGCTGTGGAGTGATGTGGGTACCTGTTGTAGCTGCCGCCGGCAGGGTTGGCGGCGGCCAGGCTACACACCACGCCGCCCTTGCTGCTGTGGAGTGATGTGGGCACCTGTTGTAGCTGCCGCCGGCAGGGTTGGCGGCGGCCAGGCTACACACCACGCCGCCCTTGCTGCTGTGATGTGGGCACCTGTTGTAGCTGCCGCCGGCAGGGTTGGCGGCGGCCAGGCTACACACCACGCCGCCCTTGCTGCTGTGATGTGGGCACCTGTTGTAGCTGCCGCCCGCAGGGTTGGCGGCGGCCAGGCTACACACCACGCCGCCCTTGCTGCTGTGATGTGGGCACCTGTTGTAGCTGCCGCCGGCAGGGTTGGCGGCGGCCAGGCTACACACCACGCCGCCCTTGCTGCTGTGGAGTGATGTGGGCACCTGTTGTAGCTGCCGCCGGCGGGGTTGGCGGGCGGCCAGGCTGCACACCACGCCGCCCTTGCTGCTGTGGAGTGATGTGGGCACCTGTTGTAGCTGCCGCCGGCGGGGTTGGCGGCGGCCAGGCTACACACCACGCCGTCCTTGCTGCTGTGGAGTTATGTGGGCACCTGTTGTAGCTGCCGCCGGTAGGGTTGGCGGCGGCCAGGCTACACACCACGCTGCCCTTGCTGCTGTGGAGTGATGTGGGCACCTGTTGTAGTTGCCGCCGGCAGGGTTGGCGGCGGCCAGGCTACACACCACGCCGCCCTTGCTGCTGTGGAGTGATGTGGGCACCTGTTGTTGCTGCCGCCGGCAGGGTTTTTTTTTTTATAAAAACATCCGTCATTACAGGTGTTTCCTCCGACGTGTATGATGTCTTTTATTTACATTTTATTAATATAATTAACGGTAGGTATATTATTTCTTAACTTATTCTAGTTTTACATTTCTTAAATTTAGTTCTTAATTTACCTACAACATGTGTTTTATACTCTAATTTATAATATTACTTAGATTACTTTCTCTTATCAGAAATATTTAACAGTATTTGAAAGTATATCTTTTATGCTTTGTTCCTTTTTATTACTTTGGCAGCTATTTCCTTGCAGTATTTTAAGAACTTTGGTCAATTTTTTTTTATTTTGCATTATTTTTGGTATTGTTTCTAAATTTATTTCAACTTCAGTTTCTACCTCAAAATTATATTTATCTTTTTCAAATATGGGACATTCCATGAGTATATGCGGCACGCTTTCTCTTTTATCGGGGTCACAGGGACACGCCGGGCTCTCCTTGCACTTGAAACGGTTCAAATACTCGGAGAACCCGCCATGTCCCGTCACTACTTGTGTTAACAGGGGATCCACTTTAAGTTTTCGCACTATATTATACGCCACGGTTGCGTCAGGAAGCAAGATCCTTGTGGTTGATGCAGTTTCCCCAGATCGGTATCTCGAATTCCATTCGTCAAGCGAGTCCATTCGGATTGTTCGCCAAATGAAACCGGGCACCGATCGTAGTCCGGTCTTGATTTTTTACGTAAGACTGCCTCCTTTGCCAACTCTTCAGCCCTTTCGTTTCCCTCCAATCCTGCATGTGCCTTAATCCAGAACAGTTGAAGCGTTTTACCGCAGTTAGTCATTTGACGGATGTTCTTTCGGATTATAGAAGCCAGTGGATGGAGGGAAACGCCTCGAGTCACCGTTTCCAGGGCCGACCTGGAGTCGCAATATACCTCGACAACCGGAGATGTGTGCTTTAAGGCCAGCTCGGAGGCCTTTTGCAGTGCTAATAGTTCGGCCTGATAAACAGTGCAGAAATGGTCCAGCTTAAACTTTTGGGCTTTGGTTTCTGTCCCATTCTCCCAGAGGCACAGTGCTGCGCCAACTTTGCCTTCTATTTTACTACCATCAGAGAAAATTTTGGGGTAGCTGAGTCCTCTCTGGTCCATTTCTGCACCTTTCATCACGCATTCGAACTCTATTCCTATCTTGTCTGCGGGATGTGGCATTTGTGTGTGTGGGGCCGGTAACTCGATTCCTCGGTCTCCTGTTACTCTCCGCGAATATCCTCTTTTCTCTTCATAAAAAGAGGCTGCTTCCCGAATCCTGAGATCCAGTGGAAGCAATCCGAATTCCATATCCAATGCCGAGTTTAACGAAGTTGTCTTATACGCCTTGACAATTTTCTGTACAAACCCACGCTGAACCCCATTGAGCTGCTTCCTCAAACCCACCTTGTTTGTAGCCGGCGCCCAAGCACTTGCTGCGTACATAATGACCGGCTCCACCACTGCGATGTATATGGTCCTGATTATCTCGGGTTTTAGGCCCCTACTGACTTTTGCGGCTTTTGACAGCTGCTTGTAATTGTTTAGCGCCTTCCTGCATACGTTCGACGCGTGAGCATTAAATGTCAATTTGTCATCGATTGTGAGCCCCAGTATCTTGATCTCCCGAGACAGGGCAATATCCTCCCCACCCATGTGCAGAAGTGGTGTGTCATACTTCAGCTTATTTGTGATGACCATGGCCTTCGTTTTATGCGGCGCAAACTTAAGTTTGTTTTTGACACCTCACTTCTGGACGTGCGCGAGTGTCGCATTAGCCTGCCTCTGGACACCAAGTGCTGTATCACCCGAGAAAATCAGCACCACATCATCCGCAAATGCTTGGCAGTAATCGCCTCGTTTTTGCAGTTCTTTGAGTAGGGGATCAAGGAGCAAATTCCAGAAAGTAGGCCCCCTATAGAACCTTGTACGCACCCTTTGTTGGTTTCCTGTAGGTATTCCGCTCCTGCATACCTAACCTTCACTTTCCTGTCGCTCAGATAACTGTCTACTAGACATCGCAGGTTTACCGGGCATCTTGTTTCTGCCAGTCGACATTTCATAGCCGGCCACCAGGCGCTATCGAAGGCTCCCTCTATGTCCAACGATACGACTGTGATGATCTTCTTCTCCATCAGTTTGTCTCGAATATGTTTTAACAGGTCATAGAGGGACTCCTCGGTGCTGCGCTGCGGCATGAACCCATACTGACTCCTGCTTGCCTCGGGTAAAATATGCCACCTAATGCGACGTACCATCATCTTCTCAAGAATCTTACCCAGTACAGGCAATAGCCCAATCGGCCTGTATGATTTGGGGTGCGCGTAATCATCTTTTCCCGGGTTTCTGAGGACTATGACCACTGCCTCCTTCCAGATGGTCGGGAAGTAGGACAGGCTCAGGCATCTGTTCAATATTGCCAAGAACAGTTGCGGGTTATGAGTTATAGCTGCGCTACATATGTCCGCTGTGAGTCCGTCGATCCCAGGGGCTTTCTTAGGATTGAAACTAGATGCGGCCCACTTCAGTTCTTCCAACGTGAATAGAGGATCGAATGCTTCACCATCCGTCCTTTCGTTTACTCTATTCGCTGACTCTCTAACTTGCTTGTGGTCCTCATCGTCGTCCTGCGTTTTATCCTCAGGATAAAACGTTTTTGAAAGCATCTTTGCCGACTCCTCACTACTAAGAACACTTCTTCCCCGCACTAACGGTGTGTCCTCCTGTCTAGTGGTTCTGCGGCTTATGACCCTGTATATACTGTCCCACATAGTTTCACGTTCCTGTTTGCCGCAAAACTCTTTCCAGCTCGCTGTGAGAGTGTCTTCCATCTTCTGCTTATACTCCTTCTTCGCTGTGAGATACAAATCAACGACCAATTCTCGGCGTCCCGGTGCGGCACAAGAGATTCTCCTCTTTCTCCTCTTGAAGTCAAGAGGAGAATCCTCCTTCATTCGTGTCAACTCCTCGGTCCACCAAGGCAATCCTGTCTGCTGTCTTTTGTTGACAGTCGGTATGGTCCCCTCGCACGCCTCCCCTATTGCGTCTGTGTATGTTTCGGTTATCTTGTTCAAATGTTCTATTGATTCTATCCTGTCTATTTCGTTTATATTATTGTATTCCCAGATTTGGTTTAGTTTCCCATAAAATTGTACCCATTTCGCCTTTTTTGTTATATTTTCTCGTAGTTCTTTTTATGTCCATTCCTTTTGATTTTTCCAGCTTAAGTTCAAACAGGATTGCCTTGTGATCAGATATGGTGATGTCTCCTGCTAGTCTCCAGTTTGCCACCCGTCCAAGCATGTCTTCTGTACATGTAGTTATATCCACACAGCTGCAGTACCTTTCACCTCCTCTGATGACATCGAAGGTGGGAGTTGTGCCGAGATTAAGGATCTGAAGGCTTAACTCATCCAGCGTGTCCGCCAAAGCCTCTCCCCTCCAGTCCACCTCCCGACTTCCCCACCATGCGTTCAAAGCGTTGACATCACCCCCCAGCATTACATCCCTGACCCCGATCTCATCCAAAATTTTCTTTAAGTGGTCCAAGTCTAGCTCGATAGGCTGCCCACCATCCAGGTACATTGACACGACTCCTAATTCCCATGATCCTGTCCTCAACTTCACCACTGCGAAGGTTTCAGTTGTTAAGGTTGGGCACTGTGTGAGATCTATGGTGTCGTCAAAGAGTACGATGGCCGCTTTATTAACCTTCTCGGTTTTCCGGAAACATTGCACTACTCGTGTACCCGGATAGCTCTTCATTTCTCCGACTCCACCTATATATGGCTCCTGGACCATTGCAAACGCCCAATGGGCGTTTGCAATGGTCCAGGAGCCATATATAGGTGGAGTCGTCCTTTTACCCGTTTCTTCAATAAATTCGGCTGTAGCGAGTTTGCACTTTTGGAGGTTGGCCTGTGCCACGCAATACTGGGGTCTGCCTTCACCCACACTGCTTGCCCCGTTTTCATCTGGGACCACCTTAGCAATACGCTGCGGTGGACCTCGCCATAGTATCTTTTTCGTACCGGGCACTCGGAACTAAACGCATCGTGACCCACATGGTCCAGCTTAGCCCTTAAACAGTTTTTGCAAATAGGTGCCACTCCGGTGAGCCAATCTGGACACTTTGTTCGGAGGTGCGGACCTGCGCAGTGACTGCACAAATTTACTGGGTCTTCGTGACAAATTCGTTTTCCGTGTCCAAATCCTAGACAACGCGAACAAGCGTATAAGCGGGGACTGATCTGCTACCCTAAGCCGCTGGATGTCAATATGAACTGTACCGACTTCTGTTAGTCTGCTCCATATAACGGGTGATACGCTCAACACGATGTGCTCCGTGTGTAGGTTTCTGGCCTTCCTTCTGTATTTTACTGTCACTCTTTCGTTCTCCTCGCTCAGATCTTTGAAGACATGATGGTTTTGAGAACGCAGAGCCTTGAGGACATCCTCATCGGTGTTGTATTGGATACCTCGCGTATGATCACCAGTGGGTCTTTGTTCCTTACATCCTTAACATTTAGTTCTGTTCCTGCTCTCTGTATACTGTCCCTGACTCTATCGATCTCTGTTTGTGTATTGCACCCCACTATCACCTTTCTATCTCTTCCTTTCCTGATCCTATCTATTCTGACTCCTTTCTCTTTGGCGTTTACTGCTCTTCGTATTTTTCGAACACCTGCTTCCTGGTGTCTTTCTCATCCCTTGAAGTGACCACTGTCCACTACTGAGTGCAAAGCCGTTTTCTCTGGGTAATGCCTCCTTGGGGAGCTGGCCGCCATACTTGCATAAGTCACCATTTCCTCTCTCGTCTTTTGATTTCTCTCTATGACTCCCATCTTTTTTTCCATTTCCTTTCGGTTTTTCTCGAGCTGCCTTCCATGTTCCTCTATTTTCTTTATCAGTTCGCTATCTTCCTTATCCCTTCCTATGTCCTTTATTGTTTTTACTTTTTCCTGTTCTACATAAGCTTCAGTTCCTTTTTCTGTGCTCCTTTCTGCTTCTTCTTCTTTCACGAGTTGAAAAAGCCGTTCTATGGCATGAGTGACCCCTTCCTTTATGTCTGTCCTCAAATTTCTTGAGTTGCCAAGGTGTAGCTTAGCCTTGACAGTACATGCTTTTGCTTCAGCTAATCTTTTTGCATATTTCGGGTTTTCGGTTTTGGGTGAGGTGCTCGATGCCTCGGTGGATGCGGAACGCGTCACCAACTCCTTTCTCTCCTTTGGTAGGTGTGCCTTCTGATTTGGCTTCGAAGGAGCCACTGGGACCGTCTTTGATGATGTCTTCGGGGATGGAGTCTTTTCCTCTGATCTTCCCGCTTCCCAATCTCCTATACTTTTCCTTACTTTGGAAGTCAGGTCAATATTTTTTGTAAAAGGGCCTGCCTTCGCCGTCTCGTTTGATGGGCTTGGGCAGCCCTCGTCTCTCTTTGCAGGGGTGCGATACCCGAACATTTCCAGAGGAACACGTCAATCTATGTAAATATTATACGTCAATAAACTTTGTAGTGACAAAAGTCGAAAAGGTATATTATGTATAAGGTTTGTATAAGTTATATAGTGAAGTTAGTTATAGGTTATAAAAAAGACCTAGACAGAATTTAGTTTACTAAAAAATTAACCAGTCAAAGTATTGTGACTGAAATGTTTAGTCACGTTTAGTGTCAATTAAATTTTTTAGTCCACTAAAAGTAGATTTATTCAAAAAAAAAAAAAAAAAAATTGAAAAGTTTTTGCATTATTTTCCGTGACTTATGTATAGAGCTTAAAAATTTACTATTCACCAGGACTCGGACACGCGAAACACGCACCGAGACACAGGTAAGGGTTGCATGAGTCCTATAGAGTTTAAACCAAAAGAATCTAATGAGTAGAATTGCCGCCGGCAGGATTGGCGGCGGCCAGGCTGCACACCATGCCGCCCTTGCTGCTGTGATGTGGGCACCTGTTGTAGCTGCCGCCCGCAGGGTTGGCGGCGGCCAGGCTACACACCACGCCGCCCTTGCTGCTGTGATGTGGGCACCTGTTGTAGCTGCCGCCCGCAGGGTTGGCGGCGGCCAGGCTGCACACCACGCCGCCCTTGCTGCTGTGATGTGGGCACCTGTTGTAGCTGCCGCCCGCAGGGTTGGCGGCGGCCAGGCTGCACACCACGCCGCCCTTGCTGCTGTGATGTGGGCACCTGTTGTAGCTGCCGCCCGCAGGGTTGGCGGCGGCCAGGCTACACACCACGCCGCCCTTGCTGCTGTGATGTGGGCACCTGTTGTAGCTGCCGCCCGCAGGGTTGGCGGCGGCCAGGCTGCACACCACGCCGCCCTTGCTGCTGTGATGTGGGCACCTGTTGTAGCTGCCGCCCGCAGGGTTGGCGGCGGCCAGGCTACACACCACGCCGCCCTTGCTGCTGTGATGTGGGCACCTGTTGTAGCTGCCGCCCGCAGGGTTGGCGGCGGCCAGGCTGCACACCACGCCGCCCTTGCTGCTGTGATGTGGGCACCTGTTGTAGCTGCCGCCCGCAGGGTTGGCGGCGGCCAGGCTACACACCACGCCGCCCTTGCTGCTGTGATGTGGGCACCTGTTGTAGCTGCCGCCCGCAGGGTTGGCGGCGGCCAGGCTACACACCACGCCGCCCTTGCTGCTGTGATGTGGGCACCTGTTGTAGCTGCCGCCGGCAGGGTTGGCGGCGGCCAGGCTACACACCACGCCGCCCTTGCTGCTGTGGAGTGATGTGGGTACCTGTTGTAGCTGCCGCCGGCGGGGTTGGCGGCGGCCAGGCTACACACCACGCCGCCCTTGCTGCTGTGATGTGGGCACCTGTTGTAGCTGCCGCCGGCAGGGTTGGCGGCGGCCAGGCTACACACCACGCCGCCCTTGCTGCTGTGGAGTGATGTGGGCACCTGTTGTAGCTGCCGCCGGCAGGGTTGGCGGCGGCCAGGCTACACACCACGCCGCCCTTGCTGCTGTGGAGTGATGTGGGTACCTGTTGTAGCTGCCGCCGGCGGGGTTGGCGGCGGCCAGGCTACACACCACGCCGCCCTTGCTGCTGTGGAGTGATGTGGGCACCTGTTGTAGCTGCCGCCGGCAGGGTTGGCGGCGGCCAGGCTACACACCACGCCGCCCTTGCTGCTGTGGAGTGATGTGGGTACCTGTTGTAGCTGCCGCCGGCAGGGTTGGCGGCGGCCAGGCTACACACCACGCCGCCCTTGCTGCTGTGATGTGGGCACCTGTTGTAGCTGCCGCCGGCAGGGTTGGCGGCGGCCAGGCTACACACCACGCCGCCCTTGCTGCTGTGATGTGGGCACCTGTTGTAGCTGCCGCCCGCAGGGTTGGCGGCGGCCAGGCTACACACCACGCCGCCCTTGCTGCTGTGATGTGGGCACCTGTTGTAGCTGCCGCCGGCAGGGTTGGCGGCGGCCAGGCTACACACCACGCCGCCCTTGCTGCTGTGGAGTGATGTGGGCACCTGTTGTAGCTGCCGCCGGCAGGGTTGGCGGCGGCCAGGCTACACACCACGCCGCCCTTGCTGCTGTGGAGTGATGTGGGTACCTGTTGTAGCTGCCGCCGGCAGGGTTGGCGGCGGCCAGGCTACACACCACGCCGCCCTTGCTGCTGTGATGTGGGCACCTGTTGTAGCTGCCGCCGGCAGGGTTGGCGGCGGCCAGGCTACACACCACGCCGCCCTTGCTGCTGTGATGTGGGCACCTGTTGTAGCTGCCGCCCGCAGGGTTGGCGGCGGCCAGGCTACACACCACGCCGCCCTTGCTGCTGTGATGTGGGCACCTGTTGTAGCTGCCGCCGGCAGGGTTGGCGGCGGCCAGGCTACACACCACGCCGCCCTTGCTGCTGTGGAGTGATGTGGGCACCTGTTGTAGCTGCCGCCGGCAGGGTTGGCGGCGGCCAGGCTACACACCACGCCGCCCTTGCTGCTGTGGAGTGATGTGGGTACCTGTTGTAGCTGCCGCCGGCAGGGTTGGCGGCGGCCAGGCTACACACCACGCCGCCCTTGCTGCTGTGATGTGGGCACCTGTTGTAGCTGCCGCCGGCAGGGTTGGCGGCGGCCAGGCTACACACCACGCCGCCCTTGCTGCTGTGATGTGGGCACCTGTTGTAGCTGCCGCCGGCAGGGTTGGCGGCGGCCAGGCTACACACCACGCCGCCCTTGCTGCTGTGATGTGGGCACCTGTTGTAGCTGCCGCCCGCAGGGTTGGCGGCGGCCAGGCTACACACCACGCCGCCCTTGCTGCTGTGATGTGGGCACCTGTTGTAGCTGCCGCCGGCAGGGTTGGCGGCGGCCAGGCTACACACCACGCCGCCCTTGCTGCTGTGATGTGGGCACCTGTTGTAGCTGCCGCCCGCAGGGTTGGCGGCGGCCAGGCTACACACCACGCCGCCCTTGCTGCTGTGATGTGGGCACCTGTTGTAGCTGCCGCCCGCAGGGTTGGCGGCGGCCAGGCTGCACACCACGCCGCCCTTGCTGCTGTGATGTGGGCACCTGTTGTAGCTGCCGCCCGCAGGGTTGGCGGCGGCCAGGCTACACACCACGCCGCCCTTGCTGCTGTGATGTGGGCACCTGTTGTAGCTGCCGCCGGCAGGGTTGGCGGCGGCCAGGCTACACACCACGCCGCCCTTGCTGCTGTGATGTGGGCACCTGTTGTAGCTGCCGCCGGCAGGGTTGGCGGCGGCCAGGCTACACACCACGCCGCCCTTGCTGCTGTGGAGTGATGTGGGCACCTGTTGTAGCTGCCGCCGGCAGGGTTGGCGGCGGCCAGGCTACACACCACGCCGCCCTTGCTGCTGTGATGTGGGCACCTGTTGTAGCTGCCGCCGGCAGGGTTGGCGGCGGCCAGGCTACACACCACGCCGCCCTTGCTGCTGTGGAGTGATGTGGGTACCTGTTGTAGCTGCCGCCGGCAGGGTTGGCGGCGGCCAGGCTACACACCACGCCGCCCTTGCTGCTGTGATGTGGGCACCTGTTGTAGCTGCCGCCGGCAGGGTTGGCGGCGGCCAGGCTACACACCACGCCGCCCTTGCTGCTGTGGAGTGATGTGGGTACCTGTTGTAGCTGCCGCCGGCGGGGTTGGCGGCGGCCAGGCTACACACCACGCCGCCCTTGCTGCTGTGATGTGGGCACCTGTTGTAGCTGCCGCCGGCAGGGTTGGCGGCGGCCAGGCTACACACCACGCCGCCCTTGCTGCTGTGGAGTGATGTGGGTACCTGTTGTAGCTGCCGCCGGCGGGGTTGGCGGCGGCCAGGCTACACACCACGCCGCCCTTGCTGCTGTGATGTGGGCACCTGTTGTAGCTGCCGCCGGCAGGGTTGGCGGCGGCCAGGCTACACACCACGCCGCCCTTGCTGCTGTGGAGTGATGTGGGCACCTGTTGTAGCTGCCGCCGGCGGGGTTGGCGGCGGCCAGCACGGTGGCGCGCGCGGCCAGGCTGCACACCACGCCGCCCTTGGCCACGCTCACGCGCCGCTGCTCCATGGCTTCCAGCAGGCTGCTGTGGTGAGCCGTCATCTGGAACGTATAACAGTATCGCTTAAAGCCTCGTATTCATCATCATCATCCATAAGCCGACTTCGCCTACTGCTTTGCTTTTCTTGTGCCGATCACCACGCTCCTATGCTATGAGGAGGTCCTCCCAGCCGGATTGTCAAGAAAAATATTACTTCGTAACACGTATCGAGATGTCAGAGTTAAGCGACATCGGGCGGCGTTTTGGGGGGTGGGAAATCATCCAATGACATCTCGCGCTCTGGGTGGAGCGGAAACGCGTGTCAGTCTCAGTCTAACTAAAACCCAACCCTGTTCCTTCCCTGCCCTTAGTGCCCAGGGGCGCGCTAACTCTGTTTCGAATTTATCCACAACCCCTGGGCAGGGGCGACGTTGCCTGACATTTTCTCTCACGGCCTTTTTCCAACGTTTTTGAAATAGCCAGACATGTCATGCGACGTCGCTCAAGTTCGCTTGACATCGTGGATACTTGTTTAGGATACAAGACAATATTTTCATTGCCATGTAATTCTGGTAAACCATCCGAGTTAGACGTGTACGCCGAGCCCAAATTTTGTGGCGGCGGCGCTGACCGTTCACGGTCGGCGTGGCTCTATATTTTGCAATCATTTTAAGTAAAATGTATTTATATCCGCAATGAGAACTCCACCTTCACAAATTTTGTTTTATTGTTGGGAGAAATATTTTTTTATTTGGCTGAAATCAAATCAAACTGCTTAGGCTAGCTTAACTCATCTCATATACCTACTTATCGATTTGGCTTGACTACATAATATATATTTTTTATCATTGATAGGGTTTCGTTCGTTTGACCACTATCTCACTTGATGGTAAGCGATGAAGTGGTCGAAGATGCTCCACGCTTGCCTAGAAGTAACCTATTCACTATCGACTTAAAGACTCCCAGGTTGTAGCTATCAGGAAACAAGACTCTGGCAAGGAATTCCACTTCTTAGCTGTACGCTCAATGAATGTGTTCCCAAAACGTTTAGTGCGTGTGTGTGTGGGATGTCCACCATGTACCAGTGGCGCATCGCCGTACGTTTAGTGATCCGATGATAGAACGGGCCTGACGGAATTAAACTATGCAATTCCGACGCACACTTCCTAAAATGTAATCGATAGAAAACCGACAAGCCAGCAACTCGGCGTCGATGCTCAAGACTTTGGAGCTTCGATTCGACGAGCTTATCATTGCCGATGATCCTCTTGGCACGCTTCTCAATTGACTCAAGGGCATCATGCTGGTATCTGGCAGATCCGTCCCAAAGATGAGCAGTACTCCATGCACGATATAACTGGCGTGAAGTACCTACCGTCTCACCTTTGCTAGGATTCCCGACTTTTTGGCAGATAGTTGAGTTTTTACCTCGATATATGGCCCAAAATTGAGAGTGGATGTCAACGTGACATCAAGAAGATCAAGATGATCGGTTATCGGCACGTTTACACCTCGGAAAGATGGAGCCAGGTGGAATTGGTTCCTTTTAGCTGAAAAAAGACACGCCTGGGTTTTAGCAGCATTGAACTTGACCAAATTGGCATCGCTCCATTCGGAGACTGCCCTCAAGGACAAGTCCAAGTGTTCAACCGTAGCCTCTCGGAGAGACCGGATCTGCGACCCGCTAGCTCGCGTGTTGGACTCGTATCTTTAGGCAACAGTCCTGTCGTCTGCATACCCAAAGATACCACCGGGCTTAAGGAGATCATTTATATGCAGCAAACACAGTGTTGCTGAGAGCACCGACCCCTGAGGGACCCCGGCATTGATTCAGCTGATCGGAAGAGCAGCCATTAATTACCACTCGGATTGACCGATCCCTCAGAAAGTCTGCAATCCAATCTGGACTTAGTCGCGATCTTTTAGCAGTGATAGTCCTGTTTTGGAAAAAACGCGCTCACTTGGCGTGCAGCAGTGGCAGGAATTTTACTTGTTTTTTTAAAAGTAGTCATTTTATTTTAGCACTCGGCACTAGATAGGTATCAACTAACCGCACGAATTGAACCGATTAAACGACCGATCGAGCCAACGGCTGTGCGATGCTTCCCCCCGGGTTCTTCCCGTCCCGGTATACACTCAACCGGGCACAGGGCGGCTCGGCGCGCATGTCTAATCTGAGGTCATGTAGTTTTGCTATTAAACCTCATAATTCCATATATGTAGTTAGAAGGGTCTATATAGTTAGTGGTGGCCCAGTGGTAACGGCTGCGACTTACAAGTTGCCAGTAGGATAATTATGGTACTTTGTTCCCCAATGTCTCCACTGCTGTAGTAAACAAAGAGTCAAGTAGGTAAGGTCGGGTCAATATATTATTATTACTTAAATATTGGAAACATTTCTGTATATGTCCCTGCTGGTAACCAATGGGAGTTTTTTTTCTATTTGTCACCAGTGCTGACAAAGTTGGTGGTAACAACTGGGAATACATGGTTAGAAGTCAGCTGAAATGACTGAAACAGCTCGTCCACCGTGTAACATCACGCCTGTATTGCCCGTAGGTATAGAGAGAACTATAGGGATAATCTATTTCCAGACTGCGATTAGAAAGAAAAGACGCTTATTTGCGGTAAACATGACGCATAAGGCCAAAACAAACAACAAAAAAAGAAAAAGCTGGACGGAAACATGCGTCACATCCACACAAAACGGCCATCGCTCAGCTTAATGCTCCGACTCTATGCGAGCCAAAGACGATTGTGATGGAATTACACTGTCATATTTACTATAGTTTTTTGCCTGTGTTGTCCCACTACACACGACAACAATCTTTTCTTTCAATTCTTCCTGGTTTTGGCAAGTTTGGATCAGTCCTTGTTCTATGAAAATTACCTTATCAAGTTCATCTATACAACACACGCCTTTATCGGCCAGGACTAGCGCGCCTGCCTCAAGGGCGAAATCTCCGCCCGCTTCGCGCCCTAATGCTACTGTGAGACCCCCGGCGGAGGCAGAAGCGCCGCAAACGTACACACCTGAAATTAGAAACATCTTGTTAGACTCACTTTTTAGTGTTCCCAGCTCTAGCTTTACTTTAATTCTAGCCGAAGGCTTCGACCGAGTTATAATATTTTGAACTTTTAATCTGACCACGTAAAGTTGTATAGACAAAAAAAAAAAACTTATTTTAGAGCAGGCTCGAATAAAGTTTACAAATACTATAACTGGCTTGAATTGAATTCAGAACCCAAAAAAAAACTCATTTTGATAAATAAGACGGAAAATGTGCATTTTTTTTTGGAGGTTGGAAAATGATCCTGTGACTTTTCTCGCTCTGGGTGAAGCGGGAGGGCGTGTCTGACTTTTACTGACTAAAGCCCACCCTTGTTCCTTTCAATTTAAAATTGAAAGGAACAAGGGTATGAAATCGGTTATCTCGTGGCTGTTTATTATTGAAAGTATTTATACCTCTTGGAGCAGCATGAGCAGCAGCTTGCAGTAGCTGTGACTTCCCAAGCCCGGGGTCGCCCACCACTAAAACATGAGGGTTAGACCTGGGGCCATTGTCAAGCTCAGTGCCCCCTATAAGACCGAGGATGAGCCCAGCCTTCACTGCTTCATGACCGAATATTGTAGGACAAAGAGAGTGGACTAGTAATCTGAACACATCTTCTGAAGCATGTATTTCCTGAAAGAGAAAATATAAATAGTCCACCATAATGTAAGTAGGTGTCTAGTTGATTTTTTGTCAGCAGCCCAGTTCTGGATTAGTGCCCGGCTCGCCCTTAATAGGAAAATAGGATCGGGTGATACAGGCGTGAGTTATGAATGATTCAACTAATCGATTATTGCCAACACTAAGGTGGGATAATGCATTTTTATTGTATTTTCATTACCTGGATTGCATAATAGTCTTTCAATGTAAATGACAATGTTGGGTTACTCAGATTTCTGTGACTGTGAATTGACACAGCTTCAATATAAAGTTGTAAAAGCCTTGCTGCCCGTTTTCCGTCTTCACCGCCTTTGCTTTCACCGCGCACCTATAAGATAATCATAGGTATAAATAGAAATATTAAGCAATTACATGGAACCAGTAGATAAACCTGGTAGCAGTGGTGGCCCAGTGGTAACGGCCGCGACTTACAAATTGTAGGTCGTGCGTTCAAACCTAGGCAGGCGCTTTACTTAGTGTAAATTATTTCATCACCACTGCACTGAAAACGGCCAAGGAAAACATTGTGAGGAAACCGGCATGTCCTACAACCAAAAATTCGAAGGCATGTGACATCCACCAACCCGCAAAAGGCCCGCGTGACTTTTTACTCAGCAAATAACGTTCATATTTGTATTTGAGCAAGTGTTTCTTACGAATATGAACATTAATCCCTTCTACTATAACTTAGCAATGCAAAATCAGAGTACGATCTATGAATCTTGTCCGAAAACACGTTTTTGCTCAGTCGAAAAGCCGACAATCTATGAATGCTTTTCTTTCAATGATTGGTCTAATCTTGCAAAGTAGGCTCACCCTGAGGCAACGTCGGCAGGGTGTGGATATGGAGCAGAGTTGCAAATATGGTGTACCTATTGTCCTGCCCTCTATGCCCCAAAACATGCAACCCAAGCGACCTTTGCGCTACCACCGACGACGCCGTGGAAGCGACAAAATAATATAATAAGACTGTCGTTCCAGCGACACGAAACAAAAGAGAAATTATTGGTCATCTCAACTTTATAACTTGTATAGTACTAAAGGTAGTATCTACTTAGGGTAGTTTATTCTATTCGACTATACATATATCTATAAGTAAAATTAATAACGCGATACCTGAACAATTCCAGTGACCGATAGCACATCTCCTGGACAAGCAGTGCTAACTAGATCACCTTGGAGTTCTATCTCCACACTTTTTGGTATAGTTCCAGATAGGCTCTGAAAAATGAAAATAAATATTTGCCATAATATAGTAATAGCAATGAAGTGGGCAGTCCACTGGTAAGTAGTCACTGCCGCATTGGAGCATCTGAGTAAAAGGGTAGACACAAACCTGTTTGTAGCCTACCCTTTTTGAAGTGGGATATCTTCAATGCATTAGATAGTGGATCTCTATTTATTGGAATCAAAAACGGTATTACTCCAATAATAATAAAATAACGAACTTGTGACTGAATTTCCTGTATTTTAGCAACTTGCCAGTCTGTTGTGTTGGTGAATGGTGATGACTGCAAGGGTTCAAACTTAGACCCGCCATTACAACTTTGACACGAAGTAGGTGCTGTAAACAATGAAGATTATTCCATATTAGTTATTGATTGAAACCATCAACTGTCGTGAGCAGCAGTCCGTTCACACTAGGGTGGGCACAGAGCATGGAACGCGGCGCTGACTGCAACTAGAGACGCAATTGTAACTTTATTTCAGCTGTTATAGCTATCGCCAGAATTGTCATAGCATAACATAAGCAGAATCGGCCTTTGTAATGTTCTCACTGCTGGAACTCAGTCCTCCTCTTTAGGATAGGGAAAGGGCCTTAATCCACTACGCAGACCCAGTGCGGGCTGTTGGATGTATTATTAGTTCTAATTTTTGGTTCTAGGAAATACACCATGTTCAGAGCAGTGCTGTTGTAATAAATTACACAAAGTAAAGTGACTGCCTGGGTTTCAAGCCGCTATGTAAAATTCATAGTAAGTCGGGGGCCTTTACCACTGAACTACCATAGCCCAGAATTGTCATGAGCCATCAATTCCTACCAGTAAATGGTTAGAGAAAGTTTGAAGATAATGCTGTCTCTAGCCATGCCATCCGAGGCGTCTTGATGTTCTTTAAAAATAGTGGATTATTAAATAAGTACAGCAATAGCGCATTTATTAGTTTAACATACCTGTAAATACACCCTGAGGTTGTACAACAGCTTGCAGATTGTGGCAGCTAGAACATTCAAATGCCATAGATGTGCAAATGAGCCCCACACTTCCTACCCTTATGACAGTGCCCTTAATTGTCACTAGTTTACCTAGAGTCAATATAAAAACACATGGTTTATAAAAATCATACATTATCAAATTCTTCTAAATAATGATTTCAATATGATGATATTGTGAGAGAATCAATAGTCTGGTTGATGGAGAAATTTAATGGAAACACTATGATAGATGAATCAATCTCCTCACAACAATATTTTGATTCTCTTGCCTGTGGAGATGGTGCTTGAGTACAATATAATTCAGGCTTATTAGTATTTTTGGACTTTGGTTTTATGATGGTCATAAAATAATAAAGCAACTTTTTTACTTACCAAAGTAGTTAACTTTTAAATTAGCCAAGGGAATCACTGGTTGATGGTTAAGTATTCTTACTTTTATCTTGGACTCAAACTTGAGAGTCTGCAATAAAAAATAATCTCTAGAAGCTGTTTCATGTGTTCAGTCAACTCACACCAGCATAATATTACAACCATTGGCAGCACCTTAATGTTGTAGCAAGTACCAAAACTTACCTCGTGCAAACTATACTCTAAAATCCTCAAAGTTTTATCTGGATACTCAAACAATTCTGTATTAAAACTAGACCAGCTACTGATAAACTCAGTATCATTTACTAAATTGGTTACATCCAAAGGCACACTTCGATTTTGATCTATTTTTTCCAAATCAAATAAGTTTTTGTTTTTCTGAATAAACTTTTTGAAACAGTTAATATGATTTGATACATCTGAATTCTCTTGATGTTCTGAAATTATTGCAAATAAACATATAAATAAATGACTGGTCCCGTATCTACACGAATCACAAAATTCATGGAACATATTTAAATATTACACTTTTAATACCTTCAGTAGGAAAATATAGTTTCCAGATATTGTTGTTATCAGTAATGGGCAGTACCGTGGGGAGCTGATTAGCTGGTGCTCGTGAAGATCCTGCAGTACTCGTCACCCGGTGACTGCTCGTCGAATTATTAAAACTTTGACTGTCTGATCTATTATTCTGATTGTTTCGACCACCATACCAATTGTTTCGATAACGACCTCTCCAGCTACGACGCATTATTGTTACTAAGAAAGTTTTTACGTAATTTTATCAACTTCAAAATATTCTTTTTCCCGCGAGCTTTAATTTTTATGTGATTTAGAAATGTCGCTGTCAAACAACTGTCATGTCAACATTACGGAGAGTTGTCAATAATAGTCATGATGGAAGACTGAAGTGAAGTGAATCAATCACGTTTTACATAGAAGTAGTGTGATTGATCATGGAAAGAGAAGATATAAATAGAAGAACAATCACAGAAATCTCATTTTCTATCTATTTTTTTTTGGTGTTTTCAAGGCCAAGCTAAGCCACGCCCTGTCCAGATTCAGATATACACATGCGCATTTTGGGGAGTTTGTCAAGGTTTGGCAAAGCGGCATTATATATTTTCACCAATGCTCAAAGATGATTGCGAATACTTATATTGCCGGTCATATAAAAAAAAAATGTCTTTGGCTAGAAATAGCGTAATAAAATTAATTTTATGAAAATCGCCAGAAACATCCTTGATTGAAAATTATTTGTTAGTTGTTATCATCACTGAGTTGGTGGTACTTAGGTATTTAGGTAAATATTTTATATAACCTTCTGGTGTGGCGAGTACCGCCACACACACACAGAGTGTGTGTGTTTCCGGCTTTAGGCATGAGCGCGTGTGTCTTAACACGAAGACATCACTTCCCCGCAAGTATTATCCCATAAGCATTGAGGACTTACCAGGAATTAATAATAATCCCATATTACCGCGTCTGTGTAATTTGTGCTCAAAAACGAACGGAGGTGATCACGATCAGCTTGCACGAGGCGGGTGGCGCCACCTGGGAAGACGTGAAGAATTTTTTATTTTATTTAGGACAAGCTCGCCACACTATTCCCAAACCACTGTATAACTTCTGTAAGCCAGAATCAACAGTGGCGACCACCATAAAAAACGCCGAGGCAATGAAGCTCGACGAGTCCCAGAGAATCGATTAAACTGTCTTGGGAACCGCAACGAAATTAATCAGAAAAGACAGCGGAGGAGTAATAAAAACATAATTTCCACTTCCCTCCTAATCAAGCGGGAGACAGAACAAAACTATGCCATTATGCACAAAGGGGGTTTTACAACTGGGGTAAGCCCAGTTAACATAATAATAATATATAAGCCCAATAAACACCACTGGTTAAAAACACTAATATTAATGGGTCCTAAAATTGTGACACTTGATTCCAATAATAGGTATGGCAAAAACGCTTGAACGCACGGAAATTCGTTCTATTTTCCACAAGGTCCGTGTAATAGACAACTCCAGACGTAAGCTGGATACTATCCAACATAATATTGCGCTCAGCCTGCCAAAGAGTACACTCCCACAGGATATGATGTGCGGATTGTTCGTATTCACAATCAAGAGTAGAACATTGACATAAAGGTGAGGCAACAAGCTTGAAGGAAAATAATTTACTCTTAAAGTTGCCATGACCTGTGAGAAATTGGGCAACACAGTGATCCACCTCCAGCCATGTCCTGTCCAGCCGTTCGCGAACCGATGGGAAGAACTGGTGGAGGTGTCTGCCTTTGATGGAACTTGCCCACCTACATTGCCATTCGGATAAAAGGTCCTCCCAAACGTCAGTTTGAGGCTTAAGTAATCTAGAAATCTTGGCACGATCACGTTGAGGCAAAAAGTCTGGGTCCGTAGTATTTCGTGCAGAATAGTACATTGCAGCACGTCGCTGCACCTCAATATCGACTGGAAGTACACCTACAAGTACCGGTAAGGCTTCAGTGCTAACCGTCCCATACGCTGTACATAGGAAAATCAAAGCTAAACGTTGACTTTGTAGCAATTTACGTCGTACCGCCCAATGGTGGTCCTATCAGCCCAAACAGGTGCCCCGTAGCACATACAACCCAGGTAAGTAGCCCCATAGATCGTTTTTAACGTTAGGAATGATAGGCCCCAAGTAGCCTTGGAAACCCTCGTCAACGCATAGAAGTTCTTTTTAGCTTTTTCACCTAGTGTTTTTACATGCTCAATAAATGGAAAGTTATTTTCTAATACCATACTGAGGTAGCATACAGACTGTTTTTTTTTTAACGGGAACGTTATTAAACCTTATACTAGGCCAATACTTAAGGTTACCTTTCAACATAAGTTGGTAGGTTTTATGCGGTGCGAAGGTAAGACGGTTCCGATCACCCCACTGAGATATTAAACGAAGGGAAGTCTCAGCCAAACTATTAAGGCCAGCCCAAATACTTGACTGAATGATCAGCAGCCCATCGTCCGCATACCCGGTTAATGAGCAACCGCAAGGAAGCGGAATCGCGAGAAAATCATCGTACCTAAAATTCCATACTGGCACTGGGCTCAATGATAGGCCCGTACGGCCTATCATTGGGCCCTGAGGACATCCCATGGTTAGAGATTTCATAGAGAATGATGTCCAAGTTTGAGTTTCGGGGAACCATTAAAAAAGTACGAGTGAACAAGAGTATAAATATTTTTGTAGCAACCACGGGTTTTCATTTTTAGTAGTAGCATTGATCACCATGCATTATCAAAAGCCCCAGAAATATCCGGAGAAATCCCGATAACGTATTTATGTTCGGAAAGATTAACAATTTTACGGATAGAGAGTGCTGCATCGACGGTAGAATTTCCAACAGTAAAACCGAATTGGTTATTATGAAATTTAGGTCCGTTCGGTAGCAAGCTCGGAACGATTAGTCGCTCTAAGAGCTTACCCAAAGATGGAAGTAGTGTTATGGGCCGGTACGACTTAGGGTCGTCAGGAGGCTTGTCACCATTCTTCGGAATTATGTGTATAGGTATAGCCCTGTCGCCATTTCCGAGGAAAAATACCATCCGCTATGCATCGGTTTTAAAATCGCGTCACCCGCTGTTTTACACGCTTCTATAATCATTCTGTTAGATATTTTATCTTCACCTGCCAATTTGTTAATAGGTAGTCTCCTGACAACATTCATGAATTCGTCAGTGTATGGAAGGTCTGACGCTGTGACTCAGGTGGTACAGCTGCCCACGCTCTAATCTGTTGGTGGTACTCAATGTCATTTACTAATGAATCATCAGGTATAAGGGAATTAAGCAGAACTTCCGATGTTTCTTCGATACCGGTAGTATGTTCATTATTTACTTTGATGTTTTAGACATACGCAAGGTCGACTGATCTATTGGCCTTGAACTCATGATATAAAGGAGACCACGGATTCCTTATCTAGTTTTTCGACAATTTTCCGCAATAGGACAATTACCCTTAGATTTTTCCACCGATGCTCTGTCGAGTGACTTGGCAACTCTAAACGTATTTAAAGCATGAGTAAGCTAGTCCCTGGTGACATTACGTTTTTTCAGCTTATTAAGATGGCTGCGCGCTTTGCGATAACTTTTGCGTTGTTCAACTAGATAGTCACTCCACCAATCACACCTACGAATATTGGTCATAGATGTGCGACCAATGGCAATGTCAGCACAGTAGGTAAGTGAAGGTTTCTGACATAATCTCAGCACTTTCTTCAGTTGACAGTCCGTCGCGAGTGAAGTCTTTGAAGACCTGTAGACTGTGAAGACTGGACGAGGAGAACCACAGATAGTCCTTTCTTTACTAGCTGAAGTAAGGCCACCATACGCCATCTGCCGCCGCCACTCTGAAATTGAAAAATTATACAGCGAAATATAGGCATTTTGAATCGGCACGCAATCCAGGTGTCAGACTGTAACAAGTCCTCAAACCCGCAGGTCACAGATAATTTAATAGTAGCGCCGCAGGTATACACGGTTATTTATACGCCTGTCCCTTCACCTTCTGCTTAGAGAGATCACAGATGTCGAATAGGTATACTAAAATATACTGTGGAAGCAATTTATCTTCACGAAAGCCGGCAAATCTAATTAAACATTCTATTTTTATAATCAACTAGCAACCCACTCCAGTTTCGCTCGGGTACTAATTATACAGGATGTAACGGAAAGGTGTGGTCATATTTTAAGAACTGCATCTGTCCATCGATATGAACAACTTTATTCAAGAAAAACTGAGGAAATTCTCAAAAAAAATTTTTACCGCCCATACAAATATTGATCAGCTGATGATTACTTTGTATGCAAAGTCCAATTTTTTTTTGGGAATTTTCTCGTTTTACTTAGAGAACGTTGTTCATTTCCATGGGCAGAACCGGTTCTTAAAATATGACCACACCTTTTCGTTACACCCTGTTTACCTAAACCTTCCTTATGAATCACTCTGTCTATTGGTGAGAACCGCATGAAAATCCGTTCAGTAATTTTAAGGGTTCCGTATCCGAAGGGAGCAAACGGAACCCTATTGCTTTCACTCACGTGACCGTCTGTCCATCGTCGGTCTCACAGGTTTTACAGCCAACCGGTTAGCCAGTCACTCTGATACACCACACTCTCGCGTTGCCAGCGAGTACGACAGCCCCTAGACGCGTACGAAGAACCTCCAGGGACCCTGCACTACGAGAAGGTGCTCCAGGTCCCTATAGTACCTACCTACCTACCCATACTTAGGTACTTATTGAAACCCCGATATGGAACGTGCAAGACGAAGACTCTGCCACCTGGTGGCGCAAATCAGAATCATATATGGAAACAATTAGAAAATAATCAAATTATAGAAGTGAAAAATAACGTTTAAGTAAATGAAAATGTACCTATTTTAGCATTTCGGGATAGTTGAACACTTCAAAGAAAAATATAAATAAGTCAAATGGTGTAAAATTCTATTACTTTCTGAATAGTAGGTACTCACCTTCCATGGTTATGTGATAAACGACAAAAGTGGATAAATGCAATAAAAAACACATAGGTAAGTATAAGTTTCAAAAACATCTAGAAATTAGGTATCTACTAATAATATTTTTTTTTAAAATAGCTATTTTTTGTATGTAGTGGTACTATTCAATACAAATAAATCTGTAAGTAAACATAACCTTCTAATTCTAAGACATTTTGAACAATTATTATTATTATTATTATTATTGGATTTGAACAATTTTTGGCCTTTTGACATATTCTGACCACGAGGACGATCATTATTAATCGGCCGGTATCCATATTTTATCATTTAAATCATAATAAAAAGATATAATATAATGTAAACAAATAGACGGCAACACGATAACAGCTCTGAATAGTTAATTTTCTTACCACACTGTGGCGCTCGTGTCGTGTCGTGTTGTGCTGCCACCTATAGTTCGTGCACGTTCCCTATATTATCTTCCAACATTCACGCCGGCAAAATCGCGGACTCTGTTAACTAATAGCCTTGTTTATAAATTATAATACAAAAGTAAAAAAAATACCAGTAACAATTTTTCTCCCGTGTCTTATACAGTGCCGGATTAGACCAGCGTGGGACCTGTAGCAAGTTCTACCAAAGGGGCCATTTAGGTACTTCGTGAAGAGTTCGAGTTTCACAATCATTCCGTCTAAAGTTAAAATATTTTTAAACTTCGAATTACTAAATCATTACGGTTTGCCTAAAACAAAATTGTACGCTTCTGCTTATGTAAGACCATTAATTAAAACGTGTTGATAGTTTGAACTAAAATATCTGTATTATAAAATAAATTAATGTCCGATAGAGACGATGAAGATTTGCCAAAGGCAAATGTCTCTCAGATCCCAATTGAAGCCGTACAAAAACCTACGGTTCAAGGATCTCCTGAAGTGGATGAGGCTACTACAAGACAATCAAGATTGCAATCCGTTCAAACATGGATATCGCAAAATGAAGAACTCTTTGAGGTTGACAGAACAGCTCTGGGAGCTATACTGGATGTCGGTTCTCGTTTAAAGGATATTCAGACAAGAAGCAGAACATCTTTGAGCACATTGGCGCAAGCTCATGAGTCGTATAAAGACAAGCAAGTAAATAAAAAGAATAACTAGATTTATATTGTTTTATTACGTCTTAAGTTTGAAATACAGGGACCTGAATTAAAAAACGTTTTTTTTCGTAGGTTAAAGCCAAAGAAGCTCGTAGTAATCGAGTTAGTGGCATTAAGCAACAACACAGATTTCTACTTGATATTGCAGCTACTATATTGAATAAAAGTCCAGAATATGTACTGGTAAGGAAATGCTATCTATCGTTTTTAAACTCCAAATAACACAATGGTGTGTTTAAAGTATTTAACGGAATCTCATTGCAGGAAGGTGTTTATGACGCAGATATTCATATAGAACTATTAGAAAGCGCAGTTTCTGAAGGGGGGAGCTATTGTATAGTTTTGTGTGATGCAATGCTTCCTCATGTCGATATGGGTATGCGTCTTTTCCTTTATCACCTCAGATCCGTTTTTTAACGTTTTGGCAACTTTATATGCCCATTATAAAGTCATCCCTGGCTTTAGGCTTTAGGTAATTTTCAAAAGAAAAAATAAATATAACTATCTACATATTTTTCTATTTTCTTAAACTTTTCCTACACTAAGAAAAAAATTAGGTTCTCATGTATCTTGGGTGTGTTCACAAACATTTAAACACACTTTCTTATGACACCTAGACTCGTTGTAACTATCTGCTAAGCCTTATATATATTTATTCCGTGCGGGAATCCAAGAACCCGCGACACGCAGCGCAGCAGCCAATCGCTAAACCACTGCGCCAATCGTGTCGTCTATTGTAATGTACCTAAGAAGCTCTTTGTGTGTTAAGATTTTCATACCATACGAATTTTATTTCAACACAAGCAGAAATTTGAAATTTCATAAGGCTTCCTGAATACGGTGATGAAAACGTACCCTACATGATTGGCTCACGCGTGACTATTGTTTTTCACTAGATACTATACTATTTTTATAGAGTCGGGTCGGTTTGTTCCTAATCAGAAAGGTAGAATGGAAAGGACCTATATATCTGATTTATCAACAATTGGCACTCAGGGCAAGTGCGTTGCCATGTACAGATTGAAAAGTATGGCTATTGACAGTCGGAACGTGGCTTATGTAAGTAACGTACCTATAACAACAAATATACATACCTCGTATGCCTACTAGAAATTAGTGTCCGACCGAAAGACGAGAAGCCGAAACCAACTGAATTTTCAGCTGCCCTTCCAGTGTCGCCCGAAACCGAAACAGAAACTCACGTGGTAACGGAAAAAGTGTAAAAATTATATATTTTGACTTGAAAAAGTTATAAGGCCATTGAAAATCAGCCCTAACATTGATAAAATAATAAATAAGTTAATAAAACTATGAGTACACACATAGACGAACGAGATAATCAGTTTTTAGGAATCTATCACAACCTTTAGCTCGAAGATGCTAGTTTCGGTCAAGCTGAATAAACGGCTAGTTTTTGGGCTGAAACTGGCCGAAACCGAAACCGAACGTTCAGTTGGACTCTACTAGAAATACCACCACCCTTCACCCGCCTAAGGGGCTACTCTTTACAGCAGAACTTTTTAGGTCATAATAATATTTTGCATAACAGCGGATAGCATAAACTTCATTTCGCAGAAATTCGTTTGGCAAACACTCATTTATCATACATTTAAAACTCATAATTTTGTAAGTCAGGATCATCTTTAGTCTTAAATTTCATATCCATGATAATCAAAAAGTAGAACTATCATGTCGCAGAAAGTTCAGTCAAAATTTTCTTTTGGCATAAATTTTATATCGATAGGCATTAACAGGCAGAACTATCATATCTCAGAAAGTTTACAGTTACAATTCTCTTTTGGCATACATTTCATATCCATGATAATTGAAAGACTCATCTATCACATTACAGAAAATTCATAGTTAGAATAATTTTGTATTTCTTACCATAATGATAAGAAGCATGCAAACAAGCATAGAACATGCATGCAGCAATCATGCAGCATGCAAGCGAACATGCAACAGGCATGGTTTCTGTCACGGCTCCGGCGCTGCGGGTTTCCGGTGGTCCCACGCGAGCTTATCGTCGCAGATGGTTTTATTCAATGTTCACCCCGCAGCTTCGGTCTCAGCCGCAGCGCCTACGCGGGTTTAAATTGCACTCTAGGGTTAGGGCATACAAGACTACGTGGAATCGGTTTTGTAGCGATTCGTTTCTGTCAGTAACTTTTGTAGCACAACATATTGACTTTTTAAGACAATGTTTAATTTTAATTTAAGGTTAAAAATGCTATTTTATAGAAATGAAAATATGCCTAAATTATTCCAAATGAAATTCTGCCATCTTCATAGTATGCCAAGTGAAACTGTACCAAATAATCGTAATTATGCCAAATAAAATTCTGCCATCTTAAAAGTATGCCATTGTAAATTCAGACATATAAACATTCGGCCGAACAATAGTGATATTAAATCATTTTTATGCCTTAAAAATATTCGTATAAAGAAGTTTATGCCAAATAAATTTCGCCTAACCCTTCACGAAATACTAGCATGATTTTATGTTATATATTACCTAAGTAATGTAAGGTAGATCTAACTCATTGCTTTCATTTTCTAAGGTAATTTATTGCATTTAAATAATTCCCAAGAGTAGGTTTCAACTTTAAGATTTCTGTATGTAACACATAATTTACATATTATTTAATTAAGAACCATATTCCGAAGATCCTACAATTTACTACAAACAATGAAGTACCTACCTAACATATATACCCGTTTCAGGAATACTATTTTGCCCAATTTGATATCAATCAGGAGACTGAAAACGTAGTGTCGGCTGTTTACAAGACCATGCAACGTGTTTACGTGCCCGCTCTTCAGGCGTGCAAAGGTTGGGGATACATTAACCCTCCTAATCCTAATAGCAATGATATCATCAAGTCCTATATTTCAAAAATAATGTTGTTCGTTGATTATCTTGCAAGTAAGTAATCTGCATTTCTACATTAATATGCTAGAGAGGTTAAGCTTTTAAGTTTGGATGTAGGAGGTAATACCCAAAACTAAACGTCCGTTTGAAAAGATAAAACTACTGTGGTGGCTACTTTTTATCCTGAAAAAATAGTTACAGTTTTACATCTCTTCTTCTTCTGAGCTTCGCTCTTGACAGTGGTCGTGGTTGCTATTAGATCTGTCCAATAGTTGGTGTTGATGTAACTCGCCTCACGATCTCTTGCCACAGTTTTTACATAAATGAAGTGAATTGCCGTAGTCTTACCGTAGATTAGTAAAGCGTTGTAAAAAAATTAAATTCCAAATATTTGCATATTGAACAACAAACCTACATAATAATATACCAATTTTAAAAAAACCCGGCCTAGTGCGTGTCGTGCCACGCGCAGTGTAGGATTCCGTAGTCGTTTCTTATAACATGCGGACTTAGAAAGGGGCTTTATGTTACGAAAACACAGGTTTTATTTTACAGGTTTACTTTTAATAATTGAATTTAGCTTCATATAACTTCACCTAAGTATTTTTTTTCTAAGGATTTTGTGTTTTGTACGAAATTTTTCAAGTAAGTAGGTACATTTTATAAGTTGGGCGACTATTACTCATAAACTTACAGCTAACTTAGCCGTGATAGTATTTCTCTTCGTTATATATTATACTACCATCACGATTTTTTTCAGATTTTTCAATAAAGCAGTTTAGCTTTTAGTGGGCTTTTAGTAGTGGTCGCTCACTGAATTAAAAAATAGTTTTCACAATCCCGGAAAAATTTTGAAAGACCTATCCAACGATATCCCACACTATAGAATAGGCGAGAAAAAAAGTCATTCCCAATTGCCGTGATCACAAAACCAACCGGCTTAACTGCTCGCATATTAAAATGGCGGGAAATACTCCCATTTTAATATCAGAGAGTCCCACCACTAAAGCTAGGAAGTTATTCTATCAAGCAAAAGAATTTACAAAGCTGAACGCCTATGCATATCATTGGACATCGCATGGCAAAGTCTACATAAAAAAGGAGGACGGAGCGCCGGCCAAGACAATAACACAGGATGCCGACTTTGAAGGTCTAAAACAGCAAGTAAAATGACTAAAGCCACTGATTCATACACAACATCGTATCCCAGCTGAAAAACGGATGCTTCGCCTGAATTTTTTTTGCCTTAAAAACTTTTCTATGTATAACTTAGTTTCAAGATTTAGTATTCTGTTTATAATATATTTTTTTTTTTTACGTGCTTGCTCATACACTAAAATCCAAATACTCGTACACTACTCGTACATCTCTATTTACACAATACACGCATTCATTACACAGGACATCAAATACCAATCACAGTGTACCCAATTCATTATACCAGTACTTTAACATACACTACTTCTACATTTATTTTTCTGTACTTTCTGCATCACAGCCATTACTACCAGGTAATTATTCCAATTCTTTGTTTAAGTTGTTTAACGTCATTGCCATTGATGTCACTACTATTGCATTAAATCATAATTAAAATTCGATCGCATTACAAATATAACAGAAGAAGTAGATACACCTGACCCAATTGAATGCATATCCCTTAGTGACACCAGTCTTTGCCCGGAATTGTTTGGTTATAATCTTCAAAATCACGATGCAATAGCAATAATAAGTGTTAACATTAGGAGTATTAACTGCAATTTTGACCTTTTGGTGGCCTTTATTTCTGCGCTAAAAATGCGTATTGATTTAATTGTTTTGTCTGAGTGTAGGACAAATTTGAACAATCCACCTCCAGATATGGATGATTACAGAAAATATTGGACCAAAATTAGCTTAAACCAAAACGATGGTGTAGTAGTATATATGTGCAAAGTGATATCGTGGCGTGTGTCGACGAGCCTAATATTACTGAAGGAAACGGTTTGATTGTCACTATCAAGCCCGAATACACAATCACTTGCTCGTATAGGCCACCAAGTTTTAAAAATCCTAATCACTATTTGGAATCACTTGATACTATTCTATGTAACACCCCAACAAAAAATGTGATTCTCACCGGAGACATAAATATTGACATTTTACCTGAGAATCTATCTAGTGTAAACCAAGATTACCTAAACCTGATGGCCATGCATGGACTACGACCTGGCATAGATAGACCAACACGTGTCAAGACATGTATTGATCATTTCATGATTAAATGTTCGTATCATTGGAAAACAGCAGTTTTTGAGCAGACTATAACAAACCATTCTCCGATACTTCTATACAGGCTGTTAGAAATTGTTTTGTTGTAAATCGATAGATGGCGTTGTTAGGTGAGCGGCGTTTTCTGAATCGCGGTGTCAAGATTCTCCGCGACTTGACTAGGCTCACGATGATTGTAATTCAAAGATATGAGCAATAAGGAACCAATATACAAAGTTTTAAGTTTAACACCGTGTCGTTGTTTTACTGTTATATCTCCTAACATCATCCTTGTTACGATCGCGAGTGTCTGCAGAAACAGTGCGGGATAGTGAACAGTTGTTCATTTTGGTCCTTCGTACCGGATATATTTGTCTGGATTTTTTGTGGTACATTCTTGGCTGGGCAAGTGGATCGCTTGCGCAAACTAGCTAAGGCGCTGGATGAAGCAGCAAGCAGCAGCAGTAGCAGCGCGTTATTGCAGACGGTGCCGGGTGTCGTCAACTCGTCATCGTCAGGGATCGGCAGCAAGGGTGACTGGAGGAGGTGTTGACGTGCAAAACGCAACGTCATTACGAAGACAGTGATCAGTGAAATCAGGTGATATCAGTACAGGATTAAAACCGTGAGTGAACCTTTAATTTATATCAGTGGAATTGCAAAACGTAGTATCTTTGGAATAATTCTTGACTACACTAATTTGAACTTTATTTGCTTGAAGAACGTAACTTGTGAAAACTGTAATAATACGAACATTAACTTTATTAATATATTAAGAATATTACAATTGTGTGGTAGACTTAGCCTAATTTTGAGAGAATTTGGTTGAGACGGGGAACCTATGCCCGATTTTTTCCCAAATTATTAGTTTCTTAGAGACTTGTAAAAAAATCATCTTCGTTCTCAATACTTGTAAAATTTCTTTGCATTTTTAATCTTGTAATTTGTTTGCTTTACACGCCCATCGAGTTAACTTTTAGATAAAATAATTTGGATTGTAATTTAGTCTGTTACAAAGGTGTACCTATATTGTTCAGTAAAAACATTCTGTTAGAAAATGGAGTCATTAATTAATAAACAGGAAGATATTTACAATAGAATAGATAAAGCTTATGTCAACTTCAAAAAATCACCTAAGGAACGAGTAACACGTCCTTATTGTAAAGTAAGATTAGAAAATTTGGAAAAATTGTGGGATCAGTTAGCAAACGGCCATAGTAAATTGTATGAGGAATATGAGCCTGATAAGTTAAAACAGAGTCAATATGTGAAGAATGATGTTTATGATTTAGCAGACGAGAAGTATATTCAATACAAAACTGAACTTGAAACTGTTTTAGAGTCATTTGATATTAAAGAGCAAGATCTAAAAGAAAATTCTAAAGATAGTAGTAGTTCAAAACATTGTCAGGTAAAATTACCAAAAATAATTATTCCGGTATTTTCTGGAAAATATACCGACTGGGTCACTTTTAGGGATTTGTTCTTATCACTTATCCATAATAATAAAAGTTTAGATAATGTGCAGCGAATGCAGTATTTGAAAGGATATTTGTCTGGGGAAGCAGAACAACTTCTTCGACAAATACCCATTTCCGATGCGAACTATGAACGATGTTGGGAACTATTAAATGCGCGTTATAACAATAAAAGGTATTTGTCACATTTTATTATAAAAAGGTTACTCAGCCAGAGAAACCTCAATAACGAATCGGCTGTTGGGCTAAAAGAATTACTTGATAATACCAACGATTGTTTAAAGGCGCTTTCCAATCTTGGCATTAATGTTGAGTCATGGGACATTATAGTTATCCATATTATAACTTTGAAGTTAGATCCAGAATCCCGAAAGCAGTGGGAATTTAATATAACTGAACATAACTCGTCGGAGGAACTTCCCACACTCATTCAGTTTACCGAGTTTTTAACTAATCGGTATAGAGCTCTGGAATTTTTGGATAGTAAATCTAATTCTGGATCTAGAAGTCAAAGTCATCAAAATAGTAATACGGGTACAAACAAGATAAGTAGTTTACATGTTGCGGACATTCAGTGTCCCTTTTGTTCGGAGCCACATAGGCTTAGTTATTGCAAACCGTTTGTAAAACAATTAGATTGTGACGCTCGTCGTGGGTTTGTACTAGAGAAAGGTATTTGCTTCAATTGCTTGGGTAACAACCACTCTGCTAAAGTATGTAATAGTACCGTCAAATGTCGAATTTGTAAACGTCGTCATCATTCTTTACTGCACCCCCCCAACGGGTTTTCTTCCACGGGTTCTAATATAAATACACAGACAAACGCGGAAACGTTAGCAAATAATGAAAACGTAACAACGAAGGAAGGCATGGATAACCCTATTTCCACAGAAGATAGGGAAGGTAACCAGTCTGTTACTTGTTTTTCGACAGGAAAATTGCATAATACAGTTTTACTAGCCACGGCTCTAATAAGAGCTGAGTCGAAGACAGGCACTTACCAGGTGGTTAGAGCATTAATAGACCAAGGTTCGCAAGTTTCCTTGGTTACTGAAGCTACAGTGCAGTACTTGGGATTGAAGAAAACTCCTTCAACTCATAGAATTAAGGGAGTTGGAGGGGACAAGGAAATAACATCAAGGTCGGTGGTCACATTAAAACTAAGGTCTCAAATAGATTCGCATTTTAATATTCAAGTCCAAGCGTATGTCTTAAAATCTATAACAACGCTACTCCCAGTTACGCAGGTAACGACGATAGAATGGGTAGATCTTCAGGAAGAAAATCTGGCAGACCCACAATATCATACTCCGAATCAAATAAATGTCTTATTAGGAGCTGATGTTTATACCCAAATCATTGAAGAAGGTTTGAAAAAGAATGTGGATGGGTCAGTAGTAGCCCAATGTTCCAAGTTTGGATGGATAATGTCTGGAATCGTTGATATATCTGCTGGGGTTTCTTCGAATGTTGTAGTGATGCATGCTCATATAGAGGCAAATGAGGGTCTAAAGAAATTCTGGGAGTTAGAAGCCGAACCCACTAACCAAAAAAGATTGTTGTCGGAAGAAGAAAAACGATGTGAAGATTTATTTTCGGCAACTACCACCCGAGATGTAGATGGAAGGTACGTGGTTAGACTTCCGTTCCGTGAACAGACTTCGACTTACCAGGTAGGCGGGTTTGAAGAGATAGCTGAAAAAAGATTGAATGCATTACATACCAAATTAAAAAAGAATACAGATTTGAAAGAAAAGTATAAACAAGTGATCAAGGAATACTTACAGTTAGCCCATATGGAAAGGGTACCTAAAAGGGAAAAGGAAAGGGGAAACTCAATATACTTACCGCACCACGCGGTTGTAAGGGAAGATAAAGATACAACCAAAGTACGTGTGGTGTTCGACGCGTCCTGTAAAGGTAAAAAAGGTTATTCATTAAACGACAAATTGATGATTGGACCCCGCTTACAGCCGGAACTTCGGCACTTATTGATGCGTTGGAGAAAATATCCGATATGTCTAGCAGCGGACATCGTTAAGATGTACCGGCAGGTAAAGGTAGCGACTGTTGACATCGATTGCCAGAGAATACTGTGGAAGGAAGAGCCGGAAGATGTAGTTGAACACTATCGCATGTTGAGAGTCACTTTCGGCACTGCAGCAGCTCCTTACCTGGCGGTGAGAGCCCTCCAACAAGTTGCGCATGATAACGGCGGCGATTATCCAGCGGCTGCTGAAAGAGTAATAAATGATTTTTACATGGATGATCTGCTAACTGGTTGTAATAATACTGAAGAAGGGCTCATTATTTACAAAGAAATGAATTCGTTATTAAGTAAAGCAGGTTTTGAACTTCAAAAATGGATGTGTAATAATGAAATTTTACTTAATAAAGTAAAGGAAATGAATGAAGGTCTGGGAGAAATAGGAGAAGGTTTGCAGTTAAAAGAAGATGAGATAGTTAAACTATTAGGTCTTACCTGGAATCGTCGTTCCGATGATTTCCAATACTCGGTGACTCTTTCTCGGGAACCTGGACCTATAACTAAAAGAAAAATAATCTCACACATTGCTAAATTGTATGATCCACTTGGTTGGGTGGCACCTAGTGTTATTATAGCAAAAATACTTATACAGAAGCTATGGATAGCAGGATTAGACTGGGACGAGGAAGTAACAACAATGATATTAAATGAATGGAATACTTACCTGGATGGGCTATCACTGCTCTCACAAGTTAAGATACCTCGATGGCTCGGGACAAAATCGGATGACACTATTGTTGAACTGCATGGATTCTCCGATGCTTCTAAGGCAGCATATGCAGCAGCAGTTTACATTCGTATTATCGATGCTGATGGTAAAATACGCGTCACTTTAGTAACGGCGAAGACGAAGGTAGCGCCCATCAAGCAGGTATCTATTCCCAGGCTTGAATTGTGCGGAGCCGTAATGGTCACTAGACTCCTGGTTGAAGTAGCAAGAGTCATGGGCATAGATATAGGTAATGTACGGGCATGGACGGATTCCACCGTGGTTCTAGCATGGCTGAACAGTCATCCAAATCGCTGGAAGACATTCGTTGCTAACCGGGTCTCAGAGATATTGACAACGTTGGATTCAGCTCAATGGTCTCATGTTTCTTCAGGCCAAAATCCTGCAGACCTCGGATCACGAGGAATCTACCCCTCGGAACTGTGCAATTGTTATTCCTGGTTCAACGGCCCGGCATTTTTGTCTGAAGCTGAAATACATTACAGTAAGCCAAAACAATTAGAGACTGATTTAGAAATTGCGAAGGTTAACTTTACCGTAACTGAGGATTCCCTGTGGGATAGATACTCGTCACTTACAAAATTAATACGGGTTGTAGCTTACTGTAGACGTTTTTTAAAATTAACTAGAAATAGGACTCAATTTAGCAGCTATCTGCTGCCAGAAGAATTGGATGAAGCTCGCAAATGTGCTGTTAGAAATTGTCAAGCAGAAGGCTTCAAAGAGGAGATTGCTATTATAAGGAAACAAGGCCATTTGATCAAATTAAAGGGACCTCTCAAAACTTTGAGTCCATATGTAGACGAAGAAAATATTTTACGAGTAGGAGGAAGGTTGGAAAAATCACAGCTTTCTTTAAATACAAAGCACCCAATATTGATACCGAAAAAGTCCGCGTTAACCGACTTACTGATAGCAGATGCGCATGCTAAAACGTTTCACGGTGGAATCCAATTAATGTTGACTTACTTAAGCACAGAATATTATATAATTGGCGGTAAATCTTTAATGAAAGGCTACGTGCGAAAATGCATTCCATGTGTAAAAGGAGCTGCGAAAACTTCACAGCAATTGATGGGCCAGCTTCCAGAGGCAAGAGCCACTCCTTCAAGACCATTTAAGTGTAGTGGCGTAGATTACGCAGGTCCGATAAACGTTAGGACGACAAAAGGGCGCGGTCATCAAGCTCATAAAGGATATATTTGTTTGTTTATTTGTATGGCGACACGAGCTGTGCACATTGAAGTGGTCAGTGATTTAACTACACAGGGATTTTTGGCTGCGTTCAAACGATTCGTCGCCCGGAGAGGCCTATGTACGGATATTTGGAGCGATAATGGAACAAATTTTGTCGGGGCTTCAAGGGAACTCCACAATTTATTTGCATCGGAAAGGTCAACCTACTTAAAGGAAATATCCGAAACATTGGCCACAAACGGGACAAGGTGGCACTTTATTCCTCCTCGTGCACCTAACTTCGGGGGATTGTGGGAGGCTGGCGTTAAGTCAGTGAAGTTCCACTTAAAACGCGTCATAGGGGACTCGACCCTAACTTATGAGGAACTATCCACAGTCTTGGTGCAAATTGAGAGTTGTCTTAATTCTAGGCCTCTGTCCACCTTAAACACAGATTCAGATGCCTTTGATGTCTTGACGCCAGGTCATTTCTTGATTGGTGAACCTTTGGTTGCTGTACCTGATCATAATTTTGAGACGTCTAATGTATCCAATTTACGTCGTTGGCAATTGACACAAAGAATGATGCAGGAGTTTTGGCGTCGTTGGTCACAAGAATACCTAACAAAATTTCTGCATCGTTACAAGTGGACATGTCAAAACCCTGAACCAAATATCGGGGATGTAGTAGTGGTAAAGGAAGATGACTTGCCTCCTTGCAAATGGCTGTTGGCGAGAGTTGTAGAGAAGCATCCTGGACTAGACAAAATTACGAGAGTTGTTACTTTGCGTACTCAAAGGGCCTTAATAAAAAGGTCTACGTCAAAAATATGTATTTTGCCTGTCACACAGTAGTTATAAGATACAGATAGCTTATTGTATGTTTTTTTTTATTGTGAAATCATAATGTTTTTAAACTTAGTTGTAGATAATATTTTCATGGTGGGCAGCGACCGTGTAATTGTGAGTTTAAGGACTATGTAAAATAGCTCCTTGGTGGGCGGAATGTTAGAAATTGTTTTGTTGTAAATCGATAGATGGCGTTGTTAGGTGAGCGGCGTTTTCTGAATCGCGGTGTCAAGATTCTCCGCGACTTGACTAGGCTCACGATGATTGTAATTCAAAGATATGAGCAATAAGGAACCAATATACAAAGTTTTAAGTTTAACACCGTGTCGTTGTTTTACTGTTATATCTCCTAACATCATCCTTGTTACGATCGCGAGTGTCTGCAGAAACAGTGCGGGATAGTGAACAGTTGTTCACAGGCTGTAAGGAACAAGATACCGCAAACTTCGCGAAAAGGTTACACCTAATGTCAGTAACTAAATTATGATAGTCATTAATCTCGGTAATGATCGATTACAGAAATTGACATTTTCAAGCACGCAATGTATTGTGAACAATGCGATCTCAACGCTTCGCAATGAAGTAGGCACGCGCGAGCGCGTAGTACGTAGTTACCTACGACGTCTTATACACACAAACACACCTGTTCCTGTGTGATAGACTACCTATCTACTTTGTGATAAAAATACATTTAGGTACGTCGATGTTTCCGATGTTTCCGATCGATGTGATAAACAACTAGATCAGATACTTAATAGACATAAGCGCATACGTGCGTTAAACGTTTAAAACGACAAAAATGCGTATAATGTTCCGTGGCACCTTTAACTGTTTATTCTATTCTAATGACGACAACATTGATATCACATACATTTTTAATCCCTCAAGAATGCTGAAGATAAGGTTAGATAAAGATTAGGATAGATAATAATAAAGAAGCTTGTAAGTACCTACATTGCGCTCCAGGAATGTAGTACCTATATAAAGCGCCTGCGGTCGCCAATCGTGTCCCTACAGAAGTGACTTTGGTGATTTAGAATTTTCAACAGCTCTGCCGCTCGCCAACCACGAACACCTCTGTCAGGGACGCGGTTATTAACCGTGTAGGTACTTAACTAATGAACAAACTCACCTTAAAGTTCGTTCATTTCTTACGATCCCGAGGCTCCTACATGCTTCATGCATGAGCATTTGCCTGGGCACTGAGGTGTTGTTTAAAAACACTCTCGCACACAACAAGCACACACTCAACAAGCAAAACAAAAAACACACATACTAACAAACACAATAACTAACTTTACGATAACAAGCTAAATTCGCTACCAACTGCACATCCATTTGCGATCCATGGGATCTGGAGGCAAAAATCCTCGCGCACCTGTACGTGTGGCGCGAGGAGGCCAAACGCCGGGGCGAAACTCCGCTGCCGCGACAACTCGCGGCTCGGCGGACGGAGCTCCGGCAGGATCTCATGGTGACATGGAGAGAGCGACTGTCGCAACCCAGCGCTGGGCACGCCACCATTGAGGCGGTAGTGCCCCTCTTTGAGGCTTGGCTGGAGAGGCGCCATGGCAACCTCACCTTCCGCCTGACGCAGGTGCTCACCGGACACGGCTGTTTCGGGAGGTACCTGTGTCGTGTCAAGGCGGAGGTGACCCCTGAGTGTTTCCACTGCGAGGATCGCCCAGAGGACACGGTGGAGCATACGGTGGAGGTTTGCCCCGCTTGGGCAGAACACCGCCGTGTCCTCGTGGATGCGATAGGCGACAGCGACCTCTCGCGCCGTGCCCTGGTTCAGGCCATGGTACGGAGCGAGAGGGAATGGGAGGCCGTCTCCTCCTTCTGCGAAGCAGTAATGCTCGCGAAGAGGGAGGCGGCATACGTTAGGGAGGCTCAACAACAGCCGAGTCGCCCTAGCGCCCCCAGCCGCGACCGCCGCAGGAGACGCCAGGGGCCGCGAGACGATCTCCGGCCACCGTAGACCCGGGCCTGCGGACGGCGAGTAGTGGGTAACTCGCCGTCCGATCAGCACCAGGCCCGAGAGTCGACGGCGCGTAGTGTTCCACGCGCGCCTCAAAGAGTTGTCAGCCAAGGGAAGGGGCCTGCCACGGCCGATGCCTGCCCGGGGGTGGAGGATAAATTCGAAAGAGTTACCTGCCCCCGGGCACTTGAGGCAGGGAGGAACAGGGGTGGGTTTTAGTCAGTAAGAGTCTGACACACCCTTCCGCTCCACCCTAGAGCGGAAGAAGTCATAGGATGATTTCCCACCCCCCCAAAAAAAAAAAAAAATTATTTATTAGTGTAGGTACGCTTTTGAATATGCCGACGCTTACAGACCGCATAGATCAATGAAATTGATAGACTGTACAATCGCATTAAGTTGTACCTACTACCTACTCACTCAGTAATTATTTTGATGTAGGTATACGAAATGTAGGAATGTGGTTTTAACGAAATGAGTAAGTAACGTTGTTGTATTGTATCTTTAACTTTGTTGATAACAAAAATGTATCTAAGAAATAAGTCGTTATCAGTACACTGTAACACATTTTTTTTAGATCTTCTTTACTTATTTCGATGAAGGTTTATAAAAATAACCTCCCCTCAAAATAAGTTCAAATAAAAGTAGTCGATGGGATATCAATTTTTGTAGACACTTAAAATGCCTAACGTGTCGCGTCTGTTAGATTCATAGGTCTGTGTGAGCATTTGCCGACAAAGGAAATTCGGCGGTCTGTGTGAGCATTGTGCCGACAAAGAAATGCCGGCGGCGGTCTTCGGCCGGTATTGCGTGCGTAGGTACCTACTGGGCCCGCGATGACCTCCGGTGAACTTAAGAAATCAGCTGAGCAGGAAGCTTCTTTTAATTTTATTTACATTGCGTTTTTTTGCGAAAAAAGCGAACTAATTATTATTTAATTAAAAATTTAATTGAGGTAGATAGGTATAACGATTTTATACAGTTTAATGTAAAAAAAACGCAGATTTTTTTTTCAAAAACTAGGAAAAAGCCGACGAAAAATTCCAACGCTAGGGGGTCCAGAATCATGTACTGAATCACTGGAACACGTATGTGCGTTCATGTACCTTACACCCTGTATATTAACAACTCTAAAATACATAAAAAGGTTAAAGTGCACAATAAAGTAATGATCGATTACAGTACAATAAATAGAACACTCAATGATGAGTCCTGGGATAGTCTATATAAAGTTACCGATACTAATATTGCATCAAAAATAATAACGTCAAGACTTTTAAACATCATTACGAATAATACTAGTCCTGTAAAAAAATCTAATAGATATAGGCCCCTAAAACCGTGGATAACAAAAGGAATAGTTAAATGCATAAAAAAAGGGATAGGTTAGAAAAAGTCGAAAAATATAGAAATATGTGCAATTTTATAATCAAAAAATTGAAAAAACAATACTATGAAGAAAGGCTAAACACAAACAAAGGAAACATAAAGAAAACCTGGGAGCATAAAAGAAGTTTGTGACATGAAGAAAAATATAGAACCCGTTATAGAGTTATTGAATGTTGACAACACTCCAACTGAGTCTCTGGATAAAGTTAATAACTATTTTACTGGAGTTGGAGAAGCATTGGCAAATGAACTACTGATTAAGCTAAAAAAATCTGAGCAGGATCTATCACGTGAAGCTGCCAGGGATACCTCACCGACAAATTCAATATCCTTCATGCCTACGGATCCTTACGAGGTGAGGGGCATTATTCTAGGACTAAGATCGCATAGCGCCCCCGGGTGGGATAAAATTACAACGGAAATTTTGAAACAGAACATTGTGTCTCTTACACCGCCCATCACATACATGTGCAACCTTAGTCTAGCAACTGGTACATTTCCGTCTATATTTAAAAAAGCTGTTGTTTGTCCTATATTTCAATCTGGTAACAAAAATGAACCGAGTAATTATCGCCCTATCTCACTTCTATCAACGTTATCAAAGATTCTAGAAAAAATCGTTAACAAGAGAGTTATGAAATATCTAGAGAATAACAAACTGCTTAGTGACTTTCAATTCGGATTTAGAGAAAGAAAATCAACCGAGGCAGTTTTGGCACTAACTTCAACTCTGGTATCTTATCTGAATAGGGGGGATAAGTGTTTGGGGGTCTTTTTAGACCTCCAAAAGGCGTTTGATACCGTGTCCGTTAAGATACTAATAACACGCTTGGAGGGCGTTGGTATAAGAGGGGTGGCTCTGGACTGGTTTGAAGATTATTTAACCGATAGGTCCCAACGAGTTCGAGTTGCCGGCTATGAAAGCTCTGACTCAATATGCAAGTACGGCGTTCCCCAGGGTAGCACGCTAGGACCAGCACTTTTCCTCATTTATATTAATAATCTCTGCAAGATAGCTGCTACCCTGCCATATTTGGATCTTTTAATGTTCGCTGATGACACGGTGCTGATCTTCCATGCTCAAACCTGGGACATGGTATTTAAACTGGCTGAGACAGGCTTAGCAAAGGTGACCTCCTGCCTGGAAAACAGTCTCCTATCATTAAACACCAGTAAGACGAAATATTTATGCTTCAGCAAAACATCTGCAGGATAACCTGCTGCATCGCAAGTCGTCAAAATACATACCGTCCTGTGCAACAGAAGAGATACTCGATCCAGCTGTGATTGATCGACGCTTTCACGAGTCGCCTCTATTAAGTATTTGGGTGTCACGCTGGATGACCAACTTACTTAGACAATGCATCTCACGTTGATAATAGCTAAAATCAGAAAACTAGGATACATCTTTAAAAACTTGCGCACAGTAGCACGTAAAACTCTACTTGTACAAACTTACCGAGCTTTGTGCGAATACATTATCAGATACTGCATTTGCGCATGGGGAGGTGCGGCAAAAACCTATAAGATTGGAGTCGAGCGGGCACAGCGTATGGTGCAGTACTTTTATACCTACCGTATCGACATCCCACATCTTCAGTGTACGAACTGGCTGAAGTGTTATCTGTGAGAAAGATATTCACCTACGAAATGCTACGAAGATACCACAAATAAGTTGTTCCTAACTTGCCCATATCACAAAAGCGCGTGGAAAGATGCCCTGTTCCTCGTACTAGATCAGCATTTGCTAGAAGACACTATACTTTTCTTGCACCTCATACCTACAATAAATTTATTAAAATCCAGAAAGTAAGAAAACTGAATAACAATAAATTTAAAATAATTCTATATACCTGGCTAAAGTCAATGGACTATACAGATGTAGAAAATCTCATAAAAACATGACCCATTCTGGACAGCACACGCACGTGTGTGCGTGTGCTGTCCAGAATGGGTCATGTTTCACATACACATACAGAAACACACACATACACATACACAAACTTTGCAGCATGTTTGTTAACATTAGGTTTGTATATATAAAAAAAAAACTATCCTGTAATTTTATTCTGTATGACCTATATCACTGTCACTTAAGGGGAAGACACTAACACCTGCAACACAGTTTTTACTAGCGCAGGTGCTAGGGATTCCTATAATCCAAATTGTATTCATTATGTCAATAAAGATTTATTATTATTATTATTATTAATTTACATGTATGGGAGCTACCATAAAAAAAAAACATTTTCAAATATTATTATTTTGTTATTGTCGATACCGGGTATGCTTTGCAGCTTTCTAGTACTAACCGTCTCCACGCTATATCGCGGATGGACAGACCGAAACTACAAGGACTCCTTGCCTTTGTTAAGACTACGGAACCCTAAAAAGGACGGTTTCTAATCAAGGCAATAAACAGTAACAACCGCAACATAAAAAAATAAAACTTTTTTTGTTTAGAAACGAAAATAGATTTGGATTGCTGTACGAGATTCAAAATCAATATATCACTTTATGAGGATGAGCTGTCTGATCAAGAGAAAATGAAACTGGCCATTACTAAGACTCATGTTTTGGAAGAAATATGCTCTTTTGTGAAGCAATGGATGCGGCAGATAACAATGGTATCTTCATTATAATAATTCTCTTAGCCTTTAAGCCTGTAGTTTTAAGATTAGTTACTCAATAATACGTATTCAACGCAAGGTAACGATCAATACCTATGATTTTGACATTTTATTACTATCTTACTTAATCTCCAATCCAATCCAACCAGTAAGCAATTTCTCAGACATGTTTCAGTACTTGCGAAAGTTTCCATGCATGACAGAGAGAACATGAACTAGAAATGTACGAGTATGGTCCTTTGGATAGCGGAGGTTAAGAAATCATTGAGCGGCTACATCGCACGGAGTTGTACTATAGTTGTTCTATGTCACCGAGGCAGGGTTGGTTTTGGATGTGTGTGTAGGTTCACGGACTCTTTTGATTCTGTAAGCTCGGAGGGCTCGGTGTCATATGGTGTCATAGAAAATAGCTTGCGCACACATAAACAATGTGCACATCTAATAATCTACTTACACACACAACCTAGACTGGATGGTCTTTCACCTTTGTCAAATAGAATATCTATACGCGAGACTGATTTGTATAAAATAGTTGGGATAAGGCTTGACAAAGTTTGTAACTACAAACATTTTTGCTTTATAAAGTCTAATGTATTCTGAATAATTTACCAATATACCTCTGTTATCGTGTTTCGCCTTAGTATAGCCAGAGGTTGTCACTTGTGTGACACATGGATCTTGCTCGAAGATGGAGTTTGTTATAGTCAGTTGGGCGTTGCTGCATAAGACTTTCAAACTAACCTCATTAGTTTTTAAGATTTATGAAGTATAAGCAGTGGAGGCAAAGAATTTTCTCTGCCGGGAAACACACAAAAAGAACAGTTACCTACTATTACAATGTTTTATTGAATCATTTGTTTAAAGGTATTAGTGCAGAGTCGGCAACTGCGTCGTGAACCTTCTAACATTGGACCACTAGCCGAGCTGGATCATTGGCGCCGTCAGCTCACTACATTTACGTCGATAATAGAGCATCTCAAGAGTGAACCTACCGTGATGTACATACATACGCTGATAGCTGCAAAATCTAAACTTCTGAAGGTAATCTTTATCGTATTTCAGGGGTTTATAAGTCAGAAGTGTTAATTTACAATAAATATTATCTAATAAGTAACTATTTATAACCTAACTACATACCATGTAATAATGTATAAAAAAACAGAATATATATACTTAGGCATCGAAGTATTAAGTGTTAAGGTAACTTCTATATAGTCAAATATGATCAATAACTGTCATCGTTTAGGTACCTTCGGGTGAGATAAACAATGAGAGAGAGAAGAGACAAAAGCTTGATTAAAATTAAGTCGTACAACTGTAGATTCTACTGTATACATAGATACGTCTTTTTGCGGTTTCTAGGAAACTTTACAAACACTGAACTGTAGTAAATAAGACATGAATAATGAGTCTGGGAAGACCCGTACAGGGAATGCAAACGGCAGAATAAATGTTCATATTTTTAAATGAGGTGCAGTTAGACAGTAAATTATATCGTTAGGATTTATCAGCAACATAATTATGTATTTTCAGAAATGGAGACAATTAGACAATAATGTAACCGATTATTACAACGAAGCTTTTGACAACGTTCGGTACTTGTACGCTTTGGAGAAATACTGTGAGCCACTGTACAGGTATTTCCATACCAATTTCATTAATTTCTGTTTCTTTCAAGAAAATAGGACAGCTACATACTTACTTATTATTAACCACCTTGTTCTGAGTAGGTACAGACGCCAGCAAAAGTCGATAAGAATTCTCACAACGTATTAGTTTGACGTTTAGTTTGACTTACGACCTTCTATTTTCAAGTCTTCGCCAACAAATGAATGAAGTTCACAATTTCATCAACTTAGCATAAGTCAAGATGGCCCAGTGGTATAGAGCACACAGATTGAAGCGCAAATCAGTGTGCCGCAAGTTCAAATCCCACGCAATTGTTGACTTTTTGTAAGTTCTTACCCGATTGGAAGTTATGGATTAGTATTACATATATTAAATTATTCTTTAACTTGTTCACACATTTCTTAGAGTTAGAAAGGTAGATCACAAAAAACTAAATAAAGAATTAGATTTCTGCGAGGTAGACATGAGTTTTAACTTGACCGAAATGAACTGTCGTTTGGTTGTAGGTGTTGGTTAGTGACGTGTGGTTAACAGTATTGTAATTTTCGCAAAATGCAGGTTAATATTAGTATTGAAGTGAGGGCGACTATCATTGGGCTGCATAAAAGTGGTCTTAATAAAACACAAATATCTGAAGAAACCGGACTGAATGTGAATATAATAGCTATTAATGAATTGTAACTTTGTTATAAATTAATCTTCTAATTAAAATGTATGCTAGTTATGAATCCATCCATCGTATCTTTATGAGGCTTAAAAGAGGAATACATAAATCGTTGGGTTTATTGGATTGGTTATTGGATTTATAAATGCAGTTTTATTTTAAAATTATATTCAATAATTATGATTATTAATGAAAATGAAGTCAAGTAGGTATAGCTGCCTAATATTTTTTTTTTGTTTTAGAAAAATACTGTAAGTCTTTGGATAGAAAGATATGAGGAAGAAGGTAGCCTTGCTAGTCGAAAGAGAAGTGGGAGACCGTAACTTATTAGCGAGGCGCAGCAACGACATATGGTGGACGTATACGAAACGAATGGTTTCGCACCAACGAGACATTTTGCGGAATTATATGACACCTCGATGGATACTGTTCGCCGTGCACTTCACGCTGAAGGCGTGCATCACAGAAAACCTGCTAAAAAGCCGTACTTGACAGAGAGGCACAAACAAGAACGATTACGTTTCGCACGTGATTATTTAGATTTTGACTAAATGTTAACTAAATGTTTAGTAGGCCATTTTATTTTAACATATCCGTGATTATTCGTTAACAAACACTGTAATATGTTGTGTTTACTTTCGTTTAAAACAGCTATATCTTTGAACTTGTGCCATCGCCTTATCTTAAGAATGCAGTGAACTGACTATCAATTTTTTTGACAATAATCATGATTCTATTTTGTTTTTTATTCTTCTACCCGCACTGCTCTAACATAATAGTTCAATTTATGTTTCTCATCTAATTGACGATTATCTTGTGAGAACTAAAGTTCTTTTAACAGAAATCGAGGTTTAGTTTCAATCTTCTTTTCGTCAAGAAAATGAACAATTAAGCTATGACCTCAATACATTCATTGTGACGTTACATAAAAATAAAATGTTTACAAAGTCTAAATCATATATTACTTTTCAATAAATAACTGGATATAAACAATTATATTTTATTTTATTAAAATTTTAATATCCTTTCATTGTTACGTTATTCATATTATGAATGGTCTAAGTGGGTATACTTCCAACAAACAATCTTACCCGTAACATAGATAACGGTTACAAGATAACTTTTTTGTCTAGGTAACAATTCGACGTCACAATTCTCATAAATGTTTAATTTGTAAATATAAAGAATAAACATTTTTATTAAACACGTCTTTTTATTTCCAACTTACAACATCGAAAAGATGTAACAACTAAATAATTGCAAATTACGAATGTGATTCTTCTTGTGGTTAATAGATCATATTCGTAATTTGCAACTATTTAGTGCAAAAAATGCAATAGTATTTTTCATAGAAATATAAAAAAACAACTATATTAATATAGATTGGGAATTTTCAAAGTAAGAAATAACCACAACGGGCCGACCATGATTTGAACTCGGGCTACGTTATTTGCGAATCCAACACTTAGTTCATACGGCTACCAGCACATGACATATTTGCGCGAATTTTATCAATGCAATGGTAAGAACAAGTCGCCTCTGTGACTGTGTGATGCGTATTCAATGGCACAGAAAAATAATAATGATGTTTTTAAGCTCAGTGCGACGACAGTTCCTTAGTGTGTGTTATCTATGGAATGTGGATACTCATACACGCGCTCATACGCACAGAAGTATCGTGCTCGCTCGGTTCGTAGCAATGTAATCTTTAGCGTTCTTATGGACTTTTGCGGCCTCACTGTACATACTCGCCCTATTTTTGGTACTTTAAAAGTTTATCAAGCCTTTATATTTTGCCCTTTCTCCATGATAAAATCGTGGTAGCTCCACTTTGAAGGTGCCGTTTTAGGCCATTTCATTTAATAGTATTATTTAATATTGTGTCACAATTCTGCAGGTGCGATCCTTACACAATGCAGCAGTTTATTCCGGGATTATTGTACAGCATTCGTATGATATTTGCGACGTCACGATACTATAACACTACAAAACAAATATCTACGTTGCTGGTCAAAGTAACCAATCAGATTCTCAACATGTGCATGGATTTCCTGACCAGTGGTGGCAAAAAGAATATTTGGAACCAAGACAAGCTGAAGTTTATATATAAAGCTAAAGTAATTATTTAAATCTGTATATATAAAATTCAAAGCCCCGACTGACTGACTGATATAATTACCAAAGCACAGCCTAAGCCGCTGGTCCTAGAGACATGAAATTTGGAGGCTGTGTTCTTTGTGAAGAGTAGGTATCCACTAAGAAAAAAAAAAAGGCGTTGAAAGTTTATAACGAGGAAGTACTATTTCGACGAGGGTAAAGCCGCTGGCAGAAGCTAGTTTTGAATAAAACTGTGTTAGCAGAAGTGGTAGAATAGTGTTGTAAGATTACATTAAGCATTAATAGAACCATATCTAACCTTTGTCTCTGAATTTGAATTTTCAAGGAAGAAATATGCAGAGTTAGCCATCGAGGACTATGAGGATAATAATATTATAAAGACTTTATTAACAATAGTCAGTTTCTAACATTTTTATTTCAAGACATCGGCACAGATTGGTTTGCTTTCGCATAGGCCTCCCTCAGGCTGTTTCAGTGATCACCTTCGACATGGCCTCCCTCTCTATGTTTTTCCTTTTCATACTTTCCTTTTTCCTTTCATATACTAGAGGACTATGAGGATATCAAATAGTAAATACTACCGCGTTTAGGAATTTCTTGATCTTCCGACATTAAATTTTTCCTGCTTCAAAGTAGTACCCACATTAATTAGCATTCGAAATAAAACATTCGCAAAGAATTTTGGAGATACTAATTAGAGTCTGTAAGTAACAAATACGTTTCAGTAACCATATTTTATGTTCTAGTACTGTATAAATCTGTATAAATTTTATCGTCAATGCTATTCTGAGACCCAGGAAGAAATGACAGAGGCAACTACTGAAAGGCCTTTTGATTGCTCGGAAATGTACATATTTGGCAAATTTGAAACTTTCCGAAAGCGGTTACTTAAGGTAAATAATTTTGTATTTTATTTTATTTCTTTTTGTTAGCATTTATGGAGGTACTCGTATATACGGCATCTTATTGCGAGTTGCAGTGGCAACGACGGACAAATCAAAAAGATAAATTATTATTATTATTATTTTGTTGCATATAATAACTAGGCTGTACTGTCCCACTGCTGGGCATACGCCTCCCTACATTCTTTGCATTGCTCCCGGTTCTGCGTTACTCCTTCCATTCACGTGCCGTCATCTCCTTCGTTGTCGGCCCCGGCCCCGTCTTGTGGTTTCAGGACACCAAAAAATATATCGTTCTAATTTTTCTTTAATTTCATAGATTATTGATCTTTTCGAAACATACATCACCTACTATGTTCTGAATAAAACAACTATGGAGGGAATTGAGGAATATGCTGGCACCTTTAATAAGTTGTTCAAAACCATCTCCTCGAAGACTTACGATGCGTTGGATCACAGGTTATGTTGCACATATTATGTTGTATTTAAATCGGGATTATCTTTCAAGTTTAATATGTCAATTAATTCAAACATTTTTTCGTAGAGCAGGCGGCCTGATTTCGACAAAGATTACAAAACTTATAAAGACGCTGTGGCCAACCAGGAGCTGTTACTAGAAAACTTCATGATTAATGTTAACTTTTACGATTATTGTAGCTTTGTAAAATTACTATTTGAGTAGATAGATAACGTCTGCGTAATGTTAGCATAGAAGCTGACCCTAACTTAGTTGGGATAAGGCTAGGGAGTCTCAGCAGATGATAAGTAGTTTTAACCTAGTTTTCAAATAAATCCAAGTTTTTAAACAGGTGATATAATTTTATTTACAGTGTATCAAAAAGTGCCCGACCACGGAAATAGCGTTACATTTACTGAAGAGATTTGCGAAACTGGAGTTAGATTGTCTGTACATAGATGATCAATATTTTGATTTAATTCGTCTCTATACATCTGAGGTAGAATCAATACGGGACAGGTAATATGCAAATGTTTGCTCTATTATTTTTAACCGACTTAGAAAAAGGAGGAGGTTCTATGTTCAACTGTATGTATGGTTTTTTATGTATGTCCGCCGATTTCTCCGTCAGTTGTAAATCGATTATCAAAATTCTTTTTTTATCCGAAAGAATATGCTCCCGAAGTGGTCCCATATAAATTTTATCGAAATTGCTTCAGCCCTTTTTGAAAAACTGAACAAAAACGAAAAATACGTATACCTCGATGACGTTTTGGTTTTCTCCAATTACGAGTATGTTTAAATTCCACGTTCCATTTTATTGGGGTTTTTAGTTCTGGGGTATAACAACTAAATAGTGAAAAATAAAAAAACATTTTTACAAAAAAAAAAACAACTGACTTCCAAAAAAGAAAATACACTAAAAATTAAAAAATAACTTTAATTTCGGAAGTCGGTGTTTGCATTTTATTTCTTCGTTTTTTGACACCGACTTCCGAAATTAAAGTTATTTTTTAATTTTTAGTGTACTTATTTTCTTTTTTGGAAGTCGGTTGTTTTTTTTTAAAAAAAGTTTTTGTATGCTTATCTTTCTCAGCTTTCTTTTATTCATTTGTAAATATGTGTAAATTATATTTTTAAATATTTCAATATAAAAAATAAAAAAAAAACATTTAAAAATATAAAAAATAGTAGTTATCCCCCTCCATATCGGGAACAGGGTCCAAGCTACCGGCGGCCAGGTCTCCAGAGAGAGGAACTGCCTGACAATGCGAGCCGTGTCCAGAAGTATTATTATTATTACATAAATTTTATTGAAAATGATTCAGCGCTTTTTGAAAAAATAGACAAAAACAAAAAAAATATGTGTACACAGATGACGTTTTGGTTTCCGCCAATAAGGATGATTCCAGGGTAAAAAAAAAAGTAATTCTATTTAGTTCGTAAGTTAGATTATCAAAAAATATTGGACACGTATTTTTTTCTTTATCACATCAATAAAAAATTACAAAGATAAAACGCATCAAAGTTCAGAAGTGGGGGTTTGTTACGTTACTTTTGAGTAAAAAGTGGTACAATTATTTTAACTCAAGTGTGACGTCATGCGAAATTTCAACGCAATGTATCGTCTCTATTTTTGTTTACGTGACAAAGGAAAACATACGTGTCCAATATTTTTTGGTAATCTAAACTGACGAACTAATTAAAATGTTTTGGTCATCTACCCAATTATGATCAAATTCCATGGTATTAGAGTTATCAATTCGGGCACAACTTTAATATTTAGTATTAGTTCTGGGGTACAACAACTAAAAACTGAAAAATAAAAAATCTTTTTTACAAAAAATACAACTGTCATCCAAAAAAAACAATACCTACACTAGTAATTGTAAAATAACTTTAATTTCGGCAGTCGGTGTCAAATAACAAAGAAACAAAATACAAACACCGATTTCCGAAATTAGTATTTAAAAAAAAAAAAGCTTTGCCGCACACTAGGAATTACTCCTGTATCGTGGGTGCTTTCACAAACATGCAAAGTAACATACACAAGACACCCATACCAGGCCCTGTAGACAAAGTAACATCGCTTCGTAGCGAAACGATATCTAAATTCGTCATCGTCTCTGAGATATCGATAAACATTTCCTAGCGTTAGCGTTCCTTCGTTATCTTTTTTGGCGATCACGATCGAGGCGAAGGCGAACTCTGAAAGCGCTGCTTGTCTACGCATTTGTATGGGATAAACACGATAGCAATTCGTTTCTTTATGGTTTCGTTACGAATTATAACATTGTCTACCAATTTGCGATAACGATGTCGACAGTCGACTGACCACGTGACTTAGCGCGGTTTATGTCAATCTCATACATTTTAGTCTTTTCTAACTTCGTTCATCATCATCATTCTCCTGCCCTTATCCCAACTTATTTGGGGTCGGCGCAACATGTCTTTTCTAACTTCGTTATCGTTTTTAAATTGTTACTTTGTCTAAGCCCCTGGAACAACTATCTGTACATCATACAAATTTTTGTTCCGTGCGGGAATCAAACCCGCAACACGCAGCGCAGCAGCCGATCACTCAACCACTGCGCCAACCGTGCCGTCAATTTTACAATTTTTAGTGTATTTTCTTTTTTGAACCGAAAAATTCTTTAGCGGCGTTGAGCATTTTTCTTGGGATGGGTATAAAATGTTAAACTCGCGTCAGGACACGTGACCTGATCGAAAATTTGTAAGACGATTTCAAAATATTCAAAAATGCACAACGTTAATGTTCAAGTTTTCACTTCTGCCGGCAGTCCCGGAGTGCAATCCGTTGTTTTTTTTTTTTGTTTGGTAGAGTCAGACTGGAAAACCAGATGCGATTATCTTACGAGTATATAGATACGTGCAGGTCTTCACATAATTTCATGTAGGTATCTATGACAAATGAGGTTCGAAACACTTATGGATCATCATTAGAAAGCACTATCTATCGAACTTCTTGGAATATATTATTGTCTTTTTATAGCAATGAATCATTTGTCTGCAGTTTTCCTTCTTGTGTAGCGAGCCCGGGAGAGTCCAGTCAACAATTCGAAGGAATTAATTTGACCTCTGCACAATTAAGACACTTGACAGAGACCCTTGGGTGTTGCGAGATAGTTCGCCACATTGTCATTGTGTTGACCGTGTATTTAGGTTTACCTACTTAAAATTAACTTAACGGGACATAGGGCCATATTTATAAACAAATACACCATGTGATTAGTTTGAACACTAATTAGCAATTTCTTAATTTTATAAAAATGTATCCGACTTCCATAAAAAACATGAAAAATTGTTTTGTTTCATCGTTATTTGATACCTACCGATTTCCGAAATTAGTTATTTTACAATTTTTAGTGTTGTTAAAACAGTTTTTATTAGAGGTAGACGTATAGCATCACATTATAAAAGTACTAAGATTATTATAAGTAGCGTTATCTTGAATTTCAGAAAACAAATATTCTTATAGCTAAAAGTATTGTCTAGCTAAGAATGCTGACTCATTAAAAAAGCTGAATACTTATTTTTTTTCCAAATCTTTAGATATAACGAAGAAAGGGATCAGCCAGAATTAGCAAGAAATATTCCTCCTGTAGCAGGACGACTCATGTGGATAAGATTTTATCATAGGAATATTAAAACACCCATGCAGATATTTAAGCAGCATCATGAAGTTATTACACACATGGTATCCAATCTTACGTTTTTTTGGAGTGACTCTCTGACTTTCAGATTTAGAACAGTTGTTATGAACCAATTTGCTTTTTAACCCTCGACGCAAAAAGAGGGGTGTTATAAGTTTTGCCGCTATGTGTGTGTGTCTGTCTGTGTGTCTGTGGCACCGTAGCTCTTAAACGGGTGAATCGATTTTAATAAGTTTTTTTTTTAATTTGAAAGCTGGTTTTCTAGCGATGGTTCTTAGATATGTTTTATCGTTTTTAAACGTTGGGGGTTTTTGAATTTTTGAATTTAATTGGTATCTTGTTTTTTATTTAACAGAATTCGCAGCGATGCATAAAGTTGCACAATGTTATGACTATAGTTTTCACAGAATATGAATTGATCTATCATTATTCTTGGTCCGAAAATGTGGGGCAGGTAAAATTTATTTTTATTTATACACAAAACGAATCAACTGTGTGTTTTATTTATTATTATGTCAATTTGAACGTCAACGTGTACACAAAAAATATGCGCCAATTCTTTTTCCTTACCGGTGCTGCCACGCTGTATTTACACTACAGCGCAGCGTGGCAGCACTTTCATGGCACTATCGTAGCACAGTCGTAGCACTTACGTAGCATTGTCGTAGCAATTTCTTATGATTAACGTAGCTCTATCGTAGCAAATGGTTTTAGGAAAATAATTGCATATTTTGGTTGGTTTAGGTATAATTTTTAACTTTAGGTTCATCTACTTTCCGTTTATGTGCCCAGGAGTTTTATTTTAGATTTAGGTCTTATGATGGTAATATTATAGGTACATTGCCCGGATATATTAATCAAAGATTATTACCGTCTAATGTGTGGAATAAAATAATTTAAGTGACAATTTCATTAATGTAGCTTTCCCTTGTAGGTGCGATTGGGTTTGATTGCTCCAATTTTAATGCGTCATCCCAAGACTAATATGTATATAATAAACTTCAGCATGTATATACCGGAGTGCATAAGAGAGGTTGAATACATGTGGCAGTTAGGACTTCGTAAGTTTAGTTATACTACACCTGCACTCACATAATACACTTATTGGTTTTGGAAGTTGGCAAGAACTATAAATACTGAATATGATAAAAAAGTACATTGTATGCCGCTTTGAAATAGGCTGCAATTGATACTTCGGTACATGACACGAACTGTAGTGGAATTAGAGGAGCTTGGAAGAAGCTAATGGGTGCAAAGCATTTTTTTTTTTGGGGTTGGGAAGTCATACTATGACTTCTCCCGCTCTGGGTGGAGCGGGAGGGCGTGTCAGACTCTTATTGACTAAAACCCTCTCCTGTTCCTTCCCTGCCTGAGTGACCCTAAATTTGTGAAATCCAACACGCACTTGGCTAGTTAGGTGGTATAGATGCGGCGGGGGACTTTGTTTCGTATTTATCCACAACCCCTGGGCAGGCATCGGCCATGACGGGCCCCGTCATGCATTGCTGACAACTCTTTGAGGTGCGCATGGAACACTACGCGCCGTTGACTCTCAGACCTGATCCTGATAGGACGGCGAGCTACTCACTACTCGCCGTCCGCAGGCCCGCGTCTACGTTGGCCGGAGATCGTTTCGCGACGTCCAACGCCCAAGGCGTCTCCTGCGGCGGCTGCTACTAGGGGCGTGCGGGCGACTCTGTTGAGCCTCCCTCACCCGTTCCGCCTCCTCCTTCGCGAACATTACTGCTTCGCAAAAGGAGGCGACTGCTTCCCATTCCCTCTCGCTCCATACCATGGCCTGGAGCAGGGCCGGGCGCGACTGGTCGCTGTCACCAATCGCCTCCACGAGGACACGGCGGGGCTCCGCCCAAGCGGGGCAGTCCTCCACCGTATGCTCCACCGTGTCCTCTGGGCGATCCTCACAGTGGTGACACCCGGGCGTTTCCCTCCGCCTTATCCTACACAGGAACCTTCCGAAACTTCAGTGTCCGGTGAGGACCTGCGTCAGGCGGAAGGTGAGGACGCCGTGGCGCCTCTCCAGCCACTCCTCAACGAGGAGCCTTACCGTCACAATGCGGCGTGCACAGCACTGGGTTGCGACAGTCGCTCTCTCCATGTCGCCATGAGATCCTGCCGGAGCTCTGTCTGCCAAGCCGCGAGGTGTCGCGGCAGCGGAATTACGCCCCGGCGTTTCACCTCCTCGCGCCACTCATAGAGGTGCGCGAGGAGATGGGTGTAAAGCTAATGTAACATTAGAAAATATTATGGATAGGTACAACATATTAATTATATTCTAACATCACCACCACGGTATATGTAAAATAAAATAAATTGGTAGGTAAATTATGATTTTAACTTGTAGGTGTACCAGATGGCGCCCAAATAGTAGCATTTTGTAAAGATAAAATTCTAGGAAACTATGAAAAAATCAGATACTTGGTTGAAAGAAGCAATCAAATAAAAAGGTAATCTAAGGTGATAAATATTTTATAATTTGCAAAATGTAGGTAATCAAGTGGATTATATGAACAGTATTGCAGAGTTATTCTAGAATTGTGCAACTATCTGCTTTTTTGGGATAAGTTATTAATTATAATAATACATGTAATGTATTTTAATTTAACTTTCTGTTAATTTAGGAGCATGCCAAAGCTGTATTTGCCACTACTCCGGGCTCAATTAATAAAACTGGAAAAAGCGTTTCAACCTGGTTTATCTACAATAACATGGACTTCTTTAGAAATACCCTCTTATTGTAAGAGCATAGAAAAAGTACTCGACGAAGTGGATTTGTTTGTGAAGGAGGTATTGAACAACCTAATCGCATAAAGACAAAAAATATAACTACAAGCCAAAGAGCTCTATAAAGGCAGCTTTGCAATTGCAGGTAGTTGACCTTAAAGAAGCTCGCATTGATGCCATATTACAATCTATAACTCAAACAATGCTCGTTTATTTACCTGAAAAGGCAGTGGATCCGGCTACCCTTTATGAGGAGAATCTTATGAGGCTTGATGAAATCGGTAAGAGAGAGCATTAACGAGCTCCAAACCACGCTCGCTCATACTTTTATCCAGCACACCGAGGTTATTTAAAAAGTTATTAATGTGAAAAGTGATTCATTTTCTAGTATTTTTTTTCAGTTTCTGACATTCAATTAAAATCATCGAACGCTGAAATAGCAGTTATGGAACTCATACACAAGTTTCTGGATAGCGTACCTTGTAAACAGATACAAGATTTAAAAGACAATTGGTAAATATCTCAATATTTGTCGTGTACACTCACCGGCTTATTTGTTTCTATAAAATTATATTGTGCCTATCTAAACTATGTATGAATATTTAAAAGGGATAAAGTTCAGTATTTTAATCGATTCTTAATAAAATGTTCTTTAAGGTTGGACATAGAGAAAGTTTTAAAACAAGTAACTTCGTCCACGAGAGTGTTTCACGACGATGCAGGTTAGATCATCATCATTCTTAGTAGAAAACAGGGCCTGCGAGGAATTTGAAAAATAGGTATTTGAAAAAACTATGGCCGTCATGCTACCTCAAGCCTGCCCCCGTAGAGTGTGATAGGGACAGCTGCAGCTCAGACCGATTTTATCACAAAATTTTTGGCGAGATCGACGTTCCGTATTCCCCTTTTTTCTTTTTTGAGTTACCGCACCCCTGGTCATTCAGGCAGGGAAGGAACAGGGGTGGGTTTTAGTCAGTAAGAGTCTGACACGCCCTCCCGCTCCACCCAGAGCGGGAGAAGTCATTGGATGATTTCCCAAAAAAAAAAAAGCAGCAGTTTCTAACATATTATTTCTACAGCACGGCGGCGCAAAAGTTATGACCTAATCATAAGATGTTTTTTGATGTTTAAGACCGTATACTTGTAAGTCGAGTTACCATTATTTTACAGCATTCATGGAGATAGAAAACACTGATCGATACGACGTCACACCCACTATTAACGATTGTAATGAACTGTTCGCATATTTTGCTACCAAGTGTTTAGAAGCACTAATTAAATGTACCAGACAAAGTCTAGATATGCTTCGACGACGAGCTTCTGTTTCTAGGTAACCTGAATTATTTAAGATCAATGACAAACCTTAGGATACAAAACATACTTAAATTTGTAACCCGTTAACAGTTTTCTAACCATGACGACGGATCCAGAAGAACAAAATAAACTAAAACCTCTTATGTTGACTAACATGTATTTACAAATACCAAGAGTATTAATAAAACCGACTTTGGAAGAGATACAAACTTCATTCTCACAGGTAAAACATTAGATAAAATGGATAGGAATAGTAACATAAATTGTATATGTGTACACAAATAAAGATGTTATGTATTTGATTTATTGATTGATTGTGACCGCACTCTGTACAGTGTAGGTGCTACTCTGCCCATTCCTAGATATTTTTTATGGAATTGTATTTTCAATAACGTTATAAACTAAAGCACCTGTGTGGTTTCTAGGTAGTTTTAAACTGTATCATGGATATTCACCGCAATGTATTCATGTGGGGTCAACAAGAACAAATAAAGAAGGAAAAATTGACTCTAACATTACAGACTATACAGCTAACAGCTAAACGTAGTGTCAGCGGTATGGCAACTTGTAATCATAAGTTAAACAAAAAGAAGAGCTTCCAAGAAACAGGAAATAATTTATGTTGTTTGCAGGATTTCGATCTGGTTCTGGTGTTGGTGGAATTAGGAACTATTTTCGAATGGTGTCGGAGCACAAAGACATCGTCAGATCAGTAATGGCATTGCAAGGAATGATGTACATGTACAAACCCGATATAGAAAAACTGTTAAAAGTATAACCATCATGAAGTATTCAGCATTTTGGCAATATTTTATCCTAGAGTGTTCAATATTTCTGGGCTAACGGCCTACGCTTAGATGACGAGTGATTCAAAAGTAGCTTTTAGTTTAATACTGTTTATTTTTAGGGATATGCAAGATTTGATTATATATGGGCCGAGACTCGAGTGCAACAAGTACAAGAATTTGTTGACTTGAATCCTCTCAATGTTATAATTAAGGACATGTTCAACAAATATGATAAACAGACTGAAGACGTATCTAATTTACCTGAACGCCACATCATTGGTTCAATTCAAATAAATACGGGTATTCTATAAAAATCTTCTTTTTCCCGTCTTTATAAAATAGCACATCCATACCTATATAATCTTAGTTCTATCTGGCATTTTTCAGAACGTACTAAATTGGCGTTGCATTTGGAATCTGTTGAGTGGAAGAGAATCTTAGGTAGATTATTGTGTTATGCGTATAAGGAGCGAGTGGTCAAGGTGATGCAATTTATTTACGATCGCATGAAAACTATGAACAAGAAAATTAAGGATCTGGATGACGTAAGAGTAGCCATGATGTGCCTCGAGCTAATTAGAGAAGAATTTATTGGGTTAATTGTTTACAATACTTATAATCACCTATTTGTTTTAAGCCTTTAGTATCTGTTTTTAGCCTTTAGTATCTTGGATCATATCCATGGATATTGTTTGCAATATTGTGCAAGATTACCCTTATCAGGTTGTGTAAGATGTGGATATGCTTTCCCCAAAACTGTTATGTTGTTTCTGTCGACCTTAAAAAATGAAAAACCAAGTGTTGTAGCGTCTCCAAGGATACCGCACGGTCTCCTGTGAGGTGGCGAGCCTCCTTACCGGACTGTCGCCATGGGATCTGGAGGCCCGGGTCCTCGCGCTGCTCTGGGAGTGGCGCGAGGAGGCCAAACGCCGGGGCGAAACTCTACTGCCGCGACACCTCGCGGCTCGGCGGACGGAGCTCTGGCAGGATTTCATGGCGACATGGAGACAGCGACTGTCGCAACCCAGCGTTGGGCACGCCACCATTGCGGCGGTAGTGCCTCTCTTTGAGGAATGGCTGGAGAGGCGTCACGGCGTCCTCACCTTGCGCCTGACGCAGGCCCTCACCGGACATGGTTGTTTCGGGAGGTTCCTGCATCAGATCGGGCGGGAGGAAACGCCCAGGTGTTACCACTGCGCGGATCGCCCAGAGGACACGGTGGAGCATACGGTGGAGATCTGCCCCACTTGGGCGGAGCACCGCCGTGTCCTCGTGGATGCGATAGGTGGCGGCGACCTCTTGCGCCCGGCCCTGGTTTAGGCCATGGTACGGAGCGAGAGGGAATGGGAGGCAGTCTCCGCCTTCTGCGAAGCAGTAATGCTCGCGAAGGCGGAGGCGGGACGCGTGAGGGAAGCTCAACGGAGTGGTCCTACGGCCCCGGCCGCTGCCACCGCAGGAGAGGTACTGGGCGTACTGGGCGTAGGACGTCGCGAGACGATCTCCGGCCACCGTAGACCCGGGCCTGCGGACGGCGAGCAGTGGGTAGCTCGCCGTCCGATCAGCACCAGGCCCGTGAGTCGACGGCGCGTAGTGTTCCACGCGCGCCTCAAAGAGATGATTGTCAGCCACCACTGATGGTGCCCATCGTGGCCGGTGCCTGCATGCCTACGGGTGGCGGATAAATTCTGAAAATGAGTTACCGCACCCCTGGGCACTCAGGCAGGGAAGGAACAGGGGTGGGTTTTAGTCAGTAAGAGTCTGACACGCCCTCCCGCTCCACTCAGAGCGGGAGAAGTCATTGGGCGATTGCCATTCCACTAAAAAAAAAAAAAAAAGTGTGCTTCACTTTTTTTGCGGCAGAAAATTGACTATCAGAGGCTCTATCTACTATAAAGTGTAGTGAATGAATCCGGTGTGAGAAAGAGACGGAGCTATACAGGACGTAACCCTTGCTCATACTAGGTTCATGATGGTATAAAGGTGGCAGAGACCTGTTAGGCACAGTTGATTCACTTTCTTACCACTAGTATATTCTAGGAGTTCGAGCTTTTGGAGGATTAGCGGTAATATATATTTTTTTGGCTATCATTTAACGGGTTAGCTAAAAAAGAAGTTTTGGTCGGCTCCAAAATATATTTTGTCAGCAAACAAAGATAATTCAGCTGCTTCTCGTAGTCAGAAAAAATAATAAATGAGCATAATATATCTGCAGCAATAGTTATAGAACATCAAATCGTGATTCGGGTTTATCAAATTTTTACCAAAATTTGATTTTGATCAAATAATAATTTTCTGCTGACCAAATAATAATTTTCCACTGACCAAATCATACATTTATATTGGTCAATTAATAATTTTCCTTTATAATTTTTTTAGAATGGACATGGAAATAGATTTAGTAGAGGAAAGTTATGCTACATTTACACAATTCAATATAGATATACCTAAAGAAGACGCTGACATGGTGTACAGTTTACGGCATTCTTTTCAAAATATGTTGCTGACTGTGAGTAGCTGACCAGCATATTTTTTTACAAATGATGTTTATATCTTTACCACACTACCTAATTACTTTTTGCATGTGTTACTATACTACACATTGGAAAGTGAAGGTAGCATCACAGATACCTAAAAGCCTCAGTCTGAGTCTTACGATAGTTTTGTTTATCATAGAATCTTGGTTTCATTGTGCTATAAAACATGATATCGGATGTCTGACTGAGTTATTTTTATATTTTAGTCACAACAAGTTCAGCAAAAAATAGTAGACATGCAGGGTCCACTACAAACAGAGCTGAATGAAGGAGTCGCCACATTCCTAGCAGACGTGCTTAAGTTCGACGCTGATTATGAAGCATCTGGACCGATGACTCCCGGCCTGTCCGCGCGAGATGCCAGCGATAGGTAAGTATTAAGACCGTCACATACGATGCTATAATGTATGTGCATATAGCATCTTAAAATATATTTCACAATTTCGCTAACCGTACAACCTAATTTTTTTACAGAGTTATTCTGTTCCAATCAAGATTCGATGACTTGTGGAGGCGATTTGAAATGTATTCCAGCGGTGAAAAGCTATTTGGTATGGAGGTCCAGGATTATCCGATATTGCATCAAAAGAAAAGGGAATTCAACCTATTAAATAAATTGTAAGCGCAGATCCTTATATAAAAGTCTATAATTTTAATTGCTTGAGATGTCATTGTAACCTTAACAAAAATTGTTTGTTTGTAAGAGACGGAAGTACTCCTGATCCTTGTGATAAAAGATTGCCTAGTGTCATAGGATATGCCTTTTTTATGTAGTTACTCGTACTTTCACGTGGAAAATGTCGTAGGCAGTTACTGTATTTCTAATTTCTCCGTTCTGTCATTTATGAAAATTAAAAAACTGGCCAAGTGCGTATCGGATTTCGCACATTAAGGGGTCCGTACCAAATATTTGTATTTGTTAGTAAAGTAAACGTAATAATAAACATTATCACCAAATTTCAAGTTCATAGGTCAATGGAAAAAAAATCTTCGTAACAAAATTTTGTGACAGACGACGGACGGACAGGCAGACACGTGAGTCACGACACGGTTGGCGCAGTGGTTGAGCGTTCGGCTGCTGCGCTGCGTGTCGCAGGTTCGATCCCCGCACGGAACAAATATTTGTATGGCCTACAGATAGTTGTTCCGGGTCTGGGTGTTTTGTGTTTGTGAGTTTAAATGTTTGTGAACGCACCCACGATACAGGAGTAATTCCTAGTGTGGGCCAACGTTTATATATTAAAAAAAAAAAATGACAACAATAGGGCTCCGATTGGACCCTTCGAGAACAGAACCCTAAAAAAAAGCAAAAGCTACTTCTAATTTAAAAAATTGTAACATTTTTTTTAGATACAGTCTATATTTGGCCGTGACAAACTCTATCGATGGCTATTTTGAGACGCCGTGGGTGGATATTGATATTGAGCAAATCGTTGCTCAGTTGGCAGAATTCGATGTAAGGTAAGAACATAAACTATATATAGAAATATACGAGTAGGTATTTGAAGTCAATACGTGTGTTCAAATACAAAATTACATAAGTCAGTACGTGATGACCACTACCGCTTTGGCAAGAGTTTCATAACAAAGAAAGAGGATTATGAATCAATCATCGACATCATCCACTGGTTGTGGACCACAGCTCGGCCTTAAATAGCAAAGGATGTACACCTGATAAACATGTAAAAATTAGTACCTATTTTTGTTTTAAGCACAGTGGTTTGTTTTGTTATTGTGACACTGTAGCACTTTAAACTATTGAATTATTGCTGTGCCCTAGCAGGGTTCATGTATGAAACCTATATACTTGTAACAACTTTTAAACTACATGAATGCAATAAATGATGATTATGATTATGATTACCCACAGCTGGGGCATAGGCTTTCCTATGTTTATGACAATCCTCGCTCGTTTACAAGTCACATTCAGAACACTGAACGGGACGTAGTTCTTGAGCGTCACATTCGGCCACCCCGTTCAGCCAGGTGTTCGACTCAATTCCATTTGAGTTCCATTATTCGGAGGTCATCAGAGTTTTCCTGACGATCTCCAGTCTATCTAATCTCTACGATGTTTCTTAGTGACAAAAATGGCTAAGACGAAGATTCTGGCATATAACTTTAAAAAAACCAGCCAAGTGCAAGTCGGACTCGCGCACGAAGGGTTCCGTACCATATCTATTATCTATAAAAACGACAAAAAAATCACGTTTGTTGTATGGGAGCCCCCTTAAATATTTATTTTAGTCTGTTTTTTAGTATTTGTTGTTATAACGGCAACAGAAATACATCATCTGTGAACATTTCAACTGTCTAACTATCACGGTTCATGAGATAGCCTGGTGACAGACGGACAGACAGACAGACGGACGGACAGCGGAGTTTTAGTAATAGGGTTCCGTTTTACCCTTTGGGTACGGAACCCTAAAAACGCGTAACTCCTGTACTTGTTAGATTATTATAATAAAACAATGTCTAAACCACTGACTCGTAAGTTACATACTTACAAATAATTTAACTTTTAGATGCCGACGGCTGCCGAGAGGTATGAAGGATTGGCCAGCGTTTATTGTACTGAAGAGTAAGATTGACGATTTTAACCAAACCTGTCCACTATTGGAGTTGATGGCTGACAAATCCATGAAGGAAAGACATTGGAAGAGATTGGAATCACTATTAAGTACGAGATAACACTATGTATATCATTGAATTGACTATGATAGGTCTGATTTACTATCTCAACACACTTTCTATATAATATGTATTCGCTTGGTGCTTTTTTAATCGACTTCGAAAAAGGAGGAGGTTATCAATTCGGATGTTTGTATTTTTTTTTTCTTTTTTTTTTTGTATGTTCGGGCATAACTCCGTCATATATTGACAGATTTGCAAAATTCTTTTTTTGTTCGAAAGGGGTTTATTCCAAAATGGTCTCATTTAAATTTCAAAAAGATCTGATGATGGGTTTCGGAGACAGACAACGGAACTCTTCAAAAATTGACAGCAAATCAACCGCGATTGGTGCTATCGTATGTCTATGAATTGTTAACACAGTTTAATGGGGAACCACAACTAAAAAGTGAAAAATAAAACACTTTTTAAAAAAAAATAGAACCGACTTCCAAAAAAGTGCAAAATAACTTTAATTTCGGAAGTCGGTGTCAAAAAACGAAGACACAAAACAGGAACACCGACTTCCGAAATTAAAGTTATTTTGCACTTTTTTGGAAGTCGGTTTTTTATTAACTGACTTCCAAAAAAGGAGGCAGTTCTATGTTCGACTGTATGTATTTATTTTTACGTATGTTCACCGATTTCTCTGTCAATTGTGGACCGATTTTCAAATTTCTTTTTTTTTATCGAAAGTGTACCTACATTTTATCGAAATTGATTCAGCGCGTTTTGAAAAAATCATCATAAACAAAAAATATGTTCATGTTATTGGGGTTATCAATTCGGGTATAACTTTAATATTTACTTTCAGTTTTGGGGTAGAAAGACTAAAAAGTGAAAAATAAAAAACTTAAAAAAAAAATACAAGCGACTTCCAACAAAGAAAATACAGTTAAAACTGAAAAATAACTTACACTTAACAAAGTCGGTGTCAATTAGCGAAGAAATAAAATACATAACTACCTTCCGAAATAAAATATCTTTAATTTGTAAAAAAGTTTTGTATTTTTTTTTATCCCAGATTGTGTATTGGATGTAGAATCAGAATCATTTACATTGGCAAACGTCATGGAGGCACCGCTGCTGAAGTACAAGGAAGATGTTGAAGTAAGTAAAAGTTTTAGTACGCTTCTCACTAAAAATGCTACAATTACGAGTATGTTTTACGTTTGTTTGAGAGAGATTTATAGCAATTTACCCATTTAAATCACGACATTCTATGTTTGACTGTGGATAATAGATTCTAATACCACTGGAATAATTTAATTTTTTTACACTTTATTCTACAACACATCAGAAGATAATAAGGCACCATGTTATTTGCACTCTTTAATGGTTCTTCAAGTATACGGCTTGTTTTATTTCCACACCTTTCAGGACATCTGTATTAGTGCGGTGAAAGAAAAGGACATTGAAGCTAAATTGAAACAAGTGAATGCAGACTGGGCTGTTGTTGATCTGACTTTCGCTAGTTTCAAAAACAGAGGCGAGCTCTTGATCAAGCCACAGGAAACGCTTGAAATCATTACTTTGCTAGAAGACTCTCTAATGATCCTCAACTCTTTAGCTTCTAACAGGTATAAAGTTTACTACGGATGATCTATTTTTCAATCAAGTATGTGTGTAAAATTTGTTAATATTAATTTTATCTGTAACTATAGATATAATCCGCCATTTAAGAAAAACATATTGTTGTGGATTAACAAACTAGTGAGCACTAGTGAGATCTTAGAAAAATGGCTTCAAGTGCAGAACCTCTGGATGTATTTGGAGGCAGTGTTTGTTGGCGGTGATATCGCCAAACAATTGCCAGCGGAAGCTAAGCGGTTTACGGTGCGTTTCTCAGTAAACAATAACAAAACTACATTTAGCGAGGCAACGATGCGACGACGACATCTCTGAGGTGCTGAGCCCTGGTTACACCTGGCCTGGCCTGGCCTGGTTATGCCTGGTTAAAATTCTGATTCTGATTCTGATTCTTACGTTGTGTAGACATGAGGTTATGATGTATAAACGCAATACTTTAACGTCGTTGTTGCCATATGTGATGATTTTCAAATTCTCAAAAAACCTAGAGTCTAAAACCTATCCAACATATGTCAAGAAGTAACACGTACTTTTCACAGGGTATCGACAAAACTTATGTGAAAATAATGTACCGTGCGCGCGATATCGTGAACTGTGTAGAGACATGCACTTCCGACGACACGCTGAAGCAGCTCTTACCTCACTTATTCGAGCAGCTGGAAGCTTGCCAGAAGTCACTCACTGGTTACTTGGAGACGAAGCGACTCATCTTCCCCAGGTTCTTTTTCGTCTCAGATCCAGTCTTACTAGAGATTCTCGGACAGGCTTCAAATCCTCATTCTATTCAGGTTGGAATACATTTATGTATGTTTAATATAAATTTCAATCGTGAGTTGTATTTAGCAGTTTGGAGTGTCTTTTTTCACTGCGAAGACAAGTATATACAGACGTTACGTAGACACTACGTTACTTTAAATAAGCAGCAGCTTATTTGCTGTTCAAATCAAATCGGAAGTAGCGATTTTTGGAAAAGCAAATAAATGGAACAAAACCAATAATGGAAATAAAGAATACAATTAAAAACAAAAAATGTTTTAGCCTCATCTGCCAAGTATTTTCGACGCAGTGTACACAGTGGAATTTGATGATAAGGAGAACATAATGAATATTAACTCTGACAATGGCGAGACTATTCCCCTGGAAAGGCCGGTGCCATGTTTGGGAGGTGTTGAGGTAATTTTTTACGTCCAAGATACAGTAAGTTCCGTTAGTCGATCCGGAATATATGTGACAGGTAGGTACACTATATTGGCGGGTAATAATAATGTTAATAATACATCACTGACTCTGTCCGCTTGTATCTGACCTAAACATATAGAAAGAGTTTTTACAAAAAAATACAACCGACTTTCCAAAGAAATTAAATTCTAGTTTTCAGATCATTATGTTTCTTTTCTGATGTCACCTATTATAAAACATCTTTTATTAAATTCAACATAGTGATATGTATTGATGTGTGGATTAATATTGTGGTTATTTGTTTTACAGATTTGGTTAAATACTCTTCTGGATACAATGAAAGATACAATAAAAAATGTTATCGCTAACATAGCGCAGACAATGTCAGGAGATCCAGAGTTTGAATTTTTAGTTGGGTTTTGGAACTTTCCTGGTCAGGTACTATCATATTTACGAACTCATAATATCAATAGAGGTGCCCTGTATAACATAGTATAGGTGAAGTCCATCTCATTATTTAATTTCCTGTCAAACAGCGCGTTTATTTAGATAGCGATACACTATGAATGCATTTTTCGTTGTCTCTTTTGAAGGCTGGTTTGCTAGGAATGCAAATTCTTTGGACTAGCGATGCCGAATACGCCCTAAAGAAATCAAGGGTAGATCGTTTCATTATGAGGGCCACCAACCAGAAAAACCTTGATCTACTGAATGGTCTAATTGATCAAACAGTTAAAGAGCTAGCTCCTTTGGACAGGACTCAAGTGGAGACTATGATCACCATACATGTACACCAAAGGCAAGTAATTTTATATTGCTTTTAGTTATATTTCTAGAGGGTTTGGAAACTTTAGGTACCTGTGATTTAAAATTTCTTATGACTTGCCTAACTGACAAAACCTTTTAAAATTTTCACAAATTCCATCTTGGAATGTTCTATTTACATATGTGTATCTTTTTTGTATAAACAGGGATATATTTGATGACTTGGTGAGAATGAGAATAAAATCACCTATAGATTTTGAATGGCAGAAACAGGCGCGGTTTTATTATTCTGAAGATACCGACGACTGCATCGTCTCTATAACTGACGTGAATTTCTTATATCAGGCGAGTTACTCGTATTTTGTTATAACAAGTTTTTAAAATATTTAAAGATGTTGGAGAATCACTATGTAAGTGCTAGTATTTTTAACCGACTTCGAAAAAGGAGGTGGTTCTATGTTCGACTGTATGTTTTTTTCTTATGCATTGACCGATTTTCAGAATTCTTTTTTTATCCGAAAAAATTTACTCCAGCTGAAGCAATTTTTATAAAAATTTATGTGGGACCACCCAAATATATTTTATAAAAATTGTTTCAGCGGTTTATGAAAAATTTAACAAAAACGAAAAATATGTATACCTAGATGACGTTTTGGTTTTCTCCAATTACGAGTATGTTTAAATTCCACGTTCCATGTTATTGGAGTTTTGAGTTGTGGGGTATAACAACTAAAAAGTGAAAAAAAAAACATTTTTACAAAAAAAGCAACCGACATTTAAAACAGAAAATACACAAAAAAATTAAACATAATATTTTTTTTTTGTAAAAATGTTTCATAAAACGTTTTAACCATCTCAAAAATTTTTATATGTATCATATTTATTGAGTTTCATATGGCGTACCTACTTATTGTGAACAGAATGAATACCTGGGAATAACGGAACGCCTGGTGATCACGCCATTAACGGATCGGTGCTACATCACATTATCGCAGGCCATTGGCATGAACATGGGCGGTGCGCCCGCAGGACCTGCCGGAACCGGCAAGACTGAGACCACCAAAGATATGGGCCGCACCCTCGGCAAGCTCGTCATCGTCTTCAACTGTTCCGACCAGATGGACTTCAGAGGTACAGCTGATCACTGCCCTTGATTGTAGGCAGTCTATATAACACCATTTGTACATGAGATGTTTAATCAGTGTGGTACTGGTCAGGTTTGGGTCGCATCTACAAGGGCTTGGCTCAATCTGGCACGTGGGGCTGCTTCGATGAGTTTAACCGCATCGAGCTGCCCGTGCTGTCCGTGGCCGCGCAGCAGATTTACATCTGTCTTACTGCCAGGAGAGAGAAGAAGGAATTCTTTATATTCAGGTACAATCTAGCTACATTGCAACGAAGAGTTGCCATAAGTAGACACAATCGGAAATCTTGAGAACATATACGCTTTTAAAGAGTTCAATCATTAAAACTGTTTTTTGTTTTCTGCTTTGATAGCGACGGTGACACAGTTAGCTTGAATCCGGAGTTTGCCTTCATCATCACCATGAACCCTGGCTATGCTGGACGTCAAGAACTACCTGAAAACTTGAAGATTCAATTCCGCTCTGTTGCGATGATGGTCCCGGACAGGCAGATTATTATCCGTGTCAAGTTGGCCAGCTGTGGCTTTAAAGATAACATCGTGCTAGGTAAGTAGATCTCTTATAATGGTTATTGTGAGTCTACCAGTTTCACCGTCAAGAGTCTTAGATATGCTCTGGGGTGATTTTTGCTGCTCTAATTACCCACCTACAAATCGCCGTCCATACTAGCCCTTTACGTTTACATTACCCGGACCAGAGTCGCTGTAGGAACTTGTACTTTAAAGTCTTAAGCAGCTGTAGGTTCAATCGATCAATAACATTGCAGCTCGTAAGTTCTTTACGTTGTACAAACTGTGTGAGGAGCAGTTGTCGAAGCAGGTGCACTATGACTTCGGGCTGCGGAACATTTTATCTGTGTTGCGAACTATGGGCGCGCAGAAACGAGCAAACCCGGATAGCACCGAAGAGAACATCATGATGAGAGTACTGAAGTGAGTGTTTAGAGCAGGAGCTAACTAAATGTACCTAAATATTTATATGGTAATGCGATAATGCCATACTTTGCAGGGAAATGAACGTGTCAAAATTAGTAGATGAAGACGAGCCCTTGTTTATTTCATTGATTGAAGATTTGTTTCCCGGCATGAAACTAACTCAAACAATTCAAAAGTACGGCATAACTGGTTAATTAAAAATAAATTTAATTTCCTTCTTGTGTTTGATAATATACATAAACGAGTGTCGCATTTTATCAGGGTTATACAAAACGCTATAAGTGTGGTGACGGAACGCACTGGCCTTGTCAATCATCCGGATTGGAACTTGAAGATCATACAGTTGTTTGAAACATCGCTGGTGAGGCACGGCTTGATGACGATGGGCCCGACCGGCTCGGGCAAGACGACCTGCATTCACACACTTATGGCGACACTCACTGAACTCGGGAAACCGCATAGGGAAATGAGAATGAATCCTAAGGTAAATGCTATGCTAAAGAAACATACACCGGTGATAAACTAGCAGCACTAGAATGTTAAAAGGCAATCTGGTGTTTGAAATTGCAATTGCACTTAAATCTGTGTGCAAGCAAAGGAAGGGGGTAAAAACTCTCTTTCACCTGAACTAACTATATTAATATTTTAAGGCAATCACTGCGCCTCAAATGTTTGGACGGTTAGACGTAGCCACAAATGACTGGACTGATGGTATATTTTCTACTTTGTGGCGAAGAGCTCTGAAGGTTAAGAAACCTGATACAACTTGGATCGTCCTAGGTGAATATGGTATTAATGAGAACGTGGTAATGAAACTTACTAGCGATGTTATATGCACCGCATTTTATATTGCCAGATGGTCCGGTGGACGCTGTGTGGATAGAGAATTTAAACTCCGTGCTAGATGACAACAAGACGCTGACGCTGGCCAACGGCGACCGCATCTCGATGGCACAGAACAGTAAGCTGGTGTTCGAGCCGGACAACGTGGACAACGCTTCGCCCGCCACTGTCAGTCGGATGGGCATGGTGTTCCTGTCTTCATCGGTGCTCAAATGGCAGCCTATACTCGAGGTTTAGTTTCACTCAGTTACTTTTTAGGGTTCCGTACCTGAAGGGTCCAAACGGAGCCCTATTGCTGTCACTCACTTGTCCGTCTGTCTGTCCGTCGTCTGTCACAAAATTTTGTTCCGAAGAATTTTTTTAACTTTCTATTGACCTATGAACTTGACGTTCATTTTACAAAAAAATACCAATATATTGATAATGAATCGCTGTAAATCTGACCCCACACAGTCTTGTCTGCTAGCTTGCTACTATTATAGTCATCTGTGTTGTCTGCCCGACTTGTTCGTCAACTCGCACGCGTGAAACTCGCCCGTTCGTGCGAGTTGGCACCTTCCGATTTTACCTGTTTTTTTTTAGTCATCAACTCGCTCGACCGTGAAAATCTGACATATTTATGTACAGTCAGCAACAAAAGCGTCTTATAAAATTTAAAATATAAGTACCCACTTTAAATGTCTATGACATTAATACGACTTGGCTTTAAAATAAAACAAACATCGTGTTTGAGATAGATAATTAATATAAATCAACATGACAATAATATAAAACTGCCTACTAATTATCAACAATATCACAAATCAACACTAGGTATCACAATAAATCAAGAATTTGGCTTATAACATATTATGTAAACTGTCTACATTCCAGCAAATATAACAAAAACAGTTAACAATGTCACGAAATTTTACTTCTTAATATTTTTTTTCTTGATTCTGTTCTCCTGGTAATTAGTGAATCTACCTCTCATAATTTCAGCCTCGGAATACGTTTTGTGATTCTGATCTGGTAATTTGTGTATACCTCTCATGATTCCAGACACGGCATACTTTTTTTGCGATTCTGATTTCCTGATAGTTTGTAAATCTAGACCGCTTGTACTTCTTCATGATTCTCTGTTCTGCTGGTAATTTGTAATTCTCTTCTACCTGTCATGATCCCAGCCTCAGAATACTTATTGTGTAGTTCGTGAATCTATGTCGCTCTTTCTTGTATGCGTTCCGTTTCACAATTATTTTTTGTTTGCTGAAAAATGATCAATATACAGTAACGTAAAAGCAACATTTTGAGTTGTGTAACATGGAGGTAACATGAGAAGGTCAAAAGTAACGTAACATTTTATAAAAGTAACATTCTGGCGAATTGCTTGCTTAAGCGATGATGTGGTCGAAGATGGAGCACGTTTGCCTAGAAGTAATCTATTCACTCTTGACTTAAAGACTCCCAGGTTGTAGTTATCAGGAAACACAGACTCCGGTAGGGAATTCTCCGTACGAGCGAGTTGACAACAAAACAAAATTAGGTAAAATCGGAAGGTCCCAACTCGCACGAACGGGCGAGTTTCACGCGTGCGTGTTGACGAACAAGTCGTCTGCCCTACCCCTAGAGTGTAATTTAGAATCGCGTAGGAGCGGAGGGGCGAAGCGGCCCGCGAGTTGAGGAGTAGGATGTTGTAACATGTGTTGTGGTGCGCAGCGCCTGAGCCTTGACAGAAACCATGCCTGCTGCGTGTTGCACGCTCGCTTGCATGCTGCATGCTTGCTTGCATGCTACATGTTGCACGCTTGCTTGCTACATGATTGCTTGCATGCTGCATTATTGCTGCATGCATGGTGAATGCTTGTTTGCATGCTTCTTACAGGAGAATAAAAACCACATGTTCACAATCAACTGTTTTATATTGAGTGATAAGATTTAAATACATGCAGCGCCAGAGCCGTGACAAAAGCCAAATTGCTGTTACATCTTTACTATTCAGTTGGATTTGGTAAAATAATAAACAATTGGAATATAAAATCAGATAATATTCATAGCAAAAGCTTTGTAATACAAATTTGTTTTAAAAATTTAATTTTACCTTAGCTAACCTTAACCTTGGACTTATAACTTTTATTGAAAACGGGTTTAAGTCTTTTTCATATAATTGATTGTAATATTTATGACAAACGGATTTATAACTAAGGATATTGTATTTTTTTTTGGGTGGGAAATCAGCCTATGACTTCTCCCACTCTGGGTGGAGCGGGAGGGCGTGTCAGACTCTTACTGATTAAAACCCACCCCTGTTCCTTCCCTGCCCTGAGTGGGCACTCATAACTCTGTTTTGAATTTATCCACGTATATTGTATTTAGGGATTTCTTTTTTATGGCATGTGATATTATGTGACATTAATTTCGGGCAAGTTATCATTCAGAGAAATGACGATTAGGACAAAAAAAATATGGCACTTTAGATTATGGATAAAAAAGTAAGGGAACACAATAGCGAACCGAATCTGATACAAAGGGTTACGAAAATAGGTAGTCATATTTAAGATAGTGCTTCTGCCCATAGAAATGAACAACTTTATTTATTTAATAGGTACACAATTATTTATAAAAAAAATAAGTTTCCGTAGGTACAAAGTTATTTTCAGCTATTCAAAAAGAGTATGGGGAGGTCTATTTTTTTACGGATTAGACTATTACTTTCTTGAAAAAGGTGTTCATTTGTACGGGCAGAAGCAGTATTTGAAGCTGTATAAACAAACATCAATTGCCGATTGAACCTATGTAAGCGCATCACTTCAGAACGGCGCGCTTGCGCTTAGTTTTTAAAGTTCATACTATTGACCAGATCTGACATATTAATAACCTTTCCAACATTAAACAGCGCTGGTTAAAGACACTGGAACCAAAACAATGTGATATACTACGTAAGGCTTTCAACAAAGTGTACGATGAAGTGCATTATTATGTTCAAACAAAGCTAAAGACTAAAATGAAGCTTCTCGAAGCTATCTACATCAGGTACGTACATTGTGTTTGTGTAAATGTTTCATAATCGTTTTTATAATCATGATAACAACTAGCGTCTAAATCTTCTTTTTAGACAATGCATAGACGTACTTACCGGGTTAATGCAGATTGAAATACCTGGTGGCAGTGAGTAACCATTTGTTAAAACTTTGATCAGTTTAAATAAGTAGGATCCTGTGTCTCCTTGCGCATAGTGGGGCTTCAATTAAAACTCAGTGATCAGAGCCGCCATAACACGTTATACTTTTGTGTTCAATTTCTTGACCTTTGCGAAGGAAATACTTATACGAGACTATCGAATGGCATAATAATAGATATATTGTTTTTTTTTAAATCAACGTGTTCGTTTCCTGGCTAGGAATTTAGATTTTTCAAAAATCCAGTGATACATCCTTCGACTGTTTTTGGCTATTCCTCATAGTTTCATTTTGGCCATCACGACCCACTTTAAAAATTCATCCTGTATAGGTACGTGAGTTTCAGTCTTTTATTTGGGATGGAAAGACATCTGCAGTGCTTCTAGTAGGTACAAAGGCAGTGGTGACCAATAACCATCAGAAGTTCCGGCTTGCTGGTCATCCGATAGCATAAAAAGACAATGCAAATACTGAATGCGTTGGAGACACTTACCATCCGTATTCGTGTTGCAGGAGCTCACACAGACCGTCATCTAGAGCGGCTATTCATATTTGCGATGATGTGGTCGCTGGGTGCTGCGCTAGAGTTGGATATGCGGACACGAATGGCAGAGTTCATGACCAGGCTTCCCGTGAAATTGGACTGGCCTGGGGTCAAGTCCAAGGTGTGGCTCATGCCTTTCGATTACATGGTCAACGCTACCGGCGCCTGGGAGCACTGGTAAGAGCACGTTATAAATGATTGTGTACCAGAAATATAATAGATGGGAATTTATTTGCATCATTGTTGTAAACGTTTATCATTTTGTCAGGTCCGAGAGTGTCGAACCATACATTTACCCACCTGACAGTATTCCGGAGTACGCTTCAATACTAGTGCCGAATATCGATAACGTGTGCATTACATTTTTAATCGATACCATCGCTAAACAGAACAAGGCGGTGCTTCTGATCGGTGAACAAGGCACTGCAAAGACTGTCATGTTAAAAAGTTACATGTCAAAGTATGATAACGAGGTGAAATTATTTAAGGTGATAAACTTCTCCTCTGCTACTACGCCGAATATGTTCCAGGTGAGTTTTCTTGTAAAATATTAATTGTCTATCTAATAAAATGCTGCTTATATATGTTGTTGTATATTATATGTACATATATAGCTTAAGTACTGACCAACTGGTCTTTGTTCCAGTAGGTCAGTATGTTATGAAATTTAACTCTTCTTAGATATTTAGCTAAGAAGTTAGTTAAGAACGTTAATCGTTATAAACAGACTAGGTTTTTTACAATGATCGTAATAATTGCGTGTTACTAACATAGATTTAAGTTTTATTTACTAACAATTTCTGTTAATAATATGTAGGTATACTCAGGTTAAGGTATTTATCTATGGGTCAATGTAACCCAAAATAGATGAATTATTATTATAATTCGTGTGATTACGAAAATCCTTCTTAGTATTCTCACTCAGTATTAAAAAAGAAAACAATTTTTCCAACTGTACTGCGACTTTTATGTATAAACCTGGTTCATCGCAGAGAATTGTCGAGTCGTACGTGGAAAAGCGAGTTGGTATGATGTATGGTCCCCCAGGAGGTCGAGCCATGACTGTCTTCGTAGACGACATAAACATGCCTGTGGTGAATGAGTGGGGCGATCAGGTAAATATTAAAGATAAATACATATCAAATCAGCACTCTTTACTCGACAAGCCTCAAACAGTTAAAAAAAAATACAGCCCTTCTCTATAGGTTATCCGAAAGACTGCCTACTAATGCTAGAACGTAGGTAGACTGATTCTTGCTACTAAATACATCATTATGCCAGGTATTTATTGTTAAGAATATTGAAAAATTATTTACTTTTAGGTAACAAATGAAATCGTACGACAAATGATGGAATGCGGAGGTTTCTACTCTTTAGATAAGCCGGGAGATTTCACAATTATTGCTGATATCCAGATGTTTGGTGCTATGATACATCCTGGTTGGTACAAAAAGCATATGAAAGACTACACAACTAACTAAAAATATTATTAAAAAGTCCGCTCAAAACTGACCGCTTCCCGTATTTTTCTTCAGGTGGTGGCCGAAACGATATACCTCCACGGCTAAAGCGACAATTTAACATTTTTAATTGTACGCTTCCAAGTAACATTTCCATGGACAAGATATTCGGTACATCTTTTGATTTAAATACAGTTTATTTCTATTATTTAGTCTTACCGTAAAATATATCGTAATATAGGGTAACATATTCTGTAGGGCTTAAATCATCATAATCATCTAGAAAAAATGTTTCAGAGACCATTAGCGCTGGATACTTCTGTAAATCTCGTTTCGACAGATTAATTGTACAGTTTATGCCAAGACTTGTGCGTGTAACTCGTATTATTTGGCAGCAAACTAAGGTAATGTATATTTTTTTTACAAAATAGGCACATTTTTTTTTCTTTTCGTGGGAAACCTTCAAAAGGCGCCAGGACTTTGGGAGAAAAGACCAGGGAGTGTGGGATTCTTTCCACACTAAAACCACCCCGGTGATCACCATCAGCACATGGAAGGGGCCCCGTTAGCTCTTATTAGATCACTCCGGGACCCTCTCTGTGCAACGCCTGTTAGGGCACATCCCTGAGGAGACCGTAAAGGGATCTCCCCTGAGCTTCGCTGTGCACGGCAACACGTGATAACAGTGCCGCCGTATTCCCTGGAATCTTTTGGTGGGCAATCTGAATCCCCAATCTGAGCGCCCGAGATTCCAAAGTCCAAAACCAAGTTTGTTAACTGAGTAGTGCAATTATTTTTTGGTATGTTGTTAGGATAGATAGACCAATAGCATAAAACCAAGTTTATTAACTGAATAGTGCAATTATTTGCGACCTAACATTTTATACAGGTAAAAATGTTACCGACACCAGCGAAGTTTCATTATGTATTTAACCTAAGGGACTTGTCTCGTATTTGGGAAGGTATTCTGTTTATCAAGAAGGAGGAGCTTCAATGCATTAATATGGCTTTAAAACTATGGTTCCACGAATGTTTGCGAGTTATTTCTGACAGGTGGGTTCAATCAGTACCTATATTATACAAAACCAGTAAATATTTAAGTTCACAGTATTATAAAGTTGCATTGCTACAAATCTGTTTAGATTTACTACGTTCATTGATAAAGAGTGGTTCGTGGCGAATTTCTGGAAAACGGCTGCTATAGAACTGCCGGACTTAGTTCGCGAGTTTCCTGACCAAGAAACATATTTTGTTAACTTTCTGCGCGAGCCGATCGAACCAACCGGCGAGGAAGACGAAGACATCAGTCTCGATGCACCTAAAATATACGAAGAATTACCATCGTAAGTAACCATCGTAATTGATTCGGTCCTAAGGTACACGTAACAGGGACATGATCCTTGGGTACAAAAATAATAATTCTATTAAGTCCGTAAGTTAGTGTTAGATACGGGAATGTCCGGAAGGATGCGCGTCAATAAAACTCGCTAGTCAATTGCACACTGATTTATTTGGCTAGGACAATCTATCCAACTAGCGGGGAATGCGGGGGCGGGCGGGGGGTACCCCTCCTCAGCACACATACACAACTGAGTTAGATTATCAACAAATATTTGACACATAGTTTTTGCTTTACCAAACGAGGGTCCCATATCATAACCATCATATTTAGATATTTCGGATGTGTTACTAATTTGTCAGAGAATTTTAACACTGCGGTGTAGAATATTGCAGTTTTAGGTCAGCGCCATCTTGACCGATAGTGCTATATAGAGACATCGTTTTATTTTTCCTGTAATCTCTACATACATTACATAGAATAATTTCAGATTTTTCTCTATGGAAACTTCTGAGATAAAACGCACTATTTTATTTTTTACATTTTACATCAAAACTCAAAAACTGTGGCCTTAAAAAGAAAAAAAGTTTTAGAATGTGCAGACAGCGCTCTTTCATATGATATGGGACATGCCCCACTTCGTAGTCCCACTTCGAATTTTTAAGTCCCCCTTTCAGTCCCTGTTGCAAAGAAATATATATATTTTTATTTCTTTCTTATTTGCAAAATAGTTGGGCAAATGTCATCTAAAACTTACCTCGGGTGCTGGCACTTTTATTTAATTTGTGTTTGTGTCATTCGCATCTTCCGCCTGATCTAGTGCGAGCTCTGGTGGTGCCGGTGGTTAAAAGCAAGACAGGAGACGTATCGGACAGGACAAACTACAGGCCTATTTCACTCGCCACCGTCATAGCCAAGGTCCTTGACAGCGTGCTTAACTCACATCTAAATAAGCATGTGCGGCTCAGCGATGCCCAGTTTTGATTCCAGCCCGGGCTGTCAACGGAGACTACTATTGTTAGCTTGAAGCACGCTGTCAGGTAATATACGGATAGAAATACACCTGTTTATGCGGTTTTTCTTGACTTGTCGAGGGCCTTTGACCTTGTTCCATACGATCTTCTTTAGGAAAAGCTAAAAGAGACGGCGCTGCCGCCAGAGTTCATATTACTCCTCAAGCACTGGTACTTGAACCAAGAGACTCAGGTGCGATGGGCAGGAGAGCTGTCGGAGCCATGCCGGCTGAAGTGTAGGGTGAGGCAGGGAGGCCTGTCCTCGCCTTTGCTCTTCGGTCTCTATGTTAATGCGCTGCTTGAGGAACTCACCGCACACGTGTCGGCTGCTACGTGGATGGAGTTTGTTTTAACATTGTCGTCTGCGTAGCATTAACTACGCAGACGATATGGTGCTGCTGGCTCCCTCGCTCGGTGCTCTATGAAAGCTACTTAATGTGTGTGAGTCATACGCTGCGACTCATGGGTTAATCTATAATACTATTAAGACAGAATTCATGGTCTTCAAGTCTGGCACCAGGTGTACCACTACTGTCCCGCCTCTCGTATTGAACGGTCACCCGATAAATAGGGTAGACACATTTAAATACTTGGGCCATCTGGTTACTGCTGACCTAAAAATGACATGGATCTAGGCACAGAGCATTGTCAGTTAGAGCGAATATGCTGGCCCGCAGATTTTCCCGATGTACAGACGCAATTAAAATATCCCTTTTTAAGGCATACTGCACAGCACTGTACTCGGGAGCCCTGTGGTTCACATATACCCAAAAGGCTTACAATGCTCTACGTATCCAATATAATAACGCATTCAGGGTATTGCTGCGACTGCCGCGCTTCTGTAGTGCCTCGACAATGTTTGCAAACGCACGCACTGACGGCTTTGATGCACTGTGGCGTAAGAAATCTGCTTCGCTACTCCACAGGCTGCGTGGCAGTCCCAACACTATCCTGCAATCGATAGTCGCTCGGGCAGACAGCCCGCTAGTGTGGGCACTCACAAATAGGACCCGATCGGTTTTAGTTATTAAGTACTAACATAGGATAAGCAATTTTGTTACTAAACTATAGATCACATTGTAGTCTGGTTAAATAAAGATTATTATTATTTAATTTATTTTATAACATATACATACAATTTACATTTTTAAAATATCAAAATATAAAAACATTTAAAAATATAAAAAATAGTATGCCACCGGTATCAGGATCCCCTATTGGACCCTTCTAAGCTACCGGTGGTCAGGGCTCCTGAGAGAGGAACCTCCTAACTATGTGCGCCGTGTCCAGGAGTACTGCCTTCTGGATCAAGCCCTTGATCCAGCTGCCCAAGGAGAGCCTCCTTAGGTGTTCGTCGAGGCTCTTGGCTATTAAGCCATTGGCCGTCACGACTATCGGCACAATGACTGCTGTATCCACCTCCCACATGTCGACAACCTCGCGAGCCAGATCAAGATACTTTGTTTTTTATATTTCTCAGCCTTCACGAGGTTCTCGTCATGAGGGACAGCTATATCAACAATCATTGTGCGACGCTCTTGTCGATCTATCACCACTAGTCAGGCTTATTGGCAACAATAGTCCAATCAGTGATGATAGATCGATCCCAATACAACGTGATATTGCCATTTTCGAGAACTGGGTCGGGCTCATACTCGTACCTATAGTACGGTGCTTCAGATTCCACAAGATTGTATTTAAGAGCAAGTTGCTGGTGGATAATCCTGGCTACAAGGTTGTGTTTATGCAAATAGTCTCCGTTAGCTAGACGAGAACAACCAGAAATAATGTATCGGATTGATTCCCCGGGCCGGTGGTATGCCCGACAGATGTCAACCGTACCGTCCTTCACAATATATTTCCGGTAGTTATTCGTCATCATAAATTCGTCCATGATCGCACAGACAAAACCTTCAGTTTCCCCGAATAGGTCACCAAAGCGCAGCCAGAATACGGACGTAAGAGATCTACATCGGGTCCATGTAGGACCCGGTAAAAGCGTCCGTGAAGCTCCTTGCTCTGCCATACTTCCCTGCGATCATTAGTATCCAGTACTTTAAGTTTGCGCCAGTTCTCGTTTGCCAAGGAGAGCGGGGTGAGGCCCTTGTCCACAGCGGCCACATCTTGATGCATACCCACGTTGGTTTCTAGGAAATATTCCCTAAGGCTGCATACCTCGCGGTTGTGTAGGGTCTTAGCATTTAAGAAGCCACGACCCCCACATTGCCGCGGGATATACAGCCTCATCACCGATGATCGTGGGTGATGCATCCGATTTGCGGTCAGCAGTGTGCGGTTAATTTTAGCTCTCAGAATGGATGTAAGAACTTTATAGACCGTCGGTAAACACGTGATCGGTCTATAATTCTTAGGTTCCGCAGTACTACCTGATTTATGGAGCAGGTGCGTTATTCCTGTCGTAAGAAACTGGGGCAGCGACCCTGACTCTAAGGCAGACTGGAACTGAGCTGCCAAGCGAGCGTGCGACCTTTGGAACCATTTAATCCAGAAATTGTGCAGCCCGTCCGGCCCTGGAGATTTCCAGTTAGGCAACGGACGGACTGCACGAGCTACATCTTGGGGGCTGATGGTTATTGCCCCCATTTCTGGTATAAGGTCGCACGCACGCTCGACCTCTCGAGTCCAATCACCCTCGGTGTGCCTGACAGGCACCGACCAGATGCTGCGCCAGAACGAACTCATAGCGTCATCATCCGTTAGATGCCTATCAGATACACCTTGGTCCGGTCCCTCCCAAGCCCTATAAACCCACCTTTCGTTGCTTTGGAAAGTGCGATTCTGAGTGTACCGCTCCACTCGCCGCTTGTACCGACGAATACGATTTATTATTATTATTATTAGTAGTTCTTGAAATTTCCAACTGTGAAAGACAGACAGACTGAGTCGCACCATAAGGCTTTTTTTACCATTTTGGTACGGAACCCTAAAAAAAATACACTAAAAATTCATAAATAACTTTAATTTCGGAAGTCGGTGTCAAATAACGAAGAAGTAAAATACAAACACTGACTTCCGAAATTAAAGTTATTTATGAATTTTTAGTGTATTTTTTTTTGGAAGTCGGTTGTTTTTTTTGTAAAAAAGTTTTTTATTTTTCACTTTTTAGTTGTTGTATGTTATACCCCAGAACTAAAAACCCCAATATAATGGAACGTGGAATTTATACATTTGGAGAACACCAAAACGTCATCGAAGTACCCGTATTTTCCGTTTTTGTTCAGTTTCTCAAAAAGCGCTGAAGCAATTTCGATAAAATTTATATGGGACCACCTCGGGAGTATATTCTTTCAGATAAAAAAAGAATTTTGGAAATTGGTTCACAACTGACGGAGAAATCGCGTAACATACATATAAAAAAAAAAAAAAAAACATACAGACGAATTGAGAACCTCCTCCTTTCGGAATTCGGTTAAAAATAAAACTTATAAAAGTTCAGAAGCAATTCACGGGCAATTTCAAAGCACTGTATTGTTTTATTTTTTGCTAACATGACAAAAGAAAAAATACGTTTCTAATATTTTTTGGTCCAAATAGATTTTGTTTAGGAATCTACCTTAATATGTAGAGGTAATTTCTTAGGTTAACTGTTTAGTTACCGAACTAAAATTAGTTGACTCCAAGGCTCAACTCGAGAAATACGTACGTAGGTACCTAATACTATAGATATAATTTATTTCACTCGAGCAACGAGCCACATTTATTAGTGTAGGTAAGTAATGTGTTAGAAAATAACTCAGTAGTGCTATTCTGTAAAATCTCACCGTGAAAACTTAGGTGAAGTGAACGTGAAGTGGGCTGTCAATCCATACAATCAAGGTGGAATGACAGTTCACTTCGCGCTCACTCCACCTAAGTTTTCACGGTGAGCTGTTAACAGAATCGACCGGCAGTTAGGCTTATGACTAATGTTAGTAAAAAACATAGTGCTGCTAAAAATAGCTGCTATCCAAATTTTTGATCATATACTGAGATTACACGTACTGCGCCATTTCAGTTGGGACTTCGTACTCTCGAAACTGGCAGGGTTTCAAGACCTTTTTAATGAACAGATAAGAGGATCTCGTCTAGACCTGGTGTTCTTCCACGATGCGATGGTGCATCTGTTCATAATATCCCGAATCATTAACACCCCACGGTAAGATGGAATTATGTTCTTGTCAGTAAACATTGAACTCACAATTCAAACTTTTAAAATCTATCACAATTATTTTCATAGTGGCAATGCATTGCTTGTCGGCGTCGGTGGATCCGGAAAACAAAGTTTAACCAAACTAGCATCATTTATAGCAAACTTTTCGTATTATCAAATAACGTTATCCAGGTAACTGAAGTCATTTATTTTTCAACAAAATACTTGTTCATGAATGATGGATGTATTCTATCTTTATCCAACGGTTTTAGATCGTACAATGTGAACAACTTCATGGACGACATAAAAGTGTTGTACCGCGTGGCTGGCCTGCAGGGGCGCGGCATATCCTTCATATTTACTGACAACGACATCAAAGATGAACAGTTCCTGGAATTCCTCAATAATATAATGAGCTCGGGTGAAATCGCCAATTTATTCCCTAAGGATGAAATAGGTTAGTTAAGTAGGTTTGGCATTACATGGTATTTCGAAATGATCATCATCATCATTGGTTACGTAGCCAAATAATTTAATTTAATCATTTTAATTCAGAGCATTCCATTCCATAAAATTTTTAGTGTGTGTGTGTTGTTTGTTAGTTGTTGTGTTGTGTGTGATTGTGTGTGTTTGTGTGTTGTTGTGTTGTTGTTGTTGTTTGTTGTTGTTATAAGTTCTATCCTACTAATATTACAAAGTGAAAGTTTGTGAGGATGGATGTATGGATGTTTGTTACTCTTTTACGCAAAAACTGCTAAGCGGATTTTGATGAAAGTTTACAGTAATACAGGTTATATATTAGAATATCATATAGGTTATAATTTATAATGGGGGAAATAACTAATTCCACGCGGGCGAAGCCGCTGGCGGAAGCTAGTTACATTAAGTATGTTTACTGATGAACATCGTGTGAGCAATAGCTAGGTAGGTACCTAATAGTAGAGATAGTAGTTCATTTATTAACATGTAACATAATACTAGATGAGATTCTGAACGAGTTGACACCTATAATGAAGCAGAATGCACCAAGAAGGATACCAGTTCCAGATGTGTTGTATGAATACTTCATCATACGTTCCAGAGCTAACTTACACGTTGTCTTGTGTTTTTCTCCGGTAAGAAATACTAGTTTTGGTCTAGATTTTCAATAGTGAAACAAGATTACCTAAATACAACAGTGTAGCCGAATATGAAGCCCTTACCGCCGACTTTTCGAACATATAGTTATTATCTCAAGCGATATCGTTTAGTTAGGCTATAAAACACACGTTCGGAAAAAATGGCGCTTACGATGAGTGGGGCGGTAAGGTCTCGAAATTGTTTATACAACATTTTGTTGTATCATCTTAGTAATTTATAGCTCTTATAAGAAAAATCAGCCCTTACAATCATTTGATTTAACTATAGCTACTATTGTGTGGTTTATCTAATTTTATGGTGTAAGTTGTTATGTTTTAAAGATTAATTACCAAGCTTATGCTATGTCGCTGGCCGCGTTTTCCTCCAGGTGGGTGAAAAATTTAGAAGTAGAGCTTTGAGATTCCCTGGCCTTATATCTGGGTCTACAATGGACTGGTTCCAGAAGTGGCCCAAGGAAGCACTTATAGAAGTAGCTCACCACTTTTTATGGGAGTTTGAGGTTTGTAAAATACTAACAATTTCTTCGATGAAGGATTAGTGGGTAGAAATTGGCTTTGCGGCAGGAGATAGTCTGTTCGTTGTGTTGATTTTCGTAACGGCCTAGTTCGAGCAATCATGAGGCTCTCAGTGTTTATAATAATAATAATTTATTATTCACTAAAATAATACAGTGGACTATATAATACACTTATAAGCTAGTGCAGATTAAAACAACGCGGGGGCATCAGTAGCCGAAGTAGGACGATTGGCAAGACTAAGGGCCTGATACCGCAGAATATGTGTATAATAGCACCGTTGATTTTCTTGTCGCCGACGCAGATAGCAATATTAAGGAGGCATTGGACCTAAAATGTCCATGTGTGACCTATTGCTCAACACATTTTAAAATTAACGAAAATTGTAGCTTCACCCGAAAACCAATGCACTATTTGTACTTATTGTGGTTACTTCAAGGAATGACATAAAACAAATGATCTGGTTTCAGGTTGTCTGCTCTACAGGGACAAAACAAAATTTGATTGAAATGATGGGCATTGTTCAGGATAACGTAGCAGACAATTGCGTCACTTATTATGAGCGGTTCAGAAGGCAGACGCATGTCACTCCTAAGTCATATCTATCTTTTTTGGATGGCTATAAAGCCTTATACAAAGGGAAACACTTGTATATCTCAGAAATGGCAAAAAGGTTTTTACATTTATTTAGTACCGGTATTTTTTTTTAAATAGTTCGTTTTAATCAACTATTTTTTGGTTAAATATAGAAGTTATACTCTACATGTGTTTGAGTAGTGAGTTTTAATAGTTCTAAGCTTCTTAAAAATACCGAATTTACATGAACCAATTTAAATTTTAGAATGACGACCGGTCTTGACAAACTAGTCGAAGCTGCTGAAAGTGTGGATATTCTTAAAAAGGAATTGGAAGTAAAAGACCTAGAAATTAAGGAAGCCACAGCAAACGCCGAAGAGGTTTGTAGCTATTGTGTTTACACTTTTGGGAACGTGTACCTTTATGATAGATAGAAAAGTTACATTTTCTTGAAGAAGAAATTGAAGTTACGGCTATCAAGTTCAATGGCGGTATTATTTTAAATAGCTATGTCTGTGTACCTAAGTGATGCCCGTGACTACGCGTGAATTGTACATAGGTAGGGCAGTTAATGCAAAAGTAAACTTCGTTAATCGTCAAAGCGTTAATAAAGAAGTTAACTTCGTCGTTAAAGCGTTAAAATTTCGAAAATTTAACGCAAGTTAAAGTTACGGCCAGGGCCGTAACTTTAACTTGCGTTACAAAGAAAGTGGACGTTGGCTTCTTGTCAGGACAAGAAGCCAACGTCCACTTTCTTTGTAAACATTTTGCCTGGAAATAACAAAAGTGCCGTCAAAAATATTCAATATAATATATCCACCAAAAAATTAAAATTGAAGATCCACGCAAGTCCAGGACAATAGTACAATGTCAGAGATTTCAACAGTATGGGCACTCAAAAAACAACTGTATGAGACCCTACAGATGCGTAAAATGTGGAGAAGGGCATTAAACAACTGACTGTCCCAAAAAAGACAGAAAGAGGCCTGCCAAATGTGCCTTGTGCTCCTGCAATCATCCAGCAAACTATAAAGGCTGCTAAGTTTACAAAGACATCTCAGCCAGGAAAACAATACAAGAATGCCCAATGTTACTACAGCCTCAAGTACCATCAAAGTTACATCACAAGATTTTCCTCCACTACCAACTCCATGTGCAAACTCTGCTAAAGACATCAGCTGACTCACCCTAATATTAACACTCAACAACCAATATCATTGGAACACATTTTAATAGAACAAAGTAAAAAAAATCACAATTCCAAGATAAATACGTAATGGCTAATTTTCGCATTGCAACTTGGAACATTAGTGGACTTTCTCCTAACATTCATGAATTTGTTTCAATTATCATATCAAACGAATTGGATGTAGTGCTCATCTCTGAATCACATGCGACTGTGAGAAGTTCATTCAGCATTAAGGTGTTATTAACTGCCAACGACCTTGAGTGGTTACTTTGGGTATTCTGTGCTGAGCTCACGTAACCCGTCTTACGTCCACCCAGTATTAGGACTTGCCCATCAAGGAGCACTGTCCAAAATTAGACGCATTATTAATTTATTATACATAAAACAACAGGTATTATATTAAAATACGTATACTAAAATGTAAATAATTATAAGAACCATAAAAAGGATTCATAAAAATACGTTAATTTTTTGCGCGATTCTCAATTTTTTATCCGCGTTAGTCACAACTTTACAAATTAATTACACTATATTATAAAAATATAATTTAAAATATTCACATAACAAATTGCGAAGGAAATTGTCTAGAATAACATGTTTTTTAAAGAAATAAGACTAGTCGTTTAGACGTGATCTTCAATTATTCATTAAAAGTCGTATAACTGCACCTTAAGGGCTTTCATACTTATTTCACTCCACACACTGACGGTGGCGCTCATGCTGGGACGGCACTAATAATCAGAAGTAACCTGAAACACTCATCTTTGGCAAAGTACTCAACGTCTCATCTACAGGCTACTACTGTGAGGTTGGAAGATCGGGCAGGCCCAATTACACTGTCATCAGTATATTGTCCTCCCAAACACAAAATAACAGATACTATGTTTACAGAATTTTTTCAAACTCTTGGACCTAGGTTTATTGCTGGTGGGGGACTGGAACGCCAAGCACTCATTTTAGGGATCACGTACAAGTGTAACCAGGGAACGCCAGCTAAAATCTAGCGTAGATGTTAACCACCTCCACCCGATCTCAACTGGAGATCACACAAGTTGGCCTACTGATCCAAAAATAGTTCCTGATCTGTTAGGTTTTTTCATAACGAAAAATATCAGCCATCTTTATACAGGAATTGAATCCAGCTTGGACGGATCCTCGGATCACACTTCTGTGATTCTAAGAGTGGGCAGTACTCCCATTACCCGAGAGAAACAATAGTCTCTTTACAACCACAAAACTGATTGGGAAGTTTTCCGTAATTACATAGACCAACCAAATAAATATAAGGGTGGAGCCCTCATATTTATTTTTTATAAAGAGTAAAAATGATGTAGATGACGCTTGTAGGTACATATCTAACCTTTTACAAGTGGCATCGTAGATCAACACACCTGAAATGGGAAATAAGCCAATAACTCCATCACAGAGCCATGATATCAAACTAAAATTGAAGAGAAGTGACATTTGAGGAGAGTGTGGCAAATGCTCTTATTTCCCCTTTACAATCTGGCTTTCGTGCTGGTCACAGTACTGTAACTACACTTCTGAAAGTCACTGACGACATCCGCTGGACTATGGACAATAAATCTCTTACTTTATTAGTTCTACTTGATTTCAGTTGTGCGTTCAACTCAGTAGATTTCGACATACTGCTTGGAGTCCTTCGATCTATTAACTTCTCTTCCTCTGCCTTATCCTAGTTTGACTATTACCTTCGGGGTCGCTCTCAGTGTGTCTGCCTCGACGAGATTTTCTCTAATTGGAGTGATCTCACTGCTGGTGTTCCTCAGGGCGGCGTTCTCTCTCCTCTTCTTTTCTCCATTTTTAACCAACTTCCAAAAAGAGGAGGTTCTCAATTAGTGTGTATGTTTTTTTTTTTTTTTTTTTTTTTGTATGTATGTTACCCGATTTCTCCGTCAGTTGTGAACCAATTTTCAAGTCGGTGTCAAATAACGAAGAAGTAAAAATACAAACACCGACTTCCGAAATTAAAGTTATTTATAAATTTTTAGTGTATTTTATTTTTGGAAGTCGGTTGTTTTTTTTGTAAAAAAGTTTTTTATTTTTCATCATTAATACTGTCACTAAGGTTATCACTTCTAATTTTCATCTTTACGCAGACGATTTGCAGCTTTATCATCATTTCTTGCTAGCTGACGCGGACTCAGCGGTTAACGCCATGAATCATGACCTGGAGCGTATTAATCAATGGGCTAAGTCTTACGGCCTACAGATTAATCCTTTCTAGTCCCAGGCTATGATCATAGGCAGTCGGTATTACCGCACTGCGCTTGACGTTTCCGCATTGACGCCATTATCCCTTGACAGCTCAACCATTGCATACACCAACTTAGCTAAGAATCTCGGTGTCTTAATTGACAACAACCTTTCTTGGTGCGCTCAAGTGAACGAGGTTAGTCGTAAAGTGCACTTTACCTTCCACTCTTTAAAATCCCTGCAAAGTTTCTTGCCCTTTAAAACTAAAATTACTTTAGCTCAAACCTTAATTCAGCCGATCATTGATTACGCTGATGCCTGCTATCTGGATGCCACTGAGGAGCTCATAAACAAGCTTGAGCGCTTGCAAAACCTGTGCATTCGTTTTGTTTTTGGTCTAAGGAAATTCGACCATGTTTCTCAGTTTCGCAAGGATCTCAAGTAGCTCCCTATCCACCTTCGCAGGAACACTCGGATATTATGTCTCCTGTACAACATCTTTTGTAATCCTAAATATCCTGGCTACCTGCGTGATCGTTTTTCGTTTACTCGCCCTACCGACGCCCCTTGTAGATCCCGCCTTAAGCATTATCTCAATTTCCCGTCCCATAAAACCCATTTCTATTCCCACTCCTTCTATGTTCATGCGGTAAGATTGTGGAACTCACTTCCACCTAATATCCGTGATTTTAAAACTGTCTACCAATTCAAGAAACTAGTCAAAGAGCATTACCTCTCCACCATTCCGTGATTATATTTATTATTGATATTTATTTTATATTTAATTATGTACTTTGGTTTATTGTGAAGTTAGGTATATTTTATGTATGAATTATTTATGTATTCTAGTCTATTTTATGTTTCTATATCTATTTATATATACTGTGTCTACATTTCTCAACCAACTTTCCAGTCGCAGGTCTGCTGACGACACGGAAGTTTCGGGAGGTTCCTGTGTGGGATAAGACGGAGGGAAACGCCTGGTGTCCCCACTGTGAGGATCGCCCAGAGGACACGGTGCAGCACACGGTGGAGATCTGCCCCGCTTGGAGATCTGCCTCGTGGAGGCGATCGGCGGCAGCGACCTCTCACTCCCGGCCCTGGCCCAGGCCATGGTACGGAGCAAGAGGGAATGGGAAGCAGTCTCCTCCTTTTGCGAAGCAGTAATGCTCGCGAAGGAGGAGGCGGAACGGGTGAGGGAGAGGCTGCAACAACAGACTCGCCCTCACGCCCTCAGCAGAAGCCGCCGCAGGAGACGCCCTGGGCGGAGGACGTCGCGAGACGATCTCCGGCCACCCTGCCCAGGGGCGAGGTAACTCTTTCGAATTTATCCTCAACCCCCGGGCAGGCATCGGCCACGATGGGCCTCGTCAGTGGTGGCTGACAACATCTCTTTGAGGCGCGCGTGGAACACTACGCGCCGTCGACTCACGGGCCTGGTGCTGATCAGACGGTGAGCTACCCACTGCTCGCCGCTCGCAGGCCCGGGTCTATATTCCCTTTCGCTCCGTACCATGGCCTGAAACAGGGCCGGGCGCGAGAGGTCGCCGCCACCTATCGCATCCACGAGGACACGGCGGTGCTCCGCCCAAGCGGGGCAGACCTCCACCGTATGCTCCACCGTGTCCTCTGGGCAGACAGACAGACCTAAACTATAATACTGGAGCTCTGAAATACAGGCCTAGGCTTAGTTCAGACTCCAGATCGCCCACAAATTACAATTGTTTTGCCAAACTATCTGTCAACATAAATAACTAGCATTATTATGTAATTTTGTGGAGATAAATAAACATTTTTATTATTTTTATTGATCACGTAACTTATATATTTGATTATTTGACAATCGGTATAGTCACACTGACTAGCGCCAGTGTTGTTATACCGATTGCCAAATTTTATCAGCATAAAATGTCACTTTTCTAGAACCTCTAGTGAGAACATACTGTTCAGACAAAATATGAGTCAAATCGACGTGAATCTTTTAAAAGAAAGATTAGTATTTTGGTTTTCTGGCCAGCATTTTCATATCTCGGTACGATATATCAGATTATAGACAGATTATAATAATAGAGTAAGATCCCAGAGAAATCAGACATAACTTATTTTCACACGGATGAAACCTGAAGTTTTCAGTAGCGTTTCAGAGGTTTTTTTGTTATTTTGGCTTATTTGCTTTTAGCTTATTTGCTTTTTTGCTTTTTGGCTTATTTGTTTTTTGGCTTTTTGGCTTTTTTGCTTTTTGGCTTTTTGGCTTTTTTGCTTTTTTGCTTGTTAGCTTTTTGCTTATTGGCTTTTTGCGTTTAGCTTTTTGCTTTTTGCTTTTTGCTTTTAGCTTTTTGCTTTTAGCTTTTTGCTTTTTGCTTTTTGCTTTTTGCTTTTTGCTTTTTGCTTTTTGCTTTTTGCTTTTTGCTTTTTGCTTTTTGCTTTTTGCTTTTTGCTTTTTGCTTTTTGCTTTTTGCTTTTTGCTTTTTGCTTTTTGCTTTTTGCTTTTTGCTTTTTGCTTTTTGCTTTTTGCTTTTCCCTCTTCAGAACGACGCAAGGACCACCAAAAAAAACCATCCCAAAAAAAAGCAATAGAACCATGAAGACTAGTTCCAAAAACAAAAGCAAAAAAAGCAAAAAGCGAAAAGCAAAAATCAAAAAGCAAAAAGCAAAAGCAGTGTTCAGAAGAACAACTACTCTGTGGTCTATGGTATGGTAACTCTATGGTCTCGCTCTTTTATAAATACACTAATCAACTTATAGAGTAAGATCCCAGAGCAATCAGACATAACTTATTTTCACACGGATGAAACCTGAAGTTTTCAGTAGCGTCTCGTGTGCTTTGAATACCTACGCGCTTTGTGGAATTTGCCGAGTGACACCTGGGCAGGTACCAGGTGAGAAAGGTAACTAAAAATAAGAATTATTTAACTTAAATTCACATGGCTGATTTTTATAAATGTCATGTAGAATATTATTTTAAAGTAATATCATAAGTGTCAGACACTTTTGATGGACAAGAGCTTTTTTCAGACGCTTTTAAGCTTTCCAAAAAATAAAAAAAGTGCAAAAACATTTTAAAACAGCGAATAATCCATAACCTCAAATTCAAAGATGTAGTTTTACCGGATGACTTGTATGACAGTGGTTACCATCGAGAATGTTATAAAAATTTTACTGCTCTGCCAAAAAAATATTTTTCCGCTATACCAGAAAAACCAAAAAATGCTGAAAAAAAATCATCGAGTATTGTTAAAAATTCATTAGTTGCATCGACATCAAGCCAACCTTGTAATCTTAGTACTAACGATGATCTATGTACAGCGTCTACCTCAAGTCAACAAAATAATTCAACAGTTCCAGATTTAGATGTAGTGTCAAACTCAAGTCCAGCTAATTCAATGCCTGAACCAAGTGTTGAGCCAAATGTGAAGTCAAGTGTTGACTTAGAATCAGTTGAGTTATGGATTATTCGCTGTTTTAAAATGTTTTTGCACTTTTTCAATATTTCTTCGGAGAGTAATATAAGTTTATCATGAGATTTTTTACAAAATGTACATTTCAATTTCTCTTCTTCCATGATTATCACTATTACAAACAACTTAATAAAACACTCACAAATAACCTGATGTAAACAACAAAAACATGTGCTCTCGCAGGCTCGGACTATACTGTATACTATAAGTTATATTACACACAAACAGCACATATACAGTAGATTGAAACAGATGGTGAGTTAAAGAAGGGGAACCGAGTTATTATGGACGTCTCACTCACTCTGAAGCGCATGCATAGTGCTCTCGCCCTCATACTTCTAGCTGAATAATTTTTGTCTTAGGGGATGTTTGGTCACTCTAATTTGTCTGACTGATTGAATAGAACTTTTAAATAAATACTTCAATAACATATTAAAAAATCAGACATGTAAAAATAAGTAAAGTTCATTTATTTTTTGGGTAGCTTAAAAGCGTCTGACAAAAGCTCTGGTCCATCAAAAGTGTCTGACACTTATGATATTACTTTAAAATAATATTCTACATGACATATATAAAAATCAGCCATGTGAATTTAAGTTAAATAATTCTTATTTTTAGTTACCTTTCTCACCTGGTACCTGCCCAGGTGTCACTCGGCAAGTTCCACAAAGCGCGTAGGTATTCAAGGCACACGAGACGCTACTGAAAACTTCAGGTTTCATCCGTGTGAAAATAAGTTATGTCTGATTGCTCTGGGATCTTGGACTATAACTTGTCGTATTCACTGCCAGCACAGAGTAGGTAGTACAGTCATTTAAGCTTAAATTAGGTAAGTATCTCGGAATTCGAGATACCCAGCTGTAAGTCTGTAAATACTTGTATATTGACACCCTAAAAGTTGTCTCAAAACCTACATATGGAAGGGTGTACGCAACTATTAAATTTCAAGGTCAAAGGTCACAAAAATCGTTTTTTTTTGCGCTTTTTTTGTAAATATCTCATTTCCTATGGATTTTTTGCTATTTGTATTTATTATCAATATTGTAGAATACAAAATTCTCTACAAATTTTGTTTAAATTTTTTTTTATACGGTGAACCGTTTTCGAGATAGAGGGCGGAGAGCACGCGGTCACAGCATCACTTTAGGTCAACCGGTGCCTCCGGTCGAAAACGCGCCATATATAGTTGATGAACTATCGATAAATCAATGATTATAAATATTTGTCAATTTTTATTAACTATTATATTTTATCATTTTTTTCCTAACCTATCCACTTTTTATTCAGTATTAATTTATTTAACAACACTTATCTGCCCATGTAATTGCAGAATTGTTAGTGAAAATATAGGAATTATATTTGAATTTTAACCTAATTAATGTTAATAACTTCTTACATGATGAAAAAAAATCAAAAATATTGATAATAAATAAAAATAGCAAAAAACCCATAGGAAATGAGATATTTATAAAAAAGCGCAAAAAACCGATTATTGTGACCTTTGACCTTGAAATTTAATAGTTGCGTACACCCTACCATATACATGTAGGTTTTGAGGCAACTTTTAGGGTGTCAATATACAAGTATTTACAGACTTACAGCTGGGTATTTCGAATTCCGAGGTGAACTTACTATAATGACTGGACTAAGGTAAGTAATCAACAGGGCCGCTTTATTTTTAAGAGTTTCTTGGCTCTGGATTCTGCTCTTTTGAACAACAGCACCGCACCGCGCGTGGTGCGTAATTGAAATAGCCGGCCAAGTGCGTGTCGGACTTCGCACATTTAGAGTTCCGTACTAAATGAGGACATTATCAAAGAAAAAATCCAATTTGTCAATATACTGTGGGCCTAGTGTGAGTTTTTTAACGCACTCGAACGCGTTTGCGTAAACGTTCGCTTATGTCAAATCGTATAGAAAAAAAGAGGTTACCCGTTATTGTCACCACGCGGCGCTTATACAGTTTTAGTACAAATTGACGTTTACGCAAACGCGTTCGAGTGCGTTAAAAAACTCACACTAGGCCCTCTGGAGTAATAATAAACGTTATCACCAAATTTGAAGTTAAAAAATTCTTCGGTACAAAATTTTGTGACAGACGGACAGACGGAAACGTGAGTGACAGAAATAGGGCTCCGTTTTAACCCTTCGGGTACGGAACCCTGACTAATAATGAAAACATGTCAACAAACAACCAATGTAACGGGCTGAAGTTAACGGAAGTTCAATTTAACAAAAGTTAACAAGAGCGTTAACATTTGTTTGAGTTAACTTAAAAGTTAATCCGTTAAGCGTTAACTTCGTTAGTTAACGATTTAATGCCCACCTATGGTATTGTAGGTGTTGGCGGCCGTGGCGGACTCGCAGGCAGCAGCCGAGGTCGTGAAAGCGGAGGTGCTTCAGGTAAAGGACCGCGCCGTGAAGCTCGTGAACGTGATCGCCGCCGAGACAGCCGTGGCGGAGGAGAAGCTGGCTGATGCCAAGCCCGCGCTCGACGCCGCTGAGGCCGCATTGCTGGTGCGTCTGGAATTCACGTTTTTTTTGGGAACTTTGCTTATTTTATTGTTTTGAGGGGGTAACACTCTGTTGCAGACCATCAATGCTGCCGACATCGCCACCGTCAGGAAGCTAGGCAAGCCACCTCATCTCATCACGCTCATAATGGATGCCGTCATTCTGCTTTTTAGGAAGCGTATAGACCCAATTAGACCTGATCCCGAAAAACAATTCTTGACAGCTTCATGGTCGGAGTCCTTAAAGGTAATATATGAACGATAATCTCGATTCCACAAAATAGAGATTGAGGATGATTTAATTCCTCAATCTCTATTTTGTGAAATCGATGAAGTTAAGAGTACAATTCTTTTAAATATATTTATAATTATGATCGTGTGATCCATTATAACTGTGATCGTGCAAAACACTTTCACGGTCACACTTCGACCGTTTTGAGCCCTCTCATAAAAACTCTCTAGAATTCATCTGCACTGCACTTCAATAAAGTCGTGTTTGTCAATAGGTAATGGCGGATGTAAGGTTTTTAAACCACTTGAAGAACTATCCTAAAGATGATATTAATGCTGAAATGGTGGATTTGTTGCAACCTTACTTTAATTTTAGGTAAGTTAGGATTACAAACGTTTAAGGTTATTTCTCAACAACTTCGAATACAACAGTCTCGTGCATTTTTAGGGTTCCGTACATCAAAAGGAAAAAACGGAACCCTTATAGGATCACTTTGTTGTCCGTCTGTCCGTCTGTATGTCTGTCTGTGAAGACCCTTTTTCTCAAGAACGCGTAGAGGTATCAAGCTGAAAGAAGAATGGCCAAATTTCTATAGGAGCTGGACTCGACTTTTATTTTTCATGTCCCAAAATAAACTATAGCTAGATTCGTTTGTTTTTATGTCGTAAACACTATCCCGTTTGAAAATTATTTCTAAATATCCACGATTTTTTATAATAACGTCAACAATACTTTTGAGGTAGAATCTACAACTACCTTCTACCCGACTGCGGCGTAGCTTATGAGTCTAGTTAGCGATAAGCGAGAAGGGTAATTACCCTTCTCGCTTATCGAAATAAATAAAAACGAAATAAATAGAAACGAGATCGCTAATTAGCGATCTCGTTTCTATTTATTTCGATTTCTCTCAGAGAATTACCCAAAAAATAGGACTTGTAGCAAAGCGCACCAACTCTTTGTTTGTCCATCGATCATTCAATGAAAACTACACCTATATTGCTCTAACTTGCACAACGTATAGTGTAGACAACAAAGCTGGTATAACATCACACGTGAAGTGGTTCTTGAAAGACTTCCCAGCCTTTTTTGTGGTTTGATCACTTCAATTCTGGCTGAAGAGTTAGTCACTAGATACCTACTGCCTTTCAGTCTTCAATGCTCAAGTTGCATAGATATTGACAAATTGAGTAATGGTTGTTAACAGGAGTAAATGAAGTATAATTGGTAGAGTACTTAAATGAAAAAAATAGGCTTGACAAAAATACTTTTTATTCATCATCCTCTCTTATCACTACACCATCGAGGAATGCTGCTGGCTCTGATATTGTCATAGTATGTTGTCCATACTTGAGAAATCCAGAAATGTATTAAAAGCGCATATTCCACTTGTTCAGCCGTAAATGTTGTTAAACTATTTTTTGAATTGAACAACATATCACAATTAGTACTAAATGTATGTTCTTCACAAATATGAACATTTATAGGCAAGTAATATTTGTTTTTGCTTAGAGTTATTGCTCTTAGAGGGTCAGAAATTCTATGCAAATCTCTGTTTCGGCAACCAAAAAAAACACAATGTGCTGCAGAATTAGCTGCTCGTCCATACTGCGATAAACTAATCACCCTGGGTACTTCGTCAGCTTGCTGGTCGGTGTCTCCAAACACCGTCCCTTGGGGTTGAGGCTCTAGCTTCAGCTCTGGTTCCGGCTCTGGCTCCGGCTCAGGCTCTGCCTGCTGCTCAATATTTTGCTACATATTATGCATTGCAACTCTCTTGAGTCTCAGCCAACAGGGATGACAAAAATGGTCTGATGAAGTTGCCTGAAACAACCATACAGCATTGTCTTACTATAAATCTTTGGGCTCATTATTTATTAAACATAAGGAAATAAAAACATTGTTACAAAACAATATTAGATTGCAGTGATGAATTCACTATAACATAGGACAACAATAAAAAAGATCATAATTACCTGCCGTGGGGCCATTCTATTTTCAAGTTCAATGTGTATTGCTTGTAGCAACTGAGATGGATTCTCTCTCACAATAAGGTCACGTTTACGGTTCCGCAGAGAACTTCCACAAAGTATGCAAACATGCATGTGGCCACGGGAAGATGAGGCACCAGGTTCATTACTTAATTCGGAGTTGACATGCTGCATTGCCAATTGTTTACAGGCATCACATAATATATAGTCTTCTTCAGTGATCTAAAATAAAAATTAGAGTTGTTATATGATGTATGATTGTGTGATGGTTTATGTTGGTATATGTACTAAAATGAGTAGGTATAAATACGTACTATTATTGAAGAATTCCTCTCGCAGATCTTACAAATTACTCTCGTATCAAGATCAAAAACGAGATGGCGGCGAAGTGTATCAATGCGTATGTTACAATCAACACATAGCAATCGCAGGGCTAGTTGTGTCGTCTGCATGATTTCTCTCACAAATATCCAAGAAACAAAATCGGTGTCCAGAAATCAAAAGCACAGAATAATCGTCACAAGTGGTAGTTATCAGTCCGTAAAACAATGCCAAGGTTAAAACAACAGAAGGAAATCCAAAATAGCACAAGTGCTTGTCACAATTCACAACAAGTAAATCGAATAGGATGCGAATACGACGAATGATTGCCGGCAAAGAGAATATAATTTCATTGCCGGGTGTCAATTAATGGCGCGGGGGGTCGATGAACGACGACCACAGACAGATTAAGTAACTTGTCGATGACAAATGACGTTCCGTTGTACGCATTTGAACAAAACTACTTACTATACGCCAACATAATTATTTTTTATGACAAGAATCCAATACATAATATCAGCATATTCGTTGATTTGATGCCTTTAAACTAATTGAATAGAATTACAGTTAAAACTTTTCAGAAAAACGTGAATAATTACAGTCTTTGAATACCAAGTCATTTCAAACGCAAAATGAATCGCCAAGAGGTGCGTTCTGAAACTAATATTCTAAATAATTTAGAAAAAGATACAAAAACAAAAAAAATTGGATAACTTTTTTTTGTGGCTACTTATTGAGATATTTCTTGTGTTTTCTATGACCTTAAAAAATAAGGGTATTTTTCATAAATATGGCGTATTGGGAGGCCATCGTTTCGTTGTCGGGTACGATTTGGCCATCCTTCTTTATATCAAATACTCAAGTTTACTGTCCCTTGGAGCTGTGAAAAATCAAACATCTAAGCCAACGCAATCAAAAGATACAGTCGGTGCTGCAAATTTTCGACACTCGCAAGGGAATCACACACACCACACCACATTCTCTACTACTTAGACAATCGTTATGTATAATTATTCATAACGATTTTCCAAGTAGTAGAGAATGGGTTTCTACTAGTTCTATCTTGCTTCGTTGGATTTTATGTCAACCCTTTTATCTTATCATTATAGTCAATACACGTTCGAAGCAGCAAAACTAGCCTGTGGTAACGTAGCTGGACTAATATCGTGGACAATCGCCATGGCGCAGTTCTATGCGGTCAATAAGGACGTGCTGCCACTAAAGGCGAATCTGGCGGTAATGCAGGGCAAGTACCAAGCAGCCAAGAGGGAGCTGGAGGCTGCTGAGGCACAGCTCGAAGCCAAGGAGGTGCGTACTAACTCTGAACGCGGCAGTCACGCCACCAGGGTAGTTACAGTAATATCTGTGGTAACTCCGGCAGCGCGAGTTGGCTCACGTGCAGCAGCAGTTCAACGAGGCGATGACACTGAAGCAGACGGTGCTGGACGACGCGGCCAAGTGCCAACAGAAGATGGACGCTGCCACCGCGCTCATCAATGGGCTGAGCGGAGAGCGCGTGCGCTGGACAGAGCAATCCGCGCTCTTCAAGTCTGAGATCGAACGTCTGGTGGGCGACATCCTCCTGCTCACCGGGTGCGTACCTACGTTAAAACGAAACGCTGTTGTTTGTTCTAGAAATACATTTATTTCGATACGTGTATCTACTCTGTTCTCACGTGCTGTTAATAACAAAATATTTCAGATTTTTGTCATATTCCGGTCCTTTTAATCAAGAGTTTCGTGTATTGCTGATAGAAAACTGGCTTGGTGAATTGTTGCGTAGAAAAATTCCCGTGTCTATGAATTTACACATCACAAATGAGCTAACGGATACCGCTACAGTAAGTGTTAACATTCCTGTAATAAACGGTGTAATTTTATTAATTACTAGTGACCCACCCCAGCTTCGCACGGACAAATAACCTTCCTTAAGAATCACTCTGTCTATTGGTGTAAATCGCATAAAAACCCGTTCAGTTGTTTTTGAGTTTATCGCGAACAGACACGGTGGAGGACTTTGTTTTATAATATGTGTAGTGATGATGTAGTGATGAAGAAGTAAGTCAACTGCTCTGTTAACATGAAACGATAGAAGTTATAAATCTAAGCATCGCAGTCATATGCCTAGGGTAGCGTATAAATTCGTAACAGAGTTACCGCTCCCCTGGGCACTCAGGCAGGGAAGGAACAGTGGTGGGTTTTAGTCAGGAAGAGTCTGACACGCCCTTCCGCTCCACCCAGAGCGGGAGATGTCATTGGATGATTTCCCACCCCAGAATAAAAATAAAAAAAAGCATCGCAGTCCTTCTACTGTACTTACTTCCATCTACTTAAAACTTCCGACAGTTAGTAATGATTTCTAGCTGTATGATTGTTATATTTTGTCAGATTGGCGAGTGGAACTTATGCGGGTTGCCAACAGACGATTTGTCTATTCAAAACGGTATCATTGTCACTAAAGCTTCTCGTTTCCCGTTACTCATCGACCCGCAGACACAGGGAAAAATCTGGATAAAGAACATGGAGAAATTGAACAACTTAATTGTCACTACTCTGAACCACAAATACTTTAGGTGATTATCCCATGCAACGTGGTCAATAATAGTTTCAATTTATAAAATAGTAAACTTTTACAAAATTTTGATTCTATCTATAGGAATCACATAGAAGACTGCGTGTCTTTGGGCATGCCTATGTTAATAGAAGACGTAGCTGAAGACTTAGATCCAGTTCTTGACAACGTTCTTGAGAAGAATTATATTAAAATTGGGTCTTCTTATAAAGTATGTGTTTAATTTAAATGAATGCTTACCAATGTATAGTAGAAAATGTTTTTTTTAATGCAATACTCTATTTTAGGTTAAACTTGGAGACAAAGAAATAGACGTCATGGATGGGCATAAGATATACATAACAACGAAACTTCCGAATCCTGCTTACACACCAGAGGTTTCGGCTCGAACGTCCATAATAGATTTCACTGTTACCATGCAAGGTTGTATTATTATTAGTAGTCCGTACATTACCCCCACAACTCGGTAATAAAAGCGGCAGTGTTATGCTTACATACGAAAACTGCTTATTTTATAGGTCTAGAAGACCAGCTACTGGGACGCGTGATCTTAACGGAGAAGGCAGAGATGGAAGCAGAACGAACCCAGCTGATAATGGACGTGACCGCCAACCGCCGTAAGATGCAGGAATTGGAAGCTAATCTGCTGCACAAGTTAACTACCATACAGGGCTCGCTTGTCGAAGATGTGTCGCTTATTCAAGTGCTTAACGTCACTAAAGCAACGGCTACTGAGGTAACTGTAGCTATCTGCTATTTCATTAATAATACTTTCTGGCTGTTCCTGATTTATAAAATAAGTGAACATAATACAAACGAAAAACGTAATATGTCTTTTGTGGCAGGTAAAAGAAAAACTAGACGTGGCCAAGGAGACGGAGTTGAAAATCAATGCGGCCCGTGAGGAGTACCGGCCGGTAGCGACGCGAGGTTCCGTGCTGTATTTCCTGGTGTGCAACATGTCGCTCGTGTGCAACATGTACCAGACGTCACTGGCGCAGTTCCTCGAGCGCTTTGATATATCTATGGAGCGCTCACCACAGAGCCCTATTACGCTAAGAAGGATCGGTTTCATCATTGATTTCTTAGTACGTGTGTATTGATTCCATTTTTGTTACATACTCGTACATAGATGATTTTCATGCATATGCATTGCAAAGATCCTGGATGATAAAATAAAGAATTAAATCACGTTTTCCTACTACAGACTTTTGACGTGTTCAAGTACATAAGTCGCGGTTTCTATGAGAAGCACAAATACTTGTTTACGATGTTACTTACTTTAAAAATAGACTTGCAGAGAAAGTATTTAACATTTGAAGAGTTCCAGACGTTTATAAAAGGTGCTTAATTTGAATTCTAATATTAGATGATAATGGTGTGAAACATTAAGTTAAGCTACGCTTGCCAGTGTTGCTCCATGTATGGGTTAGCATCTTTACATACCAAGACTCTTCTGTGCCTCGAAAAGCACGTTAAGGCGTTGGTCTCGGCTGTCAATCGTGGATCTTTGACAGTCGTTACGGGTCGTCAGAAGCACGAAGGTCTGACAAGCAGTCTTACCAACGGGGTATCGTATTACCCAGTAACTGGGTTGTGGAGGGCAGATAGGCAGTCGCTCCATGTAAAATACTGGTATTCAGCTGCATCCGGTTAGACTGGAAGCCGACCCCAAGATAGTTGGGACAAGGCTAGGCAGATTGATTGATGGGTGTGAAACATTCGATTTAGGGACAGGTTTGCCAACTTATGGCTAGTACCACTTGATCTTACAATATAAGATACCATCATAAGATACACACAGTGAATAGTTGTTTAATAGAGAACTTATTAGGCTTTTAGAATGAGTGTAAGACGTTTGCAAAGTTTAATGCTTTCTTTGTGAAGGTGGTGCAGCCTTGGATCTTAATGCTTGTCCTCCCAAACCCTACAAGTGGGTAACAGACATGTCGTGGCTGAACTTGGTCCAACTGTCTTCTTTGCGTCAGTTCACTAACATATTGAACCAAGTTTGCAATAACGAGAAGGGTTGGAAGTCTTGGTGCGTTACATATCATGGATACATTTGTATATAAACCACAATCACATATATTCATACCATTGGTGGTTTGCTTCGAAGGTTCGACAAGGAAGCGCCAGAAGATGAGCCACTTCCTGACGGCTACCACACTCTCGACGTGTTCAGGAAGCTACTGGTGGTGCGCGCCTGGTGCCCCGACCGGACTCTGGCGCAGAGCTTGTGAGTGGCGCATGACACGCTGCGCTGACACCTCGCAGCCAAGAACTGACTATAAGTTATGTTGCAGGAAGTACGTTGTGCAGTCCATGGGTGCTCGGTACTCTGAAGCTGTCATTGTTAACTACGAGGTAAGAAAGTGCCAAAGTAAATAAAATAGCAACAAGAAAGGTATGACGCGAATTTATTATTTATTCCAGCAAATGGTCTTAGAATCTCGTCCATTGGTTCCACTGATTGGCTTCTTGGCAATGGGCTCTGATCCGACGCCGTCTATCGAGACGACTGCCAAGCGAATGGAGAATATTTGCCAGTCAATATCTATGGGCCAAGGTCAAGAAATCCATGCAAGGAAGCTCATAGATCGTGGTCTGAAAGAGGTGATAAGTTTTCATACATAGAACCGTTACTTTGAACGAAATCTTTATGCATATTTATAATATTTGACCGTATTTAGGGTTTGTGGGTGCTTCTACAAAACTGTCATTTAGGATTAGAATACATGGTGGAGGTAATGGAGCAGTTTGGCGAACTGGAGAAGGACCCGGATCAGATTCACGAATTGTTTAGGTAACATAAAATGGTATTTTATTTTGTATGAATTTACCTTATTTATTTAACGCAAATACGGGAATATATAATAATGTGGGAATTAAACAGGAGCAGGCTTTGGCTTAATTTAATCAAAATAGAGACAGAATTAGATCAATTGGCACTGGAAATCACTGACCTATCTCTCTCACAGTTTTTCCTCATGATTCCAATTGATGTCACAGAAGTTAGTGATAATATAGCCAACCTTAGAAATTATTTCGCACCGGACAGGGACGGTATTGCATATCGTGTAAATAAATAAGCACAGTATTATCCAACCAGTGTCATCCCACACTTATGCAATTTGAGCACAAAATAGTAATTATTATAGGTGGGAGTCCAAGCAAGAAGAGTCCACTTCTCGGCATTTATTTTATTTATTTTATTTTATTAATTTTAGGAAAGCTTACAGCTAATACATTTCAATATCTTGTAATAGTATGTAGAAGATGGCCAATTACAAGCTTCCACTGCTAAATAATGTGAACTATATAAACAAATACACGAAAACAGCGACGCATGAATTACACAAATAATGCTGCATATACATCACATGCTCAAAAAAAAAAACAAAAAACATTAATAATAATTTAAAATAAAAAAAATACTAAGTAATATGTGAAATTTTGATGTACAATAAAGAATTAAGAATAAAAAGAAATTGTTACACTTCGAAAAAGCAATTACTCAACCTTTTCTTCATTTCTTTAATACTACTAGTGAATAGGTCTAGGTCGACATCCTGACACACCATATTGAATGTACGACAAGCTCTAATGATGAACGAGTTCTGTCTGTAGTTGGAACTAACTTGAGGCACATGGAGAAGACGGGCTTGCGAAGAAAAACACTTGGCACACGTAATCCGAGTTAGAGTTAGTTTCCGAGTTAAACGTAGTTTTGTAAAGTTGGGTGAGAAAAATCATTCACGAATTCAATCATATAGTAAATGACTTAATATGATATTTCTAAAAATAATAATTTAATTTAATCATTTATTTCGAGTTACAACGAGACTCATAGGGTTAGTAAAAATAAATATACTTATTACTATGTTAGTAAGACATAAGACCATATAACATCAACAGCGACATACACACATAAATAAACTATTAACAAATAAATTAATCATTGCTGCAGCATTCCAGCCGAAATACTGGATTAACGATTAATGACACAACAGTCCAGTCTGTCAGCAATCATGCCCAGGATGCTACTGGAACAACACCAAGGATGCGCATCTTTTACGCATTCATGCATAAAAGGAATCAATACGCATTTCCGCAAACATTCCTGATGCGCTACAGAAGCGAGGCAATCCCATCAACACCCTGAAAGCATTATTATATTGAACGCGAAGCTGTACGACTTTTGCGTATATTGTAACCACAGGCTACAGGTGTAAAAAGACGAACAGAAGGTTTTAAACAGTGCTTTAAGTACGCATGAACCTGCGGGCAATCATATTGGCTCTGACCGACAGTGCCCTCCGCTCTCTCTCAATGTCGTCATCGTCCCTGAGGCTAGCGGTCAAAACGTGCCCAAGGTACCTAAATGTGTGTACCCTCGATAACGGTACACCATTGATTTCGACTGCAGGTACCGTTTCAGGGTATTTTTCACCAGCTCCAAACACCATAACAACACTTTTTTTAACATTATACAATAGGCCGTGAGCACTAGCGTACTTCTCAAACACACTCACCAGTTTCCTCAAGCCACAGACTGAGGCACTGAGCAGCACCATGTCATCTGCATAGTTAATATTGTTTACACATACGCCATCAATATAACATCCGACTCTAGTGCTGCTCAGCTCCACAATTTACCATATGGACCAGTTGGGTCCAAGTACAGGTTAAAGAGTGTAGGAGAACTTAGCCCCGCCTGCCTTACACCTGACTCCAGACCATATGGACTCGAATACGCCCCGTCCCATCTAACACTGTTGACCTGATTCCCGTATCAAAATTTAAAAATGTTGATGACTTCAGATGGTAGCTCAGCATCGTTAAGTTTCTTCCAAAGAGTGTCTTAGGAAACCAGATCAAAAGCACTGGATAGGTCAAGGAAACAGGCGTAAACAGGCGTGCTCCGGCCTGTATAGTACTCCACAGTGTGCTTAAAGCCCAAAATCGCAGTTTCAGTGGACAACCCAGGTCAAAACCCAAACTGGTTGTCATGAAATTTAACTAACGCTATTAATTGCGCATTAAGCACACTGTCCAATACCTTGGACACAACCGTAGCCAGTGAAATAGGTCTATAATTATTTTTATCCGTCAATAAACCGGTTTTATTTTTGACTACAGGCACTATTATAGTTTTTAACATATCCTGGGGGAGATATGCATGACTCAAACAAAGGTTGTAGAACAACGCTAACACACGCGTCAAGTCAGGGCCCGCATACCGAAGATGCTCAATGCTGAGCCCATCGTGACCGGGAGACTTGCCCCTAGACATGGACAGTATGACAGACGCTATGTCTTTAGCAGTGACCCTGACCACTACTTCCCCTTTGGACTCAACATCAATCATCCCCAGCGATGGTCCTAACGGTGACTTCACTTCAAAATTATCTTTGAAAAGTTCCGCTATTTTTTGTGCATCACTCACACCATCATCGACGCACACAGGGACGCTAGGTTTATGATTCATTTTGTTAGTATTTTTCCAGAATCCACAAAAATCCTTATTCAGATGATTAGATGCCAGAATATCCATTTTAATCTTATCCTCTCGGCTTTGACACCATTTCAACCGAGATTTAAATCTCTAAGTACCAGTAATTTATTTTTTGCATTAACTTCTATTTTTAACCGACTTTCGAAAAAGGAGGAGGTTCTATGTTCGACTGTACGTGTTCTTTTTTTTTTTATGTGTGTCCGCTGATCTCTCCGTCAGTTGTGGACCGATTTTAAAACTTATTTTTTTATCCGAATAAATATACTCCCGAGGTGGTCCCATATAAATTTTATCGAAATTGCTTCACCGCTTTTTGAGAAACTGAACCAAAACGAAAAATACGTCTACCTCGATGACGTTTTGGTGTTCTACAAATGTTTAAATGCCACGTTCCATGTTATTGGGGTTTTTAGTTCTGGGGTATAATAACTAAAAAGTGAAAAATAAAAAACTTTTTTACAAAAAAACAACCGACTTCCAAAATAAAAAATACACTAAAAATTAAAACATAACTTTAATTTCGGAAGTCGGTGTCAAATAACGAAGAAGTAAAATACAAACACCGACTTACGAAATTAAAGTTATTTTTTAAATATTTAGTGTATTTTTTTTTTGGAAGTCGGTTGTTTTTTTAACCGACTTCCAAAAAGAGGAGGTTCTCAATTCGTCTGAATGTTTTTTTTTTTTGTATGTATGTTACCCGATTTCTCCGTCAGTTGTGAACAAATTTTCAAAATTCTTTTTTCATCTAAAAGAATATACTCCCGAGGTGGTCCCATATAAATTTTATTGAAATTGCTTCAGCACTTTTTGAGAAACTGAACAAAAACAGAAAATACGTGTACCTCGATGACGTTTTGGTGTTCTCCAAATGTTTAAATTCCACGTTCCATTATATTGTGGTTTTTAGTTCTGGGGTATAACAACTAAAAAGTGAAAAATAAAAAACTTTTTTACAAAAAAAACAACCGACTTCAAAAAAAAAATACACTAAAAATTTATAAATAACTTTAATTTCGGAAGTCGGTGTCAAATAACGAAGAAATAAAAATACAAACACCGACTTCCGAAATTAAAGTTATTTATAAATTTTTAGTGTATTTTTTTTTTGAAGTCGGTTGTTTTTTTTTGTAAAAAAGTTTTTTTTTTGTTAAAAAGTTTTCTTTTATGTTTTTTCTCAAATCAAGCTTTTTCCGAGTTTCAACTTCAAATGTCTGATAAAAAAAATGTGCCAGTTTTTGAATATTGTTTTAATCCTTTTACCAATTGACTATTCTAGATACCGAATCTAGTCTTAAATCAATACCCTCTACTGGACCCTTTTTGCAGGGCATGGACGCTTACATATTTCCAAAGAAGCAAATGCTGTCAGTGAACTAGCATGCTTTTCGTAATGGCGTTAACTTGCTAAAGGAGGACGCAGTCTTTAAAGTTGTAGATCATATCATTGGTAACCTTGACTGTTGATAAGGGCGTGTTGGCGACTACCTTGATCTTGCTAAGGCCTTCTATACCGTGTCGAAGCCTATACTTTTCAAGAATTTTTATATCAGGGGCATTGTTTTGGATTGATTCAACTGCCATCTGACTGAACGTGAACAATCAATCCAAAACAATGCCCCTGATGAAGCCCTTTGCCAGAAACACTGCGTGTCATCCCATGCCCTTCCGCTTCCGACCATGATCTGGACTACGAATGAAATCGAGAGGGTATTCTAGTGTGGGGTCCAAAACTAAATTTTAATAATGTATCGCTTTATATGGAAATAAATACAAAAATGTTAAACTTCTAGACTCTGGATTACCACAGAAGTTCATGAAAAGTTTCCAATTACACTTCTGCAAATGTCTATAAAGTATACCTGTGAGCCGCCCTCCGGTAAGTTTGTTATGCATTTCACATTATGTATTCTTTCAGCTTTCTTATCATACTTATTTGGTTTATTGACTGGGAAAAAAACCTGATGTTATTTATATTTCAATGTTTTAGGCATCAAAGCAGGTCTCATGAGAACCTACGATTCGATGAGTCAGGACTTCCTTGATTACAGTGATAGTCCATTTTATCTGCCGATGATTTACACGATCTCGTTCCTGCATACCGTAGTACAAGAGAGACGAAAATTTGGTCCCCTTGGTTGGAATATTCCCTACGAATTTAACTCTGCTGACTGGTTGTCGTCGTGTATGTTTGTACAGAATCATTTGGATGCTTTGGAACCAGGTCAAAACGTTAGCTGGACCACCGTGCGGTAAGTTTCTTTGATTATATTTGCCACTGAAGTTATACAATACAGTTCATTAATTGCCGCGTGCAAGAGAAAACTATTTTAAGAGCCTATCTCCCCATAAGTGGCGCCCTAATTGCATAAAAATTTGTATCTTAGCATAGAAAATAAAGATTAAAGAATCCTATGTTGCGTTTGTTACAAATAGGATAAGATATTTTTACATTGTAAAAACAGGACTCAAAATGTTTCGTATCCAAAGTAGTAGGCAAAAGTACCAAAAACGGCCGTTTTTGACAAAATACCTTATCCGCTTTGTAACAAACGCAACATAGGATTCTATAATCTTTATTTTCTACGCTTTGCTACGATTTTTTATTTAGTGAGGGCGCCACTTGGCGGATATATACGCCTTAACACTATGTTGTAGTTACATGGTGTCAGCGGTGCAGTACGGAGGGCGAGTGACTGACGACTTCGACACGCGGCTGCTCACTACTTTCTGCAGGGTGTGGTTGTCTGACCAACTATTTAACGACGAGTTTCAGTTCCACAAGGGATATGGCATTTTAAGGTTTAAGAACATAGCAGAGTACCTCGAAGAAATCGATACGATGAAAACCGTTGATCCACCTCAAGCTTATGGCCTGCATACCAATGCTGATATCACGTTAGTACTGTTCAATAAATCTTAATACTCTTTCGGCATGGTACTGTCCGATTCTTCTATATTTTTAGTAAATAATTAACTTTTAGTTACCAGCGCAATACCACTCAGGAACTTTTGGATACGATATTGTCCATTCAGCCAAAGGAGTCGAGTGGAGGAGGTGGGGAAACACGTGAGGCGTCGGTCTACAGGCAGACTAAAGAAATGATGGAAAAAGTTCCACCTGACTTTGATCCTCATGAAGTACTGGCTAGGTTAGTATCCAATGTTTAGACATAAGACATCATCATCATCAGCCTTTTAATGTCCCCACTGCTGGGGCACAGGCCTCCTCTCTGTGAGAGGGTGTGGGCCGTAATCCACCACGCGCCCAATGCGGGTTGGTGGATGTCAGAAGTCTTCGAATTTTTTGGTTATCCTTCACTGACTTGCCTTACCTCATAAAGGATAAACATGATATAGTGCTGTTTGCAGATGACACTTCACTTTTATTTAAACTCAAACGTCAGCAGGTGGTTGTTGATGATGTAAATAATGCTCTTTCAACTGTAGTTAACTGGTTTAATATCAATAATCTTCTCCTCAAAGAGAAAAAAACAAAATTCATAAAGTTCACATTACCCATTGTAACACAAGTGAATACTAGTGTGTCACTAAAGGATGAAGTGTTGAAACCCGAGGATTCCTCAGTGTTCTTAGGTTTAACTTTGGATGCGCAGCTTCAGTGGAGCCCCCATATAGATAAACTGTCCAAAAACCTTAGCTCTGCAGCATACGCCGTTAGGAAAGTTCGTCGTCTAACTGATTTAAAGACAGCTCGTTTAGTATACTTTAGTTATTTTCATAGTGTGATGTCGTACGGCATTCTGTTGTGGGTAAAGGCTGCCTATATTCAGACAATTTTTGTTTTACAGGAAAGGGTTATTCGTGCAATTTATAAATTATGTCCCAGACACTCCCTCAGAGACAAATTTAAAGAGATTAATATTAGGACTGTTCCCTCTCAACATATTTATGAGAATCTCATGTATGCACATACAAATATTAATCTGTTTAAAAGATACAGTGATATCCATTGCATAAATACTAGGAACAAACACAAATTTATTGTACCAAAAGCCAGGCTCAAGAAGAAAATAGGTGGTTCGTTTAGATGCTAATGTATACGTTTCTATAATAAACTTCCTAGCCAAATTCAAGAACTAAGCATAAATAAATGTAAATCATTTACTAAACGTAAGCTATGCCAGAAAGCTTTTTACACAATTAATGACTACCTTGAGGACAAAAAGGCGTGGGATTGAGCTGCTTCAATGATATACGAGTACATGAGCCATTGTTTTCATATGTACTACTTATACACACATATATGTATATAAACATTGGTGACGGTTTTTTAGTATTTTATATTTGTTTTTGACATGTACTTGTATAGTATAATATTATATTTTAAATTTCTTTTTTGATTAATATTTTTGGAACGAAGTTCCTTATCGCGCGTTGTGAAAGGGGGCTAGACGGAAAAAATTCTTACGAAAAGTTGTCACGACACTAATGAGGCTGTCCATCCAAAAAGATTGTGTTGGAAAAACAATCTAATAAAAAAAATTCTTACGAAAAGTTGTCACGACACTAATGAGGCTGTCCATCCAAAAAGATTGTGTTGGAAAAACAATCTAATAAAAACTTCTTGTATTTTTGGTGGGTAGGTACAAAGTTTGCAAGCAGATCAAGCATTATCTAACCAATTTCGTGTGTTAAATCTAGCGGAGCTTGGAACAATCTAACTTCGAATCTAATCTGGAGTCTCTAACCCATAAATACTAAATACGAGTAGCTTTCTAAATCTGGATGTCTGTACGATCAGTAGGATGGGTATAGCGGAGATATTTTTTTTTGGAACGAAGTTCCTTATCGCGCGTTGTGAAAGGGGGCTAGACGGAAAAAATTCTTACGAAAAAAGTTGTCACGACACTTTTTGCTATAGTAAGCTATTGTAAGCTGTGCGGCGTCGCATGTTTCTCTGTCTGTCTCTCTCTCTCTCTTATAGAAAGCAAGCCAGATATTGCTAAAGAGTTGAGTTGAGTTGAGCTGAGCTGAGCTGAGCTGAGCTGAGCTGAGCTGAGCTGAGCTGAGCTGCGCTGTGCTGAGCTGAGCTGAGCTGAGCTGAGCTGAGCTGAGCTGAGCTGAGCTGAGCTGAGCTGAGCTGAGCTGAGCTGAGCTGAGCTGAGCTGAGCTTAGCTGATCTGAGCTGAGCTGCGATGAGATGAGATGATGAAGTATAACTTCTTACGTGCGTGCGTGTGTGCGTAGTTAATAATAAAAAAAATATTATAAAAAAATTAAAAAAAAAAAAAATTATATTACAATTCCTTCACTAATTAATCGAAAGGAACTTCGTTCCATCCGGGTGTCCCTTGACACCTCTCAAGTTTTTTATTACTATTTTGTTTGACATGAATATTTTCTTTGTAAAGTATTCTATTTTTTTTATTAATTAATTGTTGTAAATGTGAGGAGCATTATTATTATTTTCTCCTCCTTTTTACAGTAATTTTTAACGTTCTCTGACAGTTTGAGTACTTTTGTGGCCTACCCAAATGTCCTTTCTTTGGTATTGTTCGTCAAGTCATTGAGCTCCTTATTGGTTTTTAAGTTGAGCTATTCGACTATTGACAAATGCTTGCACTGACTGGACAGGTCCACTCAAATATGTGTGGTTCTTTCTTCAAAAGACCATAACAGACACTAAGCTGCATGGTCCTCATATAGCATAATGTGAATGCGAGAACTATGTATGCCGTTATATTCATGTAGATTTTATGATTATCTGGCAGTTTGAGTATTTTGCGGCCTACTCAAATGTCCTTACTTTGGTATTGTTCGTCGGTTCGTGGAGCTCCTCAAAGTTGTGAATTAAGCTTCACGATGACTGAAAAATACTTGCACTGTCTGGACAGGTCCACTCGAATTTTTGTGTTGCTTTCCTCAAAAGCTCATCCCAGACATAAACGTTCATGGTTCTCATATGATTTGACCAGTACTATTGTATGGATTTGAACACTTTAAAAGAGACTTTGACCTCAGAGTTTGGTCCTCAGGGTGGTCAGCTAGGAAACACAGGCCTCATCTAGCTAAAAAAAAATTGGTTGTCTGTAAAGTTGGTTTACGGACGATAGTTTAACGTGACAACGTCATAACAAAACATTGATGAAATATAGATGCGGCGCATGCGTACAATGAGCGTAACGGGACACTTTTTCGGCGTTCATCGATTTATTAGACGTTGTCACGTCAAAAAAATGTAGACGTGTAAAAGTGTTGTTAAAACCTACTTACAAAAATAAAATCATTTATCATTATATATTTCATCACCACTGCTCTCAAAACAGTAATTTGAGAGCAGTGGTGATGAAATAATTTACATAAAGTTAAGCGCCTGCCTGAGTTTAAACTCACGACCAACCTAACTTGTAAGTCGCAGCCGTTAACACGTCTTATGCTTGATATAAAAAAATTATCAAACCAAGTAGAAAATAAACCGGCCAATTGCGAGTCGGACTCGCACACTAAGGGATCCGTACCGTAAACTGAAAAAAAAACAACAAAAAAAAAACACGTTTGTATAAACGTTTTCTTTTTTGGGTTTTTTGTTGGGCTATCTAATGATCCGTAATAGATAGGCAGTTGAAATTTTCACACAGCATGATAGCCTCCTTTACTTTTTAATTTATTTTTATTATTTCTTGTTATAGCGGCAACAGAAATACACAATCTGTGAAAACTTCAATTGTGTAGCTATTACGGATCGTGAGATACAGCCCGCTGACAGAAAGACGGACAGCGGAGTCTTAGTAATAGGGACCCATTGTTTACCCTTTGGGTACGGAATCCTAGAAAGGGAAGTTAAGGGGCCTTTTACAGTCCACTAGCGCCGCCAATCGAAAAAATGTCATAACTCGTAAATAGAATCAAAAATACAAAATGTGGTCTATTATTAGTGTAGAAAAGGCAATAACGTAATTTTATAACACATTGTCAACACTTGAAATATAGCTGTTTAGCTAAATCGTGCATTTGTAACAAAAACGGCCGTTTATGTTTTGAATGCACGATTTAGCTAAACAGCTATATTTCAAGTGTTGATAAGGTGTTATACAATTACGTTATTGCCTTTTCCACACTAATAATATACCATATTTTGTATTTTTGATTCTATTTACGAGTTATGACATTTTTTCGATTGGCGGCGCTAGTGGACTGTAAGAGGCCTCTTAAGTTTAATACTCATTCAATTTCGGTTGAGAATGATCATGAAATGCGCATGTATGAATTACTCAAAGCACTTGTAATTTATCGCAGAACTAATATATATATATTTTTTAGGTTGAGATTGTATGGTATACTTAATTCAATGGTGATTTTCTTGAGACAAGAAATCGACAGGATGCAAAAAGTGATTGAACTAGTTAGAACTACATTAAAAGACTTACTGCTTGCCATAGATGGTACTATTATAATGAACGAGGTAACGAATAACTTAATTTAATTTTTAAAATGTAGTTTTTTTTTCGGAGTATAGCTTCATTGTTAATTGTTACATTACAGGCACTTCGAGATTCATTAGATAATATATATGACGCAAAAGTGCCAAATATCTGGTTGAGGAGTTCGTGGTCATCATCAACATTAGGCTTCTGGTTCACTGAGTTTTTGGAGAGAACCATTCAGTTTTCGACTTGGTGCTTCCAGGGCAGACCAAACTCTTTCTGGATGACCGGATTTTTTAACCCCCAAGGTAACAACAATAAATAAGCAAATTATTAAAAAATCGTACTCCCTTTCTTCTCCTAAAATTGTTTGTCCGAAAATCATACCCATAACACGTTTGCTATAAACTTCAGTAAACAAAAAGTAAATGTTCCAAAATTCGTTTTTAGTTTACATAATTATATTTAATTCTAAAACTATTCTGCCGAAACTATTCTATCGAGTACTATAATAATTGAATCTCCTAATTTTGCATGAAATAAAATCATATATCTTATGTAGGTATTGTATTATATAATGTGTACTAGCTTCCGCCCGCGGCTTCGCACACCTGAAAAGTTTAATTATAGAACCTTTAGTCGGGGTACTTTGCACACAAAGCAAACTACAACTAAATTACGTGTAAACTGTGTTTATTGTGTGTTTGTACAAAAAAAGCAGTGCGGATTACATTTAATAGACTTTTAGTTGAGAGCAGTTACAAAATGCCAACTTGTGTGTGAACCAGAGATCGCGCGGGCACTCCTTACGAGTGGCGGTAACAAACTATATATTCAAATCGCTACCGGAACTCGCATACGCACCACTGGGCTAGTGCTGTGCTTTAACGTAACTAGTCACGTAACCGAGCCGGTAAACGACGCGTCCTAGAGGTGTGGTAAGATACTAACAGGGGTCGTGCTATATTCTCCCCCTTCAAGTCAGCTGAAGGCTCTGGAGCTGGCTTGGCAACCGATAGCTTACGGAGTCTGCCCTTCTTCCTGCTATGAACAATAATGGAGAAATTTGGGCACTAACACGACCGGGGAAGCCCATTCTGACTCAGCTTCTTCTATTATCTCTAATTCCAACATTTTATCAATTTCAGCTCTTATCTTCTCCTTCTTAGCGGGCGTCAGTCGATAAGGTGGTGTTGCGATGGTCACGACGTTTCCCGTATCTATCCTGTGTAAGGTGAAAGGTGTAGGTCCTCCCCTTGCACTGAAGATATCCGCGTTATCTTCTAACAGTGAAGCCAATTTCAACCTATCGGCTGTTGGTAGGAGAATGCCCTCGCACTTGCAAAGGCCAACTGGAACTGACTGCAGTTCGGTCATCGCGTTCATATTGCACCTCGTAAAAACCTGTATCACGTAAATTAGAGAAGCGATTTCTCTCAAAATCCAGTATCATGCTAGCGTCCTCTATGAAATTCATACCCAATAAGGATTCGGTTGCGCCGGGCAAGACCATAAATAGAGTGTTAACTTCCACTCCCTGCACCTTTACATTAACTACAGTGGTTTCTACGATTTGGAAACGTTGGGTTCCGTCTGCAAATGTCAACTCTGTTTCACAACTATTAAATATTTGTTCATTAACCCTCAAATGTCTCGTTAAGCTATCACTAGCAACGCATTGCTTTGCACCCGTATCTAATAACGCGGTACCTACGGCACCTAACACTTGCACATGAAAAATAGGAAGCATTCGCGGGTTTAGCATTTGTCGTACGGATACAGATTGGAACACGGTCGTCGTGGTCGACGGTGAATTGCGCTTGTCTCTACACACTGTACAATTCGACCGTATAACATCGGGCGCACCACATCCGAAGCACGTTATGGACGGGCGCAGCTCCGATTGGGCCACGATTGGTTCGCTTTTGACTGGTTCCGCAGCTGACTTCTTCTTTTTCTCAAGTTTTTATTGGCGCAGCAGTGCCCTCTTCTTCGACCACGTCCTCCACTACTCGAGCCTGTTGTAGCAGCTCGGCGAACGAAGTGAAGGTACTCCTTGTAATCCTCTCCCGGATTCTCCTATGGAGCAGGCCATACACTATATCCAGCTGAACTGGATTCTCAGGTAGCGTCTGTAGCGGCAGCTGGGCGATTAGGGCTCGTACCCTACACACGAAGACTGAGAAGAACTGTTCGCTCTTCACCTTGCTCTCGGCTAAACATATGCCTATAAATTGTTTGAGGTGGCAGGCGCGGACCAAATGTTTGGCGAAGTAATTGACAGGCTTCTTGCAAACTCGCGACAGAATGCTTAACACCTTGGCACCAGGTAGCCGCAAAATCAGTGAGCAGCATTGGCAGGCCTCTCAAAGCCATATCGTCTTGAACACACCAACACAGTCTTTATAGATCTGTACAGCATCCACGAATGCATTGCAAGCACCATTGAATCTTGCCGTACAATTAGCAAGGTTTGTACTTACAGTCGTCGTCGGCGGTGGCGGCGCGCCCTGTGTAGGCGGCTGCGACCGTAAGGCTTGCAAAAGGAATACCAGTTGCTGGTCCGTCATAACGATGGGTGCGGACATCGGTGGCTGCGGTGTGGCAACGGGCGGAGCATGCCTGGGCTGTGACACCCGCGAGTAGCCGGCTGGCTCACGCTCATACAGCAGCTGTGGTGATAGGGCGGAGGCGCCGGCGGATGGAAGTCCAGTCAGCGGCGGCGTCGACGATCGCACGTCAACGAACAATGCGCCTCCATCTGAAGTAGACGGCATCGCACCGTCTGACTGCTCGCCAGCTGTAGAATACGTGTCTACAGGCTGCTGCGTAGCACGCGAAACACTATTAGCACGCGACCGTGTTAACACCATGTCTTTTTATGCACTATACTACGTTCCGACACAACAACAAGGTGTTTGTGAACCTAGGTAACCTAGTTCTTCACTTAAGTTCGACAACTGTTCATACACAACGCGTAAAAACTTACGCTATTGTTCAAAAAATATATAGATCGGACTAACTTACCTAGTGACGTCCGATCCTTAATTATGTGAAGTAATCTCGTCCTCATTTTGTACTTTGTAGTTTGCACTCGTGCACAACTCGCTAATCGCATTATTTTAAAGATGAAAGATTTCATCATAAAACAAAATGTTATCTGTGGTCCAGTCGTTGGCGTGCTCTTCTGACATCTGTCAAATCATTCTTTCAAAGCATATATTATGAAAAGGACTCTACGATGACCGATACGGCCATCGTATAGTCCCGGCATGGTGCATATAGCACAACGCAACCTTTTTAAGGGGTTTGGATAAGACAATCTGATTGATTATCAGGGAAGGGCTGGGATACAATGAGGACGAGATTACTTCACATATTAAGGATCGGACGTCACTAGGTAAGTTAGTCCGATCTATATAATTATGCTTCGTAATCTCGTCCACCATTATCAGGGAAGGGCTGGGATACAATGAGGACGAGATTACTTCACATATTAAGGATCGGACGTCACTAGGTAAGTTAGTCCGATCTATATAATTATGCTTCGTAATCTCGTCCTCATTTTGTACTTTGTAGATGTTCAAAGAATAAGGTTGTGTTGGTAATAGAATCAGCAATGTTTAATCATTGAACATGGTAACTTAACATGATTGATATTCTTTACTTACTAATTATAAATTTACTTCTATTTAAGAATCATTCTTTCCATTATGGTAAATAGTTACTATTATATTAATCTAATTACTATTATTTTCTAAAATTCTTACTTAGTCTTTTATCAATTAGACACTAATAATCAGACTGTTAATTTTCACATAAAATGTAAGAAGTTTTATCAACAACTACTCTCTATAGAGCACACAGCTTGTGCAAAAACATTAGAATCACTAACTACTGGTCTCTTATAAAAGCGAGCAAAGGTTGAGGAATTTGTGGTCCAACCAGCAGCTTTTCTTATTATTTCAATATTGATACCTCCTTCAGAAGCCTTTGAGGTAGAGGCATGTCTTGTGCTGTGTGATGTGAATTTAGATGTATCTATTCCACTACTACTTAAAATTTGTTTTATCCATCTGCTAATAGTTGCAGTAGAAGCGGCATGAAAATGTTTCCTTATATAGTTATAAATAATGATTTACAATCTTGTCTTATACTCTTAGTAAAATCTAGATAGAACAAAAGGGTTTTGGCAGGACAGATACGTTTTCTTTAAAAAATGGTAGTATCAAGTTGGGTTGAGATCTACCAGGAGCAGAAGTTTTAGTTATATCTGGGATTTTTATGTTAATATTATCCTCATTATAAGAAATGTTATCTATACTAATTAGTGACAAGGTTTGAATTCTGTGTGCAGTTACAAGGGCTAATATGGTTACTAATTTTATGGTTAATAATTCTAAACAGAGAGTTTCATTAGGAAATCAGTTAGATAGATAGTTCAAAACAATACTGGGATCCCAAACTATTTTATATTTGGGGTTCTTTGGTTTTAATTTAAATATACTCCTAAAAAACCTTGACACTCTGTCATCTGTGCCAATGTGGAGACCTAAAACTAAAGAAATTGCTGACCTGATGGTATTGAGTGAGCTATATGACAATCCTTCATTAAACTTAGTGGTCAGAAATGATATCACCATAGGGACTGAGCCTAGGAAGGGGTCAATATCTTGGTTCTGACAAAAGGGAATCCACTGATTTAGAGCAGACTCATATGGCTTCCTTGTTTTGCTAGACAAGGAAGCTAGCACTATATCAATTGAAGTGAGCGGAATTCCTCTTCTCAGGAAAGCGTCCCTGATAATACGGCGGCAATCAGTGTGAGACTCCTGTGCAATGGGTGTGGTTCCCTGAAAGGAGACAACAGTAAATCATGGCGAGGATTCAGTATTATTTTCTCTGATATAACCATGGATTCAAATAAAGGAAACCATGGTTGTGAGGGCCACCATGGAACAACAACAATGCCTGTCGCCTTTTCCCTTTTGATTTTCTGTAACATCTTGCTAACTACTGCGAATGGAGAGAATGCATACATGGTATGGTAACTCCATACCATTTGACCGTGAATGCATCTGAAGAGCATGCATCTGGATCAGGGAGCCATGATATGTAATTCTGACACTTAGTATTGGACCTGTTTGCAAACAGGTCAATCTGGGGCCGACCTAATTTGACAACAATTGTCTTGTAGGCTATATCACATAACTTCCATTCGATTTTTGTGTTAGGGCGTCTAGATTCTAGATCTGCAATTGTGTTTTCTTTAGAACTAATGTAAGATGCATAGAACCCATATTTGTCTTTCCTCGCACCACTGCCACAACAATCTAGCTAAGTTATTTAGATGAGGGAAACGTGTACCACCCATCTTGTTGATATAGGCTATGGCCGTTGTGTTATCAATTCTAAGTAAAACCTCACAGTATCTGAGTTTGCTTGCAAATGTCTTGAGCCCTATAAACGCTGCTAATAGTTCAAGGTAATTTATATGGAACTTTTTATCATCAGCTGTCCAGTGTCCATGGCTTATGATATCATTACATATCAATCCCCAGCCAGTTGGAGAAGCATCAGAGAATATTTCAAGAATGAAATCAAATTGATCATTCTATTGTGGTTTGTTGAAATGTGAGACAACCACCAATCTAATTCTGAGTGAATTTCTTTTGTGATAGGTAGCAATGCCTTGTAATTTTCATTGTTTTTTTTAAGGCTGCTGTTTTGTGACTTTCCATTACCTTGGTGTAAAGCCAACCATATTCTACAGCTGGGCATGCAGCAACAAGAATACCTAGTAACTGGGCAAACTCTATTATTTTGCATCTCCTTTTAGACTTAAAATTCTTTATAGACTTGTGGATAAAGTCTATCTTTTTCTGAGGAAGTGAAATGGAAAACTGGACTGAATTTAACATAAACCCTAAATACTGGCAGCACTGTCTGGGTTCTAGGGCACTCTTTTCAGTGTTAATGATAAACCCTAGACTTTGTAACACAGTTTGAGTAGTAGACACATTTTCTAAACACTTTGCAAATGAATCGCCAAGGCACAGAATATCGTCTAGATATATGACAGAAGGCAACCCCAATGACCTCAGGTGACAAACAACTGACTTCATGATCTTTGTGAATACATATGGTGCTGCGCTAAGTCCAAATGGAAGGCATGTAAACTCATACAATGTATCTTGAACAGAAAATGGAGAAATTTTCTATCATATTTCCATATGGGTAACAAATAATATGCATTCTTCAAATCTATTGTAGTAAAAAAACAGCCTGGGGTCATAAGCTTCGTTGCTGTCCTTAAATCCTCCAGTTTAAAGTGGTTTGTAGAAACAAACATATTAAGTTTTTTAACCGACGAAAAAAAGGAGGAGGTTCTCAATTCGACCGTATATATGTTTTTTTTTTTTTTTTTTTTGTGTATGTTCAGCCCTCACTCCGTCATTTATGAACCGATCTTAATGATTATTTTTTTATGAGATAGGGTTTACCTCAAGGGTGGTCCCATGTCAAGGAAATCAGGATCTGATAATGGAATCCTGATAAAATTGAGAGAAAACCTCGAAAATTGTTGGCAGTTTAGCGTTTCTGTACGTATGTTCGGCCTTCACTCCGTTGTTTATGTACCGATTTCGATGATTCTTTTTTTCATAGATAGGGTATACCTTAAGGGTGGTCCCATGTCAATGACATTAGGATCTGATCATGGAATCCTGATAAAATTGAGAGAAAACCTCGAAATTTGTGGGCACGTTTAGCGTTTCTGTACGTATGTTCGGCCCTCACTCCGTTGTTTGTGAACCGATTTTGACGATTCTTTTTGTCATAGATAGGGTATATCTCAAGGATGGTCCCATGTCAAGGACATTAGGATCTGATCATGGAATCCTGATAAAATTGAGAGAAAACCTCGCAAATTGGGCACGAATATTGTTTCTGTTTACTTTTCATAACTTTATCAGGTATTTGCATTTAGGAATCATCACATCATGAAACTGAGCTGATGATGGAAACCATACCTTTCCTTAACAATAGAAGTTAGTTATAAAAAACTGGTTTTAGTGACAGATACCACTTAATATACTTTGAAGAAAAGACGTCTTTGGAATATTGGAGGTAACCTCAACTGGTCAATATCCTGGGAACCTTATGAAAGGATGGTTACATCATCAGCTCAGTGCCAAGAGGAATGATGAAGGATTAGAAATTAGCTTCAGAGTATTTAAAGATGATGCGAGTCACAAAAAATCATAAAATAAAAAAGCTTTTTAACAAAAAATTCAACCGATGAAAAAGAACTAAAAAGCAAAAAAATAGAACCGACTTCCAAAAAAAGTGCAAAATAACTTTAATTTCGGAAGTCGGTGTTCCTGTTTTGTGTCTTCGTTGTTTGACACCGACTTTCGAAATTAAAGTTATTTTGCACTTTTTTTGGAAGTCGGTTCTATTTTTTTGTAAAAAAGTTTTTTATTTTTCACTTTTTAGTTGTGGCTCCCCATTAAACTGTGTTAGCAATTCATAGACATAAGATAGCAGCAATTGCGGTTGATTTGCTGTCAATTTTTGAAGAGTTCCGTTGTCTGTCTCCGAAACCCATCATCAGATCTTTTTGAAATTTAAATGGGACCATTTTGAAATAAACCCCTTTCGAAAAAAAAAAGAATTTTGCAAATCCGTCAATATATGACAGAGTTATGCCCGAACATACATAAAAAAAAAAAAAAATACAAACATCCGAATTGATAGGTAACCTCCTCCTTTTTCGAAGTCGGTTAAAAATAAATTAACCTTTTAAGTCTTGAGTATTGAGCTTACTTACCTACATAAAATATCAAATTTTATATAAACTAATTTTGAGTCGGCGCCAAATAATATTACGATTAATTACCTACATCTAGCCTTCTTCATTTCTTTTAGATATTTAATAATCAGATTGTTCTTTGGCGCCGACTCAAAATTTGTTTATATAAAATTTGATATTTTATGTAGGTAAATAAGCTCAATACTCAAGACTTAAAAGGTTAATTTATTTTTTTGCTTTTTAGTTCTTTTTCGTCGGTTGAATTTTTTGTTAAAAAGTTTTTTTTGAGATTTAATATGAATCTCCAGGTGCCATCTGATTTTGGATGCAAAAATATACTAGATAAAAATTGAGCTGTAGGAGATTATTAATTTCTATGGAAATAAGATCAATTTCTTTCTGGCTGAAGTTGTTATTCTTAGGAGTGGAAGTTTGAACTGGAGATTTAGTAAAGGGTAGTTTATAACCCTTGATCCATTCATATATGGTTGGATTAATAGTAATACTATTCCAGACTTCCGAGAAATACTGCAATCTACCAGTCTGTACCTGACCTAGACCTGACAATCCTGCTACCGGCGACGAGGATGGTGCTTCTGTGGTGAACGCCTCTGGCGTGCTGCTGGTTTCACCTGATTGTTCCGCTTCAGTACTGTCTTCTGCCCACGCGGACGCAGGAACTGTTGTCTTTGTGGGCCCCGGAAGTTTAAATTCTTTGGTCTTGTCGGCTGTCTTACAGGTGTACTTTTCAGCTCCTGTCCAGACTTCTTGACAGCTTTGATGGCATTGAACTTATCTTGAAGCTTATCACCGAACAAGTATTCAGATATTGGTGTTTGCTCCATCAATTCCTTCATTTCCTTGTTAAGGCCGGGTAGGATTAAGGATCTCCGTGTGATGCAATGCTCATGATAAATATCACACAGTAGTCGAGCTGAGTCACTTAGTGTTTCAATATGATCTGTACTCCCTTGGGAGACTATCAAAGAATTAAGGACTTTACCAATGGAGGTAATGGCAGCAGCCATTATAATCTGCTGCCCTCTAATCCTCTGGTCCCGTTTGACTTCACTTTCGTTTACTGCCGCCGCTACTTCCTCATTCAATTTTAGTGGGTTCAATAGGCTACAGTTCGTGAGTGTTTCGTATTTCTTTAAGATGTTTTGCTTTGTCTCCACATTTAGCCCATCTATCATAATTGCTGACCACCGTGTGTCCAGCCTGCTATGCAGTTCCATAGGTGAAGTAGCTGACTGTACCCCCTCATTTCCGAGTAAATTCTCAATACTTGAAGGCAAAGCTTCAGGTTGAGGTACAGATGGCGTTTCACTCCCAGCCTCCATCTGGTTATCTGTAGGAGGTGTAACAGGACGGCTTTGTGTAGACAGGACTGACGGAGTAGGTGATAATTGGCGGTATGGAGTGCGGCTATTCCGTGTTCGGCTGCGTCGGCTTCGGTCACGTGAAACACGGCTTCTCGATCGTGTTCGGCTGGAGCATGTTCGACTGGAGCGGGTTTCATAGTCATCTACGAAGAATAACTCAAGTTAGGTTCCAGACTGCTTGAATTTAAAGCCACGGCTAACCTCTCGTGATAGCTCTAGGGATACAGCAGGGACATGTACACTGAACGTATAGAACATCGGCTAACCTTTCATGAAGCTCTTGTGATGTCGTTCTTTTGTAAGTATAAATTCAAGTTGGGTTCCAGACTGCTTGAATCTAAATCCACGGCTAACCTCTCGTGATAGCTCTAGGGATGCAGTAGGGACATGTTTAACACTGAACGTATAGACCATCGGCTAACCTCTCGTGAAAGCTCTTATGATGCCGTTCGTTGTAAGTGTGCAGCACAGTTATCGTTCTCATGGTTAACCTCTCGTGAAAACTCTAGAGACTGCTATGCGTATTACGGCACCCAAGATAATTTTGAGAAAATTATTCCAACTGCTGAAAAACTCGTGGGTAGGTACCTATATCGAAAAACTTACCCGAGTATCGATGACGACTCCGCTTCTGCCTTTTCCATCGATTTTCCAGCTCTCGAAGGCGTTCGTTCAGCTCCGTACAATGATTTGACAGATGTCAGGAGAGCACGCCAACGACTGGACCACAGATAACATTTTGTTTTATGATGAAATCTTTTTTTTTCTTAATTCTTAATTCTTTATTGTACACCAAATCTTAACATAAAATAAAGTCATTACACAGTTCATGTACAAAGGCGAGCTTAACTCAAAGTTGAGTTTTCATCTTTCATCTTTAAAATAATGTGATTAGCGAGTTGTGCACGAGTGCAAACTACAAAGTACAAAATGAGAACGAGATTACGAAGCATAATTGTATTTGAACCCCAATACAACGAAACACTTCTTTAGGTTTTTATCGCACAAAAGTTCACAACACAATATACTCGTACAATCGAGTCTTTATTCTATGTATCCTAATTAAGCAAGTTCCTATTACACTAATAACTCGCACGTGGTTCTGATGTTTACGCTTTGCGACTGAACTTGATGATAACGTAAACACCAATATCAAGTTCGTATAAATGAAAGCTCTTGAAACTTAATTAAATAAAAGATTGTTTGAGAATGAGAATGTGCCGTTATTGGAATAAATTAAGGTCACGGCTGTTTTAGGTTTTTAAACTAGGTACACGACTGTTCTAGGAAGTTAGTAAACACTAGAACTACTAAAACGTGAAATAACTAGTACGTAACACTAAATCCACTGAAAGTCACTATATTGTCCAAAAAACTTTTTTACAAAAAAAACAACCGACTTCAAAAAAAAAATACACTAAAAATTTCTAAATAACTTTAATTTCGGAAGTCGGTGTTTATATTTTTACTTCTTCGTTATTTGACACCGACTGCCGAAAATAAAGTTATTTAGAAATTTTTAGTGTATTTTTTTTTTGAAGTCGGTTGTTTTTTTTTGTAAAAAAGTTTTTATTTTTCACTTTTTAGTTGTTATACCCCAGAACTAAAAACACCAATATAATGGAACGTGGAATTTAAACATTTGGAGAACACCAAAACGTCATCGAGGTACACGTATTTTCCGTTTTTGTTCAGTTTCTCAAAAAGTGCTGAAGCAATTTCGATAAAATTTATATGGGACCACCTCGGGAGTATATTCTTTCAGATGAAAAAAGAATTTTGAAAATTAGTTCACAACTGACGGAGAAATCGAGAAACATACAAAAAAAAAAAAAAAAAACATGCAGACGAATTGAGAACCTCCTCTTTTTGGAAGTCGGTTAAAAATATGCTAAAAGTCCTATGATAAATGTCTTATATGTACGCAAAACGTAAAAAACGTAACGAATCTACGGACAGCGCGGGCGAAGTATCTATCTAACGAGTATATAACGCAGGAAAAAAATCCCGAGAAAGTCACTGTTTTCGACACTCACACACTGTTTTAAAAACAAGAAAAAAAAGAATAGAAATCATTTATTCGACACAGACACAACACAACAGCAACAAACAAAAGGAAAAAAGAAGTACAAAAAAAAAAACAATAAAATTGTGCTGAGCGTGCCCATACCGAAAGGGTTACCATCTCAGCATTTGCTGGGCGTTTCGAATCTTAACACAGACATCATAACACACAATACAGTCATACACGAAAAATGATGTTTTTAACCGTTTTTCACTAAACACGGCCGCACATTGGGACGCCAGTTTTAGTCGGGGTACTTTGCACACAAAGAAAACTCCAACTAAAGTACGTGTAAACTGTGTTTATTGTGTGTTTGTACAAAAAATGCAGTGCGGATTACATTTACTAGACTTTTAGTTGAGAGCAGTTACAAAATGCCAACTCGTGTGTGCGCCAGAGATCGCGCGGGCACTCCTTACGAGTGGCGGTAACAAACTATATATTCAAATCGCTACCGGAACTCGGATACGCATCACTGGGCTAGTGCTGTGCTTTAACGTAACTAGTCACGTAACCGAGCCGGTAAACGACGCCTCCTAGAGGTGCGGGAAGATACTAACAGGGGTCGTGCTATAAACCTAAAAATATTTTTTAAAATAATTATTTTGACTAGACTTGCTTTAAACGGGCGTAACAGATACCTACTTCTACTAATATAGGTAATTCAACACATTTTCCACCAACATGTAGACGGACTATGTGCTAGCTGTTATTGGTAGGTACTTATTGCAGCACAAATGATACTGTATTATGTTAACAACTTGATATTGTTGAATTTGGATATATGTAGGTTCTTGACGATTACGATTGTTACGATTTTTCTGAGTGTTAACGTTTGTTAAACATCTATGCTACCGGCTGAATTACTTCGTAGCACATGGGTAAATCTGGTTTCATATTATGTAAGTCCTAGCCGCCGCCCGCGGCAAATTTGTACTTCCCATCTTTATAAATTATAGCCTTTGTGTTAATCCAGGATGTAAGCTTCATCCAAATCCTTTCAGCTGTTTGAGCATGAAGGAGTATAACAAACACACAAACATACATAGAGACTTTCGCCTTTATAATATCAGTGTTATATGAATCCAAGTAAACCTTGGAGAGATGCCCAAAAATAATTCAGAAACCTCTGCCTTCGTGGGAGAGGGGGGGGGGGGTTCCCAAAACACCCACAATTTCAACGATCGATATACTGTATGTCTAATAATACTTATTCACCCAAAGAGACTGAAAGAGGAAAAAGAATTGACAATTTTCTCGACGAAATTCGTGCCAGATTTCAGACGACTGCAGTTTCCTTAAAATTAATGGCTTGTAAAATATAAATAATAAATAAAAAAAAAATACTTTTCATACAAGTGAATGAAGTTTCTTTAGATAAAAATTAAACTGTCGATACCTTGACTAACTTATTTCTTCTGTTATTGAAGGCTTCTTGACAGCCATGCGTCAGGAAGTGACTCGGGCACACAAGGGCTGGGCTCTAGATATGGTTGCGTTACATAACGACGTTACTAAATTTTCATTCGAAGAAATTAAGGCTCCGCCTCCGGTAAGATGGTGTTTTCATTATGTTCCTACAAAATAAGCTTTATTAAGAAGAAGGAAAGCCATTACTTACATTTCCATAGCAATAATAAGATGGTGCGTTCCGTCCTGTAAAGCTACACATCTGTCTGAACCAACCCATAATACAACTAGACATGGTTCGCTTTCTTGCCTCTCATATCATCAATGTTTCTTTGCAAAATCAGGAAGGCGTGTACGTTCACGGAATGTACCTGGACGGCGCGGGTTGGGACCGTCGAAATTTGCGTCTGTGTGAGTCTACCATCAAAGTTGTGTACACCGTGATGCCGGTAATACACGTGTACGCGATAAACTCCACCGCACCCAAGGACCCCAAACTCTACCTGGTACTTAATTATATAATGTATATTAGTTGGTACTTATTAGTTAGTACATCTGTGTAACAGTTTCTACTTTGTGGTTGTCCTTTGACAGTGTCCGGTGTACAAGAAGCCGGTGCGTACCGGGTTGACTTTCATCACCCCGCTCTGGCTCCCAACCATCAAGAACACAGACCACTGGATTCTAAGAGGAGTTGCTATTTTATGCGACGTTAAGTGAATTGAGCGGCGTTTCATTTCTAAAACTTTTCATTTGATTTTTCGTAGTTTGTGATTATCAATTTGTCGCGCGCCAGCTGTGGTAGGGCCCCGCTATTTCAGTCGAGCTACGTCCGTCCTTGACCATATTGTAGCGTGTCAACGTATCTGTATAATTTTCTGTATCCTCGTGTCTTTCTCCGACAATCTGAGCGCGGGCCGCTTCCGCAGCGGCGAATAAACGATATGTGGTTTTGTCAGTTTTCAATTAAAACACAGAGCGGTGCCGTCACAACAGCGGGCGCTCGCTTCCTAAGTTTTATAACTATTACGAATATGATGGGTGTTTTTATTTTCCATTGTTGAACGAATAAACCCTTCACTGCATTTTTTAAACACCGAGCACCTTTTATTTCACGTGATTTACTTTACATAATAAACATCTAAATAACATACACAACGACATTTCGACCGTGATTTTTTCATTAAATGGCCAACTTTGATGTATGTTAAATTCAGAGAAACTGAGAGCCTTTAAGAGGGAACAGGGCCTGCGAGGAATTTATAAAATAGTTATTTGAAGAAACTATTGCCGTCGTGCTGCCTCAAGCCTGCCCTCGTAGAGTGCGATAGGGACAGCTGCAACTCAGACCGATTTTATCACAAAATTTTTGACGAGATCGATGTTTCGTATTCCCCTTTTTTCTCCTCGAAAACTGAGCCGATTTAATTATTTTTGGCACCAAATTTTTAAGAAAGAGTGTGTCTAATTCCATATTAGTTGTTTTATGTTAAAACTTTTCGAATTTGCCTGGTAGTCCAATAATAACGGCGGTAAAAATAGGGCCATTTTTGGTAATTTTTGGAGGGTCATATTTTCGTTATTTATTAATTGCTGAAAAAAAAGGAAATGACAAGGACATGTCTACAGCAGACCTTGCCTTTATGAAAAAAAATTATTACTCTCAATGCATTATTCAGGAAGAAAACAGGCGAATACATTTGTATGGAGAATCGCAGCCCCTGTTGCCTCTTAACAACCTTTACTTATTGAATGGTGGAGAACAGAGGCCCCTACGACGTCTTAAAACCATCACGATTCCAGTGTGACAGAGAAACGGAGCTCTAAAGGACGAATAGCACTATCCCTTTCTCACACTGGAATTATGACGTCGTAGTAGTATTAGCATAGTTTATAGCGGTGACTCTTTTCGCATTTTTTTCTTATCTATTTACATAAAGCTAAAATGCCGAAGCACTTTTTCGAGCTCGTGGATTGAACTAGATACTGTAGTGTGTGCAATATCTAAAAAAAAACATATTCAAAACCTTATAAAGTACTGAAACGCTCAGAATATACTGCATACTTCTTACTATACAGGGTGTAAGGTACGTAAACGCACATACGTGTACCGGTGATTCAGTACATGATTCTGGACCCCCTAGCGTTGGAATTTTTCGTCGGCTTTTTCTTAATTTTGTAACGTAGTGGCGTTACAATCTTAATTGAAACATAAACATATGGAATAAATCCAGAGACCAAAAGCCATTGTGATGGCTTTGGTAGGCATAGACAATTTTAGTTGACTGACAACACTATTGTCTTTGGTTTCTATGACATCTGTCAATGACGGCGTAGATATAAAAACCCTTCGAGTACAACGTGGAGGCCTTTTCGAATCTTAATCCAGCTGCGGGCGTGAGACTCACACTCTTGTTCTGTCGAACACCCTTGAGCCGTGAAGCGATCGCCAAATCCTAGCAGTTGCACGTTTGCATTGGCAAATATTTGCCAATTTAATTACGTGTTCTTCAACCCCTGTAATTGGGTGAGTGTTAGAACAGCATACAGGTAGCTTTGTGCATTCTGTGTTCCTAATCTTGTGTAATTCTTTCCAGAACATGTCTTTCCTAATTTCTTTTCTTAGCATTGTATAATCAAGGCTCATAACCTACAAAAGATCTGTCGCACATTGTAATCACGCCTTCCGCGTGATCAGCTTAACTATGCACATACATATAGCCTTAGCTATGTACATGCTGACTTGCGCGTGGCTGCTGCTGCTCTTGAATGTCATCATGCTTTTCCTCCTCACCTTTGTAAACTCCGTCTGATTTTGACAACCACACTTGTTAGCGCACGTACAGCCGCTTTGCTCATGCCAAGGTGTCAAAATCAGCGGAGAAGCTTATCTTCCACCTCTGACACGCTGGACATTGTTCCCAGGGTTCCTAGATTCGGATTACCAGTTCCAGTGTTCCAGACCCAGATTCCCCAATTAGAAAAATGGAGGGAGAGGACTTGGAGCTCTGCACTCTGGGCACGCACCTGCATCGTCCTCCATCGCGGCCATCCTGCCGCAGTGCCTCGTGGCGCGGCCACTAGGCCACTCATCACGGCGGCCCGCTCCACGCCGGGTGCATATTACCCGCGTGGCCTCAGCAGGCCGTCTCCGAGCCGGCTAGACCACCTGCCGGCCGATCCATCCTGGCTCCTGTCGACCCTGCGAGCCGGCGCTGCCGCCTGCCGGCCAACACCTCCGGGGGCAAGCGCAACGTGGCTTCCCCGAGACACCAAGGCTGAGCCAGGGCAGTAGCGTGCTATCTCCCGGGGAATGTTGAATAATGTGACTGCAGACCTACCCACACCTTTTCTCTATTTAAAATATATTTATTTAACGTTGACCGAGTTACGTGTTGTTTTTTTTTCTATCCCACGAAGGCTCCTTACGTCTCACTGGCGCCCAAAAACGTGGTTTTGTAGTCACATTTTTTCATTGTTCCCTGGTGGGTATTTTTTTTTATATAATTGTGTGTGTTGTCCAAGTGTAGAACGTTTTTTTTTTTCTCATGGTTGACAGCAACTGATGTGTACTCACGGCTATTAACATAATATCGTAGTAGTAGAGCTATTAGTGAACGGCTCGCCCCGGGGAAGTACTACCACCAATCTTATTTCTATCGGTTAGCAACTAGCGGTGTGCCGGTAGAAGAGATTGGGTGCCGGGTATAAATTACAGGCACAACCAGACTGAACAACTAGTCTTGGATGGAAGACAAATTCTAGCAACTTCTATAATCTTTGCTCATAAATTGTCAACCTACCTTCTTTTTATTTTTTTTTTAATTTTCAATGTTAGGTACCTTCAAATTTAAAATCAAACTATAAATAACTTAACTTTTCTTAACTTCATAATAATTTAATAGAACAAACTTTTGATAATTCAGTATCATAATTATATCCTGTACAATAACCTAGAATACTACAAGATCATAACAAACATATTTTTGTATAGAACTTAGTAAGGTTATCATTTAAAGTACAGTCAACAACAAATTTTGCTTGAAACACTTGTGTGTTCAAACAAAATTAAAATTTTAAACTTAATTATTTTTTTAAATTGATACTCTCAATAACTTTTAACTTTATATTCAAGTTTGAACACTTAGGTTTTAAACAAGATTTTTTTTTTTTTTTTGAAAAAACAATTTTTTTTAAAAATAATTAAAACAGTTTCTCACTAGAGAACTACTCGTAAACTTATAAAAGTTATTTAGCCAGTGTACACACTAAATGTACCAATTACTTTTTTTAAACAAAATTAAATTTTTTGAAAATATTTTTTTTTATTTTTATCTCAGTAACTCACTTGAGAATTTAACTTAAAGTGGTTACTTAGCCTGTGTACACACTAGTTGCACCAGTTGCTTAACAAATCATTTGACTTATATTACATTTTTCTTTTAAAACAAAACATAACTTTAGGAATTCAACCATAGCGTTCAATAGTTAGAAATATTTGTAACAGACGGAGTACTTCACATTACTTTTGTATTGCTGTTTCAACACTCACCATTTTGCATAATATTACCTAATATCACAATTGATTAAACTTGTTTACATATGTTAAACACATTACAGTTTGATCAATAATCCAATGAAATTTTTGTCCGCTCAATAATCAGCGACATAATTTTATTTTTAGTGGTTCAGAAATTGGTCTCGTAACTCGTTGTGGGTTCGATTTGTGATTCCGTTTATATTAAGGCCCTACCTTTAATATAATGCTTTTTACTTTGAACCAAGTTTTTTTTTTTTTCTATATACAACTATGGGTCCTTTTTATCCATAGTTTTTATTTATTTTGCTATCTGAGCGGTTTGCAACTCAATAAATAAGCCATTGCAGGGGCGGTATAGTTACTCCTTAATCAAAACCTAAACTAGAAAAAACTTTACTTCTTGATTTTATATATCTATTTGAGCGGTTTGCAACTCAGTAAAATAAGCCTCTGCAGGAGCGGGCGGAGACTCCTTAAACAAGCCTTAATCCAAAACAATATTTTATTTATTTCTTTAGTAACTTTGATATATATATTGGTTCTTAGTAATAAACATTCACTAACTAAGTCTGATTTACGCGAGTATTTAGTCAAATAAGGACGATCTACTCTTACATACTTGCTAGGAAGCGGACTCACTTCTTTAATAAGTGGTCTGCTGGTATGATAGGTTTATGAAAGGATGAAATGAGCTAATGATGAATGAATGAAGATGAATAAAAGGGTCGTAATTCAGATGGTGACAAGTGCAACACCATAAGGATTTTTACCCAGGTAAAAATCCTACCTTTTTTGGGGGGTACTGTAACGTAGTGGCGTTACAATCTTAATTGAAACATAAACATATGGAATAAATCCAGAGACCAAAAGCCATTGCGATGGCTTTGGTAGGCATAGACAATTTTAGTTGACTGACAACACTATTGTCTTTGGTTTCTATGACATCTGTCAATGACGGCGTAGATATAAAAACCCTTCGAGTACAACGTGGAGGCCTTTTCGAATCTTAATCCAGCTGCGGGCGTGAGACTCACACTCTTGTTCTGTCGAACACCCTTGAGCCGTGAAGCGATCGCCAAATCCTAGCAGTTGCACGTTTGCATTGGCAAATATTTGCCAATTTAATTACGTGTTCTTCAACCCCTGTAATTGGGTGAGTGTTAGAACAGCATACAGGTAGCTTTGTGCATTCTGTGTTCCTAATCTTGTGTAATTCTTTCCAGAACATGTCTTTCCTAATTTCTTTTCTTAGCATTGTATAATCAAGGCTCATAACCTACAAAAGATCTGTCGCACATTGTAATCACGCCTTCCGCGTGATCAGCTTAACTATGCACATACATATAGCCTTAGCTATGTACATGCTGACTTGCGCGTGGCTGCTGCTGCTCTTGAATGTCATCATGCTTTTCCTCCTCACCTTTGTAAACTCCGTCTGATTTTGACAACCACACTTGTTAGCGCACGTACAGCCGCTTTGCTCATGCCAAGGTGTCAAAATCAGCGGAGAAGCTTATCTTCCACCTCTGACACGCTGGACATTGTTCCCAGGGTTCCTAGATTCGGATTACCAGTGCCAGTGTTCCAGACCCAGATTCCCCAATTAGAAAAATGGAGGGAGAGGACTTGGAGCTCTGCACTCTGGGCACGCACCTGCATCGTCCTCCATCGCGGCCATCCTGCCGCAGTGCCTCGTGGCGCGGCCACTAGGCCACTCATCACGGCGGCCCGCTCCACGCCGGGTGCATATTACCCGCGTGGCCTCAGCAGGCCGTCTCCGAGCCGGCTAGACCACCTGCCGGCCGATCCATCCTGGCTCCTGTCGACCCTGCGAGCCGGCGCTGCCGCCTGCCGGCCAACACCTCCGGGGGCAAGCGCAACGTGGCTTCCCCGAGACACCAAGGCTGAGCCAGGGCAGTAGCGTGCTATCTCCCGGGGAATGTTGAATAATGTGACTGCAGACCTACCCACACCTTTTCTCTATTTAAAATATATTTATTTAACGTTGACCGAGTTACGTGTTGTTTTTTTTTCTATCCCACGAAGGCTCCTTACGTCTCAATTTTTGAAAAAAAAAAATCTGCGTTTTTTACATTAAACTGTATAAAATCGTAATACATATGTACCTCAATGACATTTTTAATTAAAAAATAATTAGTTCGCTTTTTTCGCAAAAAAACGCAATGTAAATAAAATTAACAGAAGCTTCATGCTCAGCTGATTTTCTTAGTTCACCGGAGGTCATCGCGGGCCCTGTATGTAGGTACGCACGCAACATCGGCCAAAGACCGCCGACGTTCCTTTGTCGGCAAATGCTCATACAGACCTATGAATCTAACAGACGCGACACGTTAGGCATTTTAAGTGTCTACAAAAATTGATATCCCATTGACTACTTTTATTTGAACTTATTTTGAGGGGAGGTTATTTTTATAAACCTTCATCGAAATAAGGAAAGAAGATCTAAAAAAAATGTGTTACAGTTTACTGATAACGACATAATTCTTAGATACATTTTTGTTATGAACAAAGTTAAGTTAAGTAATACAATACAACAACGTTACTTACTCATTTCGTTAAAACCACATTCCTACATTTCGTATACCTACATCAAAATAATAACTGAGTGAGTAGGTAGTAGGTACAACTTAATGCGATTGTACAGTCTACCAATTGCATTGTTCTATGCGGTCTTTGAGCAGGCGGCACATTCAAAAGCATACAGTCAGGCCGCAAAAGTCCATAAGAACGCTATAGATTACATTGCTACGAACCGAGCGAGCACGATACTTCCGTGCGTATGTGTGCGCGTGTATAAGTATCCACATTCCACAGATAACACACACTAAGGAACTGTCGTCGCACTGAGCTTAAAAACATCATTATTATTTTTCTGTGCCATTGAATACGCATCACACAGTCACAGAGGCGACTTGTTCTTACCATTGCATTGATAAAATTCGCGCAAATATGTCATGTGCTGGTAGCCGTAAGAACTAAGTGTTGGATTCGCAAATAACGTAGCCCGAGTTTAAATCATGGTCGGTTCGTTGCGGTTATTTCTTAGTTTGAAAATACCCAATCTATATTAATATAGTTGTTTTTTATATTTCTATGAAAAATACTATTGCATTTTTTGCACTAAATAGTTGCAAATTACGAATATGATCTATTAACCACAAGAAGAATCACATTCGTAATTTGCAATTATTTAGTTGTTACATTTTTACGATGTTGTAAGGTGGAAATAAAAAGACGTGTTTAATAAAAATGTTTATTCTTTATATTTATTTATGTAAAAAACTCAATTAACTACAAAACAATTGAATCTATCGGAACTATATATCGGAGCTATATATATATATTTATCGGAACTATCGGTTGAATTTCACTTTGAATGCTGTGGTATAATTATTCCAGAGACTAACTGGTATATATTGTGTATTTATAGAACACCTGACAGCAACTTTAATCTGTTTATTGAAAAGCTTGAGTTATTATTGTTTAAACTAACCATCAGATTGAGATCTATAAACAAAAAAACATTTGTCCTAGGTGACTTTAATATTAACACACTTGCCTGTACCAGTAAAACTACTTTATTCAAAAATACTTTAAAAAAATTCAATTTGCATCTGAGCCTAGAGCAACCAACCCGATTTACATCACATTCTGCAACGTGCATAGATAACGTGATCACAAATCATTATAAATCAAAAACAGAAATATGGGATCTAGGAATATCGGACCATACATGTCAAGTAATAAAGATACCGTGTAATTTAAGTTTCAGAGAAAAATACTGGTTTAAAATGCGACGTAACATAAATTATTACATCGACATATTTTTAAGATACATTTCTCAAATAAAATTTCAAGATTTGTATCATCATTTAGATGCCAATACAGCTTACGAAGAATTCATTAGCCTATTTAAATTAATATTCGATATTTGTATAATAATAATAATAATATTCCACAACTATCACACAACGCCATCTAGTCCCAAGCTAAGCAGAGCTTGTGTTATGGGTACTAGACAACTGATAAACATACTTATATATTTCTAAATACATACATATTATAGATAAATTACACCCAGACACAGAACAAATGATCGTGCTCATTACACAAACATTTGTCCTGGGTGGGAATCGAACCCACGACCTCCGGCATAGCAGTCAGGGTCACTAACCACTAGACCAACAGGCCAGTCAAAATAAAAGTCAAAGTCAAAAGAAAAAGTATTCCAGTTGAAAAAGTTAAAATGCACTATAAAAAAGATACAACATGGAAAACCAAAGGCATCATAATCTCTAGTAAAAATAAACAAAAAATGTACTTAAAAAATAAAAGTAGTACGTCTCAAGAACATAAAATTAAATATGTTCGCTGTTGTAAAATCTTAAAACGTGTAATAAAACAATCAAGAAAATTCTAATGCTAAATTTATCTCATTTAGTACCAATAAAACTAAGGCCATATGGGCATTAATAAAACGACAAACCCAAACTACAAATGTTATTCAACCCACAATAGACTACATCTTGCATAATAACAATGTTATAAAATCTCCTGTGAAACTAGCTAGTATGTTTAACAATTTCTACATTAACCAAAATCTCAATACTACGACAGCGGACAATAACAATTACAAATCACAATCATCTTCTAACTCAAGCAGTATTTTCCTCTACCCAGTAGACAGACGTGAATTATTAAATATTGTTCAAAAATTAAAAAATAAAACGAGTTGCGGATACGATAATATACCCATTACAGTAATCAAAGAAAGCATCCCATTTATTGTTGATCCACTGGTACACATTCTAAATCTTAAGTTAGAAACGGGTAAATTTCCCGATACTCGATATAAAGATAGCTCTCATAAAGCCGTTATATAAAAAAGGATCACGGCACGACATTAATAACTATAGACCAATTGCAGTGTTGCCAAGTTTCTCGAAGATATTTGAAAAGGTTATCTGTGCTAGAATCACAAAGTTTTTAAGTGTAAACAATATCTTAAATGTTAACCAATTTGGATTTCAAAAGGAAAAAAACTACATCATTGGCAATATATAAATTATTTAATACCATTTGGGTTAAAAACATTGATAAAAAACATTGTGCTGCTCTTTTCATTGACATGTCAAAAGCATTTGACTGTGTAAAGTATGACATTTTGCTTGATAAATTAGAAGGTATAGGAATAAGAGGTATAGCACTTAAATTAATTGAGAATTATTTAAATAATAGATTGCAGGGCACTGTTAAAAGTACAAAAATGGTGGAAGTAGTGAAATTAAAATTCGAATCTGTAATGCCAGGCGTACCACTAGGCAGTATATTGGGACCCCCCTTGTTCTTATTGTATATTAACGAGCTTCCAAATATAATTAACCATCTTTGCGTAATGTATGCTGATGACGCAACTATATTTATTTCAAATGAATATTCAAATGATATTCTTTACGAAACTGAAATAAATAGAATATTAATAGCTGTGACTGATTGGTTGCAGTCAATAAATTTAAAAGTCAATGTCTCAAAAACCAAGTTGATTCAATTTAGAAACTATAAAAGTAAACCTGCTAAATTAAATGTTGCCATGTCGGATACAGCTATTGAAGAAGTAAAAGACACAAATTTCTTAGGAGTTGCAATAGATCAACATTTAAACTGGAAGGCACATATTGAAAAGATTAATAAAAAAATATCCAGTGCCTGCTACGCATTGCCAGTTCTGGCAGAAACCACAAATCCAAGTGTCACTAGAAATGCTTATTTTGGAAATGTGTACCCACTGTTAACATATGGTGTCATATATTGGGGGAACTCGACAAACGTACAATCCATATTCATTCTGCAGAAGAAATGTCTTAAGACGATATATAACATGTATAGTACCGAATCGTTAAGAGATGTCTTCAGAACGGAAGGTTTCCTGACACTGACTGGTATTTATATACTCGAATTATGTTTATTTGTTAAAAACAATATGCAATATTTTAATTTCAAATCAAATTCTAAAAAAAACATTTGGAAACAATATAAATATGACATTAATTTACCGGTTATTAACAATACGATGTATTATAAAAGTACCTATGTTACTGCTATTCGTGTGTACAATCAGCTACCGCCAGCAATTAAGCAATTAAATGGAAATATGTTCAAAAATAAATTGAAAAATATGTTAATTGATAATGTATTTTATAATCTGCATGAGTTTTTTGATAAAAAATAATATTTGTAAGAATCTAATTTCTTAAAATACTATTGCATATCCGACTTGGGTAGACTGTTGAAACTAAAAATGTAATGTTTGTCAATAAGAACTTAATGTACACAGTTATGCAATAAATATATCTGTATCTTTACATTAAACATTTATGAGAATTGTGACGTCGAATTGTTACCTAGACAAAAAAGTTATCTTGTAACCGTTATCTATGTTACGTGTAAGATTGTTTGTTGGAAGTCCACTTAGACCATTCATAATATGAATAACGTAACAATGAAAGGATATCAAAATTTTAATAAAATAAAATATAATTGTTTATATCCAGTTATTTATTGAAAAGTGATATATGATTTAGACTTTGTAAACATTTTATTTTTATGTGACGTCACAATGAATGTATTGAGGTCATAGATTAATTGTTCATTTTCTTTACGAAAAGAAGATTGAAACTAAACCTCAATTTCTGTTAAAAGAACTTTAGTTCCCACAAGATAATCGTCAATTAGATGAGAAAAATAAATTGAACTATTATGTTAGAACAGTGCGGGTAGAAGAATAAAAAACAAAATAGAATCATGATTATTGTCACCAAAATTTAATCTAATTCTTTATTTAGTTTTTTTTTGTGATCTATCTTTCTAACTCTAAGAAATGTGTGAACAAGTTAAAGAATAATTTAATATGTGTAATGCTAATCCATAACTTCCAATCGGGTAAGAACTTACAAAAAGTCAACAATTGCGTGGAATTTGAACTTGCGGCACACTGATTTGCGCTTCAATCTGTGAGCTCTATACCATTGGGCCATCTTGACTTATGCTAAGTTGATGAAATTGTGAATTTCATTCATTTATTGGCGAAGACTTGAAAATAGAAGGTCGTAAGTCAAACTAAACGTCAAACTAATACGTTGTGAGAATTCTTATCGACTTTTGCTGGCGTCTGTACCTATACCTACACTCATAAATAAAATTTTATTTCTTTAGCATTTCGCCAACGATGAATTTTTATTAGTTCCATGTTTACGTTCATCGCAAACGGATGTTCAGGGTCTTGGTCGCGAATTTAGGTTGTTATCGTAAAGTTATCAAACACATAAGTTATTTTTTGTGTTAGTGTATGTGTGTTTTTTGTTCTACTTGTTGAGTGGTTTTGAAACCACACCTCAGTGCTCATGCATGAAGGCATGAAGCACGTAGGCGCCTCCCTCGTAAGAAATGAACGAACTTTAAGGTGAGTTGGTTCATTAGTTAAGTACACGGTTGCCAACCGCGACAGAGGTGTTTGTGGTTGGCGAGCGGCAGAGCTGTACCTAAGAAATTTCAAAATTCAAAATCACCAAGGTTAATTCTGTAGGGACGCCATTCGCGACCGTGTAGCAGGCGCTTTATACCTACATTCCTGGAGTGCAATGTAGGTACTTACAAGCTTCTTTATTATTATCTATCCTAATCTTTATCTAACCTAATCTTCAGTATTGTTGAGGGATTAAAAATGTATGTGATATCAATGTTGTTGTCATTAGAATAAACAGTTAAAGGTGCCCCGGAACATTATACGTTTCCATGTGCAGCATTCGCAGAATTTGTCGTTTTAAACGTTTTACGCACGTATGCGTTTATGTCTATTAAGTATCTGATCTAGTGATCCCGATCGATGTGATTTATATATCACATCGATCGGTAACATCGACGTAAATGTATTTTTATCACAAAGTAGAAAGTGTATTTAGGTACAAGTGCGTAGCGGCGCGACCACTTTTTTTTTTTTTTGTTTATTTATATTTAGGGGCTTTTACGCATAGCAAATGTCAGTCCCATCGTATCCTAAACAATATGACTTTCACAAGACGTGGGTCATAAATTCAAACAAACCCCTTGCATCGTCGCCATTTGGTTGTGATAGAATTGTATGGAACATGCCTACATCAGTTCTGTTCAAATTCAGAGACCTCACTAAATTATTTCTGCTGGACTCATATTGGACACATTCCATCAATAAATGTTGTAGGTCCTCTACAACTCCACATGCCTCACAATTGGGTGAAGCGATTTTCTTCATCCACAACCTACCTTCATCATGAAAGCAAATTTTTTGCATGGAATGTGTCCAGATCTGAGTCTAAGAGCAGTAACAATCAGTTTTCTACTAACATCACTATTCATGAACTAGGGCACGCGAAGAGGTTCACACAGTATGGTTTTATACCTTAAACCCTTCTCTAATGACCGTTTATTAAAGTATTCTCCATATATTCCAATAATCATAGCATATATTTTTAAATTTTGGTAAAAATTCTGAATAATCTTAAAGTAATAAATATTATTAATTATAATATTTATTACTTTTCCATTCCTAGACGGTAATTTCGCCAACTTGTCAGCCTCTTCGTTGCCTTGCAAACCAATATGCGATGGTACCCACTACAATCTCAGTTGGATGCCTTTTAAAGTAATTTCATCAATTTTAGATAAAATAACATACGCTATCGATGCACCTCTGTGGCCAGAGGCGCATCGAGCGACCACTTGTGTTTGTGTGTATAAGACGTGGTAGATAACTACGTACTACCACGTACTACGCGCTCGCGCGCGCCACCATTCATTACGAAGCGTTGAGATCGCATTGTTCACAATACATTGCGTGCTTGAAAATGTCAATTTCTGTAATCGATCATTACCGAGATTAATGACTATGATAATTTTGTTACTGACATTAGGTATAACTTTTTCGCGAAGTTTGCGGTATCTTGTTCCTTACAGCCTGTATTAATAAATGATCTTAATTTGTACCAGAAGAAATGTTACTTTTTTTTTAAAATGATATTGGAAATTTATTCAGTCTTTATAGACAAACTAATAAAATACTAAATTAACTGTAATTAAAACAAAAACTCGTAACTAAATAAAACTGGCGTCAAAAAATTTATTCGCATCGCTGTCTACTTGAAGTGTGCCTAAAAGACTGGCGGCATTGCTACGTTGTATGGAAATGCTAAACCTCTGGCCGAGCAAAAAGGCAGCCCCTGGGTCACGCGAAGTGTCAACAAGGCGTTTAGATAGATCTTTAAATACTAAATGAGCACTTGGACCCCACGGCCCAAGGCTTTCAACCCCAAGCGGCTCGAAAATGAAGCTACCGACGAGGTTTTTATATTTCCGCCGCTTGAGGTTTTCCGCAGCCGCAGCGGCAGCACCAGCACAGCACGACAAACTAGAAAGATGAGATGGCGCAAGAGTATCGACACATGTAGCGTCCAACACTAAAGACCTACCCAACTTCCACGGTAATAACGACATCCCGTCCGGTCTTTTAACATCGTCGCGAGCCAGACCATGTGGTTCTAATACAGCCAGAATGCGGCAGTGACAAGAGCTCGTCGGACGATGTCGTTGATATTCGGGTGCCGCGCTATGCGAGCCACGCTTCGGCTGCATGACAGGCCGTGGTGTCCGAGGTTGTTGACATCTTCGCCACAGTGGCAGCGATGAGGAGAACAACAGGGAGCACCTAGACATAGGGCAACAGCGAGGCGAAAAGTAGTATAACACACACCACACACACAACATAGGTTGTTCGACGACGGTAGTGCGTGAAGCCAGAGACCCGACTCCCACTCTCCTACAAGCAGCAGGCGCGCACGCTCCGCATGTAGTAGCAGATGTAGCAATTAGGTTTTCCTGAACTACTCTGCAGAGCGGCTCATCCCACCGTCTCTGGGAAGATGGGTAGTCGGGCGGATTTGTATTCGGGCAAGCGAGTCTCCAGGCATCCATAGCCTCGGTGAAGCACGGCACATCAAAATTAATCAGTGACGAAGCTAAGATATTCCTGATTAATTTCTCAGTATCGGGAACCGAGGATATGAAAGCCGGTAAACTAATACTAGTAATTTTGCGGACGCCTAGACCTCCCATACGGATGGGAAGAGTAGCTTGACCCCAGGCTCGATCGTCCATGGCCACATTTAAAATTAACGCAAGAGTATGACGAATAATTTGGTCCATTTTTTCCAAAAGATGAGGGTGTTTCCATAAATGGGAAGCACGAAGGAAATATGTTAATTAAGGGCCGTAACAGCAGTAACGAATCAAGGTGATGGCCGAATGCATGTTAATTTGGAGTAATCTTTCCGAAATTTTAAATTTTTTCCTCGACAAAATCGGGATAGGAATTCTCGAAAATTGATGACCCAAGGAGACGAAGAGAGCTTTGTTGTATAATTTTGATTTCTGCGGATATAGCGTTAAATTTTGAAAGTGTGAGGTGTGAGTTGTCTGTCAGTTCCGTCAGATAAGAAAATTCACAATTTGAAAGGTTGAGATCAAGTCATATTGAATGAAGTTAATTTAAAAAAAATTGTAGATTGTCTAAAACCGTGTCTACATCGTCTGCTAGGGTTCCGTCATCGAGATACCAAACGTTGAATTTCGAATTTAGATCTCGAATGATCGGGTGAATGGCTAAACTAAAGATCGCTGAAACTAAAGATGACCTTGTTGACAGCCAACAGCGGATTCCAGAAGGTTGTCTTGATATAATAATTTAGAAGGGTGTCTAAGATAACACTGCCAAAGAAAACTAAAAAAATGTGGTACTTTTTTTTTGGTTTCTGTCAGCAAGGTGTCCCTATTGACAGAATTGAAAGCATTTTTTATGTCAACCTTCAGGATGACCTCTCCAATCCCAGAATTTAGGTAGGTTGACAACGCGTGTACGGCAGCCTCACAGCCCCCTTTTGAGCCATAACCAAGCTGAAGGGGCTGAAATTTGTCTGAAAAAACCTCACCATAAAATTTACTGCAAATCTTGGCTGTCATACGACGGTAGGTGGTTCCCACGGCAATAGGACGAATGCCGCCGTCCCTCTTGCGCAGAGCACATAAATTGGCCCCGTACAAGATGTAGCTGACGGTCTCGTTTACCTTGCCTGAGAGCATTAGGTTAATCAAACCCGTAACCTCCCTCAGGAGCAACTTACCAGCTTCCCCGGCTCCTTAATACATGAGTTATTTTAGGTGCTGAGGACTAAGGCCATCGAGGCCGCTAGCAGAGCCGCTCCGGAAGGAGCAAACGGCTGCGACCACCTCTCGACCTGTAACGGTGAGGGTGTGAATATCCGAATCGGGGGAATCGGAATCGGGGGGGGGGGGGGGGGGGGGGTCGGGAAAGGAAAGGCCATCCGCTGGGGCAGAGTGTTTGCTCTCCAGAGCTGCAAGAGTATCTAGAGAACACGGAGCCCCCACATTACTACTAAAAAGAATCCTGGCTGCTCCGCTAATGTCACCTTCTTCTAATTTAGATTCGACCAGATGGGATATGCCTCTTGAAGAGTCCCTCCGTGTCGATAATTTTGAATCCAAATGATGGGCCGAAATATTACAATTTTCTTTAATTTGTGCAGTTAACGACTTTTTGGGTGCCATTTTTTTTGGAACGTGTATTACGAGTATAATATTCTGTAAGGGAAGGTGAGTAGATGCTCCCAAGCACTTTGCGAGTTCTCCCGGGTGGCAAGGCGAAAGCATCCTGCCGCTGCCTGCCTGCTGCTGTTGTGCCACTAAAGGTCTAGCGCCGCGGGGAACTCGCTTTAAAATCGGAACAGAGTTTTTGAATTTTGTAAGAGTTTTCCAAAACGGGTCTAAAGTAGATGTAGCTGGTGTAGGACATGAAGAAGCAATGACAGGGTCTGAAGCGAGTGGTTGCCCATTTTGGGGTTTGTTTGCCTTCCCAATATGCACGTTCAGACCCCGCTTACCTTTAAAAAACCGTGCCTGTATGTTACTTCATAAGAAATTGAAAGAATTAGTTAGGTACTTTTTTTTAAATATAATTAAGTATTAATTCTTAAATAAACGTAATTACAACTGTAAACTTTTGAAGTTATACTTCTTTTGGGGCGTTAGGGAAAAGTGATGAGAGTAAATTTTTAAGATACGCGCGCACACCGTCACAAAAAACCGACACCCTGAAGCTATAGTCAGTGGTTTTTTTTAATTTTTTTATTGTTGATAGGCACGCGTTTGACCACCATCTCACCTGATGGTAAGCGATGATGTGGTCGAAGATGGAGCCTGTTTTCCTTTTGTAATCTTTGTGACAGTTTGGGTTTATATCTTGTTACGCCAAAGAAGCATAACTTCTTACGTGAGTACATAAGTACACACACTTTTTTTTTTTACAAAACATGGAACCGACTTCCAAATTGAAAAAAAAAAATGGCAAGTTAGTTTAATTGTTACAATCGGTAAAATGATTCTTTAAAATTTAAATGAATTATACGTTTCCATAAAAATAGTGTTTGCAAGTTAAAATTTACATCGTCTGTACAATTTTTCAAGAAAATCAATTATTTTTCAGGTTATAATCTAAATTTTTTTTTAGATATCGTTTTGCTACGAAGCGATGTTACTTTGTCTACAGGACCTGCAGAGTTCTACAAACGAATCGACGCGTAGACGTATCGTTTTGTAAGCGAAATCTCATTTAGTTGAAACTAGCGACCGCCCCAGCTTCGCTCGGGTACAAATTATACATATAAACCTTCCTCTTCAATCACTCTATCTATTCAAAGACACCGCATCAAAATCCGTTGCGTAGTTTTAAAGATTTAAGCATACATAGGGATATAGGGACAGAGAAAGCGACTTTGTTTTATACTATGTAGTGATAGTGATAATCAACAATAACAATCATCAACAATAACATTCATCATCTCGTTGATATTTTACCCGTGTGAAACCGGGGCGGGTTGCTAGTTTTTAATAAAATAAACTATTTAATATTGAGTTATGATTATAAATGTGGATGGATGGAGAGGGAGAGGGAGGCCAAAGTAAAAATGGATGGATTGTGTGATCAGTGATATGAAAGAAAAGGGAGTTAGTGATAGCGTGACGGCTGACAGGACAGAATGGAAGAAGAAAACGTGTTGCGCCGACCCCAAGTACGAAACGGAAGATGATGAAACTATATATTGTATTGGATCATTTTATTTTCTCGTGGTTAAAAACACTAATATTAATGGATCGTAAAATTGTGAGCTGTTACACTTGATTCCAATAATAGGTATGTCAAAAACGCTTGAATGCGCGGAAATTCGTTCTAGTTTCCACAAGGTCCGTGTAATATACAACTTCAGACGTAGGCTGAATACTATCCAACATAATATTGCGCTCAGTTTGCCAGGGTCCCGGTTTGTCTCCCACAGGATATGATGTGCGGATTGTTCGTATTCGCAATCAGGTGTAGAACATTGCCATAAAAAAGCACTTGGCTGGTTTTTATAAATAAGTCTTAACTAAAATTAAGACCGTAAAAAATTCGATTGCATTTTTTGAGACTTAGAAAACAACAAAACTTTAATTTAATAATATTTAACTTTTTGTGAACTGTTAAAAACATGGCCGGCCATGATAATGCAATCAGTGCCATGACGTCAACGTTATACTAAACAAAATCGTTCAAAAATCCCTTAGCAATGGTTGATTGTATAATATGACTTTGAAGAAAATCATGGCGGTTGTATTTTGCAACAAAACATGAATTAAGATATTTTTTGGGGATTTCAATTGCAGTTTTTAAAAAAAATTGATTTTTCAGCCATCTTCAACTTTTATGAACAAAAACTTTTGAAATAAGGTCTTCTATGACAAATTCTACTTGAAATAATCATTTACTACATGAATTTCAATTTGAGTCAACTTCCTGCCCTTATCCCATGTTACTAGGGGTCGGCGCAACACGTTTTCCTCTTCCATTCTGTCCTGTCAGCCGTCACGCTATCACTAACTCCCTTTTCTTTCATATCACTCCTCACACAAACCATCCATACTTTCTTTGGCCTCCCTCTCCCTCTCCATCCATCCACATTTATATTCATAACTCTGTTAGTTACCAATTTTGTTTCATCCCTCCTGTTATGTATTGTTGTATCCTCTAATGCCACTTAGGATCACTGGCTCGACAATGCACGCGTACACAGCTACAGTAGCGTCCACACTCGCCCACGGCTCTGGTGATACTACCCGTAGGGTACTTGTACATGAGCACACGAGACAGTGTATGTATACGTGTCATTTCACTACATCCCTTCCTTGTTAGTAAAGAGAAATCTTTTTACTCAGTTCTTCATTTTGAGTCGTCAATAACAAGATTGAGTTCTCAATATTGACATTACTCTGTTGAATCTCCTTCAAAGTGGCTGGAATATATTTTATTTCCTGTTGCTGTGATTGCCATAAGGAATTTATCATGCTTTTTATTTCCTCTTTGAAGTTAAGAAAGTCGTCCATAGTGATACTTTTACAACGCGCAAAACATAGTTCGGCGGGGTAACATCATTTGCTGTCGTATGACTAATGTCCTCGTCACACACAGAGATATCGGCCGAGCGCTCCATTCGTTGTTCTTTACGCGGCGTAGCAGATCCCCGCCGTCGAGCTGTAGTGTTAGGTACCGCGCAGCGGTTATACAACAGCAGTCGCAGCACCGTAGCACAGTAGCACTCAATGCGAGCAAGCGCGTAGCTGATTCGCAGTGACGTAGTAGTATGCGTAGGCAGCAGAGTAATTTCGCGCGGTGACGTACACGTTCACTCGGCGCAGCGGCAAGCAGCGTTGACTCGATGTGCCGGTCTATGGTTCGGGTTCAAATCTCACTAGACCCCTTTTCCTTTTTTTTTTTTTTTTTGGGGGGTGGGAAATCATCTTATGACTCTTTCCGCTCTGGGGTGGAGCGGAAGGGCGTGTCAGACTCTTACTGACTAAAACCCACCCCTGTTCCTCCCTGCCCTACGCGCCCGGGGGCGAGGTAACTCTTTCGAATTTATCCTCCACCCCCGGGCAGCACCAGACCCCTTAGCCAAATAACTTTTATAATAGCGCTAACGCTAACGCTTCGTGCAAAATGTATGGCAAGGACATTACCTGCGGAGAGAACTGTCACGTGACTAACGCCCAGTAATGTCGTTGCCATACATTTTGCACGAAGCGTTAGTGTTAACGTTAACAGAAAAGTATTTTGTCTAACCCCTCAGCTGCTTCACTTTTCTATGTTTATAAATGATGAATTGTCCAAAACACAGCTTGTAGCCGTTTCTTCGATGGTCCGCTCGTTGGAAAAGGGGCATGCGAGAACGAGAATTCCGACACAAATCAATATGGCTGCTGCACTTAACGGGTTCCCCCGCAAGATAGAATAGGAGAGTCTGAGTTTAAATAAACTTAGCGTCTCATTTTATCATAGAATACCGATGTAGTTAAGTTTGGCATCAGTTTACTACGAGTATGTCCCTATTATAAACATATTCAAAGTTGTTTACATCAAAGTACGATGGCTAACTAACTCTGTTATCAACGTTTTGGTTTCTAAGAACACGAGTATGCGCATTCTATTGAAGTCTTTCTTTTTTCCGTTAATTGTGTAAGTACATATTATAGTTAAATCATTAAACAAATCATTCTAGTAATCAAATTACCTGTTTTTGACTTAAATATAAAATGCTGTGGGAATTCTGTTTCTTTCTTCTTTGTTTTACTTTATGTTATTATTTGAAATTTACCTTTTTGCTCGTCGCCACATGTTATGTATTGTTGTATCCTCTCCTGCCACTTAGGATCACTGGCTCGACAATGCACGCGTACACAGCTACAGTAGCATCCACAATCTCTCACGGCTCTGGTGATACTACCCGTAGGGTACTTGTACATGAGCACACGAGACAGTGTATGTATACGTGTCATTTCACATACACTACACCTCCTCTTCACATGACCATACCAAGATAAGCTGTTCCCTTTCAACTTTTTGGTGACTGGCGCCACTTTTAAACTACCTCTAATGTACTCATTTCTCACTTTATCCATTCTCGTTACTCCACACATCCATCTCAACATTCTCATCTCCGCCACATGCAATCTTTTTTCATCCGTCTTTTACACAGCCCTACATTCTGACCCATTTGAGTCAACTAGCCTTTTCAATTTCTTGTTATTCTTAATAATATTCACAAGGTAGGTTTTGAAAAGGTTTGAGTACCGAGTTGTTTTAGTATCTTGTCGACCTGGCAGGAAACAAATAAAATATTCTGAACTGCTATTCAAACATTAATTTGAAAATGACAGTTGCTTGCATGTCAATTTGCATCGTACGTTGGGTACCAGTTGATTTGTGTGAAAGTTTTATCTAGAAAGATATTAATATTATTTTATTATAGAGTGAACAAATAGGTTTACAAAAGCAATGGATGAGCCTGAAGGTGGTGAGGCACCACCAGCAGCGCAAGTTAGCTTTAATGAGCCGCAACCAGCCTTAGAATCGGCAGAACATTTAGATGAAAGTGAGGATGAACCTGGTCTTGGTGCAAAGACGATTTCATCAATCCGGAGATTGTCGTTCAGCGATGGGGAAGCCGTAGAGCTCGACAAAACAACTCTGGAAGCTATACTTGACGTCAGTTCTCGTTTAGCGGACATTCAAATGAGGAGCAGAGTGTCCATCAGCGCTATGACACAAGGTCATGAGACGTATAAAGACAAGCAAGTAAATAAACGAAATAATTAGATTTTATTGTTTCATTTGTAGCTATTCAAAGATATGGATAAAACTGTTTTGTTTGTAGGCCAGAGCTAAAGAAGCTCGTAATAATCGTATGGGTGGTCTCAAGCAACAACACAGATACTTACTAGAAAATTGTGCAACAATGTTGAATAAACCAATTGAATACGTATTGGTAAGTAATACATGATTGAAGCATACTCACCTTCGCTTCTGAATTGAGGATTTGGATTTTCCTTTAATAACGTGTTAAAACGTCATCTCTTACTTAGTAGGTAGAGGAAAGGCAGCATATTTGGGAAATTGCAGGTAATTTTGAAGACCTCTATTTATTTATTATTATTCGGTATGCTTACTCGTCTATTCCATATTGATCAAATCTGACAAAAAAGAAAACAAAAATAAAAATAGTACTCCACTGGTGTCGGGAGCAGGGTCTAAGTTACCAGTGGTTAGGGCTAAGTTATTGGATGATTTCCCAAATCCACAAAAAAAAATCCTTCTGTATCAGGCCCTTGATCCAACCGCGCAACGACAGCTAGGACTGGTGCTCGTCGAGGCCGTTGGCGGTAACGACAAATTGTCACAATGACAGCAGAGTCGACATTCCACTTGTTGACAACCTCGTGTGCTAAGTTCAGATATTTGATTTGCTTCTCTTTTCAGCTTTCACGAGGTTTTAGTTATGTAGGATGGTGACATTGACTATCATTGTGCGGCGCGCTAGTCGGTCTATCATCACTATATCCGGTTTATTGGCAACAATAGTCCTGTCAGTGATGATAGACCGATCCCAGTACAACGTGATAGTCACTTTCGAGAGCTGGGTCGGGCACATACTTGTTATAATTATGGTACCACAGAATCCACAAATTTGTATTTCAAATCTGGTGAATAATTCTGGAAACTATGTTATGCCTGTGCAAATACTCATTCACCGTTGGCTAGACGAGAACAACCAGAAATAATATGTCTGATGGACTCATCCGGACGGTGGCATGGCCGACACACTGTCAACCATTACATCTTTCATAATATGGTTACGGTACTTATTCGTCCGCCTTGCTGCGTCAGCTCAAAATGCCACTGTGGGAGATATTGTTGTATACCTACAATGCATGCAACCTCGTTTGGTTTGATAGTTTTTAGAATAGTTCGCGGTTGACAACGTCTTGTTAATTGAGACATGTTTGGAAGAAAAGTAAAACTGACTATCTTATGAACAATGTTTTAATTATTTCATAATAATTGGCGACGAGGATGGGATATTAACCCAGAACCATGGGAGGAGTTCATGAATCTTCAAATTATACAGCAGCAACAAATGACTGAGCTACTGCGACAAATTGCAATAATTTCAAGCACGTACAACGTAAGCGATGCACAAGGCACGGAGGTAAAAACACAGCAAAAATTAAAACAGGAACTATAAAAGAAATAAGCCAGAAAATAAAAGATTTTTCAAACGAATTTAATCAGGACACAACATCTGTCGCCAACTTCATAGACTACTTTGAAACAAACTGCTTACCACCAGAAGTTTTTCATAAAATCAAAACTACTTTTCTTGGAAATTTTGATTTAAAGGAAAACTACACAGTTTTTATCCCAAACGAACGTCACATTATAAAGGTTTAATCGAATTCTGGAAGTGCGTGAGACAAGGTCACAGTACCAATAGAACAGTATGCCAATAACTTGAAGGAATTGAGCAAAAACTGCGGTTATGAAGGCGAGTTATTAGAGCGGCAACTGCGTGATCGTTTTGCAACAGGTCTAAACCATGACATGTTTGAAATAGATTTAAAACAAAAATAGCCAGATTTGCAAGAACAAGACAGTGATGGTAAAACAATAGACATAACGTTTTAACAAATATTTGATATTGCCCTGTCCAGAGAAATGGCAGAAAACGATAACATTGTAACCAACAACATGGTAAAACGTGTCCAACCAAAATATATTAATAGACCAGGAACTAGCAAACGTTCACATAATAATGAGCAATGCAAAAGATGTGGAAAGTACGATAAACATGAGTTCAACGAATGTGCAGTCAAATACCACGTTTGTAAAGCCAGTAATGCGAAAGGTCATTTCGAAAGCTGTTGTTTAAGAACTGGCAGAGCTTATATAGCATTTCGGAAAAAGAAACAACACATAAACAGGTTACCGAATGATGAAAAATCGAATACAAGCCGGAATTCCATAACAAACGTAAACTGTAATGAAAGTGACGACGATGACACTACTGAGTACAAAGTAAACATCAAAACTAAGAGATGCAAACAGATAGATGAAAAATCAATGGATTCAAATGCACCATGGACTGGGTTCCTGGTTCAATATATTCAGTAATAAGTACATCGATTTGGAGAACTATTGGGTCACCTGAATTGGCAAGAGGACGAAAACTGAGAGCATACGGCAACTATAAACTCAAACCTGAAGGACTCACTGAAGTAACAGTAGAAATACAGGGTACACAACGAATCTTACCTGTAGTAGTAATCAAAAATGCAAACCCAATGCTGTTTGGGTTACAATGGAGAGAGATGTTTGAGATGCCTTTTTCTTAGCTCAGTTTATTCAATAAAAAACCAGACATGGTCCCTTCAACAATTATAAATCGCTACAATGATCTTTTTGATAACCGATTAGAAGTTAAAGACTATGAGGTAAATATCCACATAAAACAAGGAACTAACCCCAAACATACCCGTCGCGCCCAATCAAATTCGGCATTTGTAAAATAATAATAATAATAATAATGTTTTATTGATATAAAAAAGGTTATACATTTTCGTGTGAAACCCTGACTCCTGAGCTAGGTGAGACCTGTGTTACAGTAGTCAGTGTCTTCTCCCGTTCTTTAGATAGTAAAAATGTTATGAAGTAGAGTTGGACATGTAACATGTGTCGTTTAACAAGAGAAGGATAGTCAAAAAAGTTGATCTAAACAAAACACCAATAGAATGGGCAACGCCAACTGTGAATATGAATTAACCCAGCGTTGATTGGGGTTGGTATTCGAATGACTGTATCCATAGTCCAAATCTTAAAATCGCAACAGAAAAGACCAAGAGGAAGACCAAGACCCAGGAAGTGGTGGAAGGATTGTGTCGAGGAAGGTCTAAGCGAAATGGAAGAAGATTATTGAGGAGAACAAGACCCACAAAGGGTTGTTGTAGCGCTGAAGGAAGTAAGGAAGTAAATAACTTCCTCCATACATCAACAGATCCTCTTTCGTTCCTTTTGTTTCTCCGAAGATGTCGCTGAAACGTAGCTAAGTCACGGATGCCGAGAAATCGATATCAGGGCCATGAAGAGCCAGATAATAGCGGGTGTTCCGTTGAGGAGCGGGATTTTTTTTATTTGGTGTGAAATCTTCAAAGAAGTTTTCACGCTCTGGGTTAGAGCGGGTGGGCGTGTCAGACTTACTGACTAAAACCCACCCGTGTTCCTTCAGTTGCCTGTGCTAGAAAGAAAGAAAAAGCGGCTCGAAAACAATATTATAAATAATCTACACCCTTTTAGTCCGAATACGATTTCGGGCTTTTTTCAACTAAATTTTATTTTAAGAGGAATCCTAGTATTCAATTTTAGTTGTTTGGATTATTAAAGTTTATTAACTTCTCAATGATTTTAAGTAATTTTTAATAGGCGGTTTCATATTCGATTTATTTTTGAAAAATAAAGTGGTATTCCAAATATGCTGCACTTCCTCTACATATATACTCAAAATGTAATTGAATATAACTTGATTACTATTAAGGCATAATGGAACTTGATTGTTATAAAGCAAATTAACTTTTCTGTCCGTAAAGATTGAAGTTTATCTTTCCATTCGAACTGCTTATTCAAACATAATTTCTTGTTAAAATCAACTGCGGTTGGGATAATAAAGAAGACAGAACGTTAGTAACATAAACTACATGTTCTAGAACTGTTTTGAAAATATGAACTGTCCAAAAACAGTAGCCCCACCTTCGGCCACATCATCGCTTACCATCAGGTGAGATAGATGCGATATGAAAGATAAAAAAAACAGCAAAGATGATCAAAATTTCGTTTAAATTTATTTTTCGAAGTTTAAGAAATTAGACAATGAATTATTTTTGAATTGAATAAATGAGTGTCGAACTACAGCCACTACGTTGAGTATTTGGAAAAAATATTAACGTGATAGAATATTTTCTGCTAACATTTTTATTTTTAACATATTTGTAAACGTTTTGCGAGTTATTCTACTAATAATATAAATGTGAAAGTTTGTGAGGATGTATGGATGTGGAACACCCAAATACTCCGAAATATTTTATTCCGAATTTCGATGTTCCGATTTTCAAAAGTCCGAATTTCAAAATACCTAAGAATTATAATGTCTATTATTAAAAATCACGAAATTTATTTTACCGAAAAACCTAAATGCGATTTATTAGTTTTCCGATTTTCATACGTTCGAAGAATCAAATGCTTGAAGGGTTCTCGGTCCGAAAAACGACATTCCGATTTTCAATACTTCGAATAAACTAAGTCATGTTGTGCTTCAAAAAAAAAAATGTATATATACGGTCGAATTGAGAACCTCCTTTTTTTTCGTCGTTTAAAAATTTTGTGACAGAAACGAATCGCTGCAAAACCGACTTCACGCAGTCTTGTCTGTCCTACCCTACAGTGTAATGCCCGCGTAGGCGCGGAGGGGTGGGGCGGCCCGCGAGCTGAGCAGCTGCGGTGGTGAGCGTTAAAATAATCTGCGACGATAAGCTCGCGTGGGGCCGCCCAAACCCCGCAGCGCCGGAGCCGTGACAGAAACAATGCTTGCTGCATGTTGCACGCCTTCTTGCTTGCTGCTTGCCTGCTTGCACGCAGAATGCCTAATTGCCTGCTGCATGCCTGCTTGCATGTTGCATGCCTGCTTGGATTTTGCATGCTTGCTTGTATGCTGCATGTCTGCTCGCACGCTGCATTCCTGCTTGCATGTTGCATGCCTGCTTGCATGTTACATGCCTGCTTGCATGTTGCATGCTTGTTTGCATGCTTCAAATCCCCTGTATTATTGATGAATAACTTTGGTTAGGTTAGGTTAGAACTGTGACTATTAAAGCGCGAAGGCGAGCAAGGTAAACGAGCGTGCCGCGGCAGTGGCCGTTATTAATTAATTTATGAATCATAAAAATAGGAGTAATGATAAGTCGAGTTGTTATATTCGGAATTTAGAATCATTCGGAATTATGAAAATAGGTATTTAGAAATTCGTATTTGTGACTGACTGAAGTTTTTCGTATGTACCCGAATGGGTATTTGTTACTCTTTCACGCAAACACGACTGCACAGATTTTGATGAAACTTTACAGAAATATAGCTTATACATCAGAATAACATATCTATTTATATAAAAATGAATCCCTATTTCCTTGGTCACGGCATCACGCGTGAACGGTTGGACCGATATCGTTAATTCTTTTTTGTTGTTTGTTGTTGTCAGGAGAAGGTTGGTAAGAATTAAAAAAATAGGAAAGTTGCTCAGAAAATTGGAAAATTTCAGAAACCCGGTCTTAGCGAGTTTGACAGTTCGCGCGTCAGGACGACGTCTGTCGGGTCAGCTAGTATATTTACGTCATTTGTAACGTTCTCAAAGTGTAAAACATTTGTCGCCTGAGTGGCGCCAAAATTTTCCTGAAAACCCTCATAGTGGCGGAATAAGAATGGCCCATCTGATGTTCGACTCAGTGTAGGGGCCAATCGTCCCGTGCGAGGAACGCGTCCAATGGTTGAATGTGTATAGTTTGGTCTATTCAAATCTTAACTGTCATTCTTTGTCAGTAGTATGAAATGGCACGACGGTGTGTCAATTTGGACAACAATAAGATCCCTGACTGTTCATGATTTTTTTTTTCAGGATGGTGTTTATGACGCAGATCATCATATCGAAATTTTAGATAGTGCAGTTGCTGAAGGTGGTAGAAATTGTTTTGTCTTATGCGATGCACTGCTTCCACCAGTAAAAATGGGTAATTTTTCGTTAAATTTTGCTACATGATATAATTTACATGAAGTAATGCAGCAATAGCTTACTAATTCAAATAAATAATGAAATATTTCTACTTAGACTACTTTTAAAAATTTCATTTATCAGATTAGTTACGTGCGATATGTATCGGAAACGCTTTGAGCAAAATGAGACTTAATTAAAATGTTTGTATAAAATGACCACTTTTTTGAAATTCTCGTTAGTCTTCTAAGACTCAAACGTCAGCAGGTGGTTATTGATGATGTAAATAGACCCTTTCAACTCTAGTCAACTGGTTTAATATTATAAATAACTTAACGAGAAATAAATGAAATGTATAAAGTTCACATCCGATCAGCACCAGGCCCGTGAGTCGACGGCGCGTAGTGTTCCACGCGCGCCTCAGAGATGAGTGTCAGCCACCACTGACGGGGCCCCTCGGGGCCGGTGCCTGCATGCCTAGGGGTAGTGGATAAATTCCGAACATGAGTTACCGCACCCCTGGGCACTCTGGCGGAGAAGGAACAGGGGTGGGTTCTAGTCAGTAAAAGTCTGACACGCCTCCCGCTCCACCCAGAGCGGGAGAAGTCATTGGATGGTTTCCCAACCCACAAAAAAAAGGTAAATAATTGACACCCGAAGATTCCACAGTGTTCTTAGGCTTAACTTTGGATGCAAAGTTTCAGTGGAGCCCCCATATAGATCTGTCCAAAAAACATAGCTCTGTAGCGTACGCCGTTAGGAAAATTTGTTATTTAACAGATTTAGAGACAGCCCGTTTATTATACTTTAGTAACTAAAGTATAATAAACGGGCGGAAAATAACTAAAGTTTAGTTATTTTCATATTGTAAAGTCGTACGTAGTACGGCATTCTGTTGTAGGGAAATGCCGCCGAAATTCAGACAATTTTTGATTTACAAAAAAGAGCTATTCGTGCAATATAAAGATTAATATTATAACTGTATCCTCTCAGTATATTTATGAGAATCTCAATGAATCAATAATGTTTATAAAAATCAGAATATAAATATAAAAATCAGAATGTTTAAAAAAATATTTTTGAACAAAAAATTCAACCGACGAAAAAGAACTAAAAAGCAAAAAATAAATAAACCTTTTAAGTCTTGAGTGAGAGCTTATTTACCTACATAAAATGTCAAATTTTATATAAACTAATTTTGAGTCCCTATCTAACAAAAAAATAATCATCAAGATCGATTCATAAATGACGGAGTGAGGGCTGAACATACACAAAAAAAAAATATATATATACATACGGTCGAATTGAGAACCTCCTCCTTTTTTTTCGTCGGTTAAAAATTTCATGTTCCTAAAACCAAGCTCAAGAAAATAGGTGGTTCGTTTAGATGCCAATGTACACATTTCTATAATAAACTTCCTAGCCAACTACAAGAGCGCGTAGTGTTCCACGCGCGCCTCAAAGAGTTGTCAGCAAAGGACGGGGCCTGCCACGGCCAGTGCCTGCCCGGGGGTGGAGGATAAATCCGAAAGAGTTACCTCGCCCCCGGGCGCGTAGGGCAGGGAGGAACAGGGGTGGGTTTTAGTCAGTAAGAGTCTGACACGCCCTTCCGCTCCACCCTAGAGCGGAAGAAGTCATGAGATGATTTCCCACCCCCCCAAAAAAAAAAAAAAAGCCAACTACAAGAACCAAGCATTAATAAATTTAAATCATTTATAACTTAAGCTATGCCAGAAAGCTTTTTACACAATGAAAGATTACCTTCAGGACAAAAAGGCTTGGGATTGAGTTGCTTCAGTGATGTACATGAGCCAATGTTTTCGCTATGCTTTATGCTTTTTTATACACAGACATTTTTGTTTTTTTTACTTTGTAAAGTACTATATATATACATATATATATATTTTGATTACTTTGTTATTTTAAATCTGGGGACTACGTGAGTTATTTTTTTTTTCCTTTTTCCTGTAATTTTTTAACGTTATCTGATAGTTTGAGTACTTTTGCGTCCTAGTCCTACCCAAATGCCCTTTCTTTGATAGGTATTGTTCGTCGAGACATTGAGCTCCTTAGTAGTTGTAAGTTGAGCTATTCGACTACTGACAGATGCTTGCACTGTTTGGACAGGTCCACTCCAACCTGCTTGGTGTTTTCCTCAAAAACCCATATCAGACGTTAACGTACATGGTTCTCATATGATTTGACCAGTAGGTACATATTGTATGGATTAAAACACTTTAACAGAGACTGGCCTCTGAGTTTGTTCCGGTGTTTCTTCTCAGGGTAGTCAGCTAGTGTCGGATAAGGCGGGAGGAAACGCCCGGGTGTCATTACTGCGTGGATCGCTCAGAGGACACGGTGGAGCACACGGTGGAAGTCTGCCCCGCTTGGGCGGAGCACCGCCGTGTCCTCGTGGATGCGATAGGCGGCAGCGACATCTCGCGCCCGGCCCTGGTTCAGGCCATGGTACGGAGCGAGAGGGAATGGGAAGCAGTAATGCCCGCGAAGGAGGAAGCGGAATGGGTGAGGGAGGCTCAACGGAGTGGCCCTCACGCCCCCAGCTGCAGCCGCCGCAGGAGACGCCCTGGGCGTAGGACGTCGCGAGACAATCTCCGGCCACCGCAGACTCAGGCCTGCAGATGGTGAGCAGTGGGTAGCTCGCCGTCCGATCAGCACCAGGCTCGTGAGTCGAAGGCGCGTAGTGTTCCACGTGCGCCTAAAAGAGATGATTGTCAGCCACCACTGACGGGGCCCATCATGGCCGGTGCCTGCATGCCCAGGGGTAGTAGATAAATTCGTAACAGAGTTACCGCTCCCCTGGGCACTCAGGCAAGGAAGGAACAGGGGTGGGTTTTAGTCAGTAAAAGTCTGACACGCCCTCTTGCTCCACCCAGAGCGGGAGATGTCATTGGATGATTTCCCACCCCCAAAAAAAGGGTAGTCAGCTAGGAAAAATTAGCCTCACCTCACATCGGACGTGCCCCGGACGTGCCCCGGCCGTGCCTCGGCCGTGCCCCGGCCGGGGCCCGGTGGCGGCACGGTGACAGCCCGGTGTAGCATGAATGACTAGCCCGGTGGACGTGCCCCGGCCGTGGGCCCGGACGGGGCACGTCCGAGTCTCGGTGGCCGCACGGTGTAACGTGAATCATCCTTTACTGTGCGTGGTCTGATATGAAATTGGTCGGTTTTTTTAAACCGACTTAACTGAAAGGCGAGGCGGTTCTGCTCTATACTAGTGCTAGCCCGGTAAATTAATGTTGGATTGGAACCCTTTCTAGAAACCGAAGCTAAGTGTCGTATTAAATATTTCAGAATCCGGTCGGTTTGTTCCTAACATGAAAAAAAAAATGGACAGGACTTATATATCTGACGCGGAAAATATTGGCACCGAGGGCAAGTGTATTGCCATGTACAGATTCAAGTCCAAAGCTATTGACTCAAAGAATGTTGGCGATGTAAGTTGGTTGAAAGAATATTTCATACACTTAAATACTTTAACTTTGGGGTACCTGCCAAGTTGCATTTTGAAATGTAACTACATACCACAGGCTGGGGTTATGCGGAAGTCCACCTTTAAGAAAAAGATCAACAGTGCCACCATTGATCTCGTCCTCCGATTGACGAGTCGTAGGTGGGGCAACCCACGCAGATGCATTTCTTCGTGTAATTTATTTCATCAACACTACTCGTAAAGCCCCGGTGAAAGAAAACATTGTGAATGTCCTAGAACCAAAAACGTGAAGATGCACACATGAAAATGAACATGAACAAACACATGACATGTGATGATGAACATGTATCAACCTTCACAGAGGTTACCCATGGCCCATACAATCTTACAGAGAGGATGCTTTCCCAGTTGTGGGAACGTTAGCTTTAATAGACTAAAAAAAAAATTGAAATACTGTCGGCACGCCCCGGCTTTTCCCGGGTTATGTATAGAAAGAAACATACATTATATACCAATAGCCTTTCCATCTGGAATAATGGACCTTTACACACACATACTAAAAATAAAACATACAAAGTTCATTACTTACGCTGTAAGTCAGTAGCCCACTATGACTATAGTAGGTGAAAAAACACCGACTTGCGAGTGTATCTCAAGTGTGTCCCGAGATACACTCGCAAGTCGGCGTGTTCTCATTTAGATAGTGCGTGAGCGCCAGCTCGCGCACTATCTGCCTCCCCACGTGTTCGAGGGCTACTGTCGACTTACGAGAATATATGGAATCTCAAGGCGCTGCTAGCGTTAAAAACGAAAAAAGATACAGGCACAAAATTAAGTCACCCTGGTGTAAAAAAACACCGTAGTAGGTTAAACCATCGAAATTGCAAAAAAAAAACAATTCCCACTGTGGTAAAAAATATATGTTTAAATAATATTTCACGATTGTAAAGTATAAATTTTCCAAAACTAAGGGCTCCCTACGAACCACAGCACAAAGTGTGTTGTAAAAAGTGATTTCAGTATCTACTTTGTGAATTTCGAAACAAGTGTGTTTCGGTGTAATGATTTATTATTTTATTATAAATTTGATTTATTATATATTTTAACAATTTCAGGACTATTACTTCGTTTTATTTGATGTAAACCAGGAAACCGACAATGTTGTGTCAGGTATATGTAAAACCATGCAAAGTGTCTACATACCGGCTCTGAATATGTGCCGTGGTTGGGGAGACATCAATCCTCCCAACCCTCACAGTGGTGATATAATTAAGACATATATTTCGAAGTTTATGCTGTTTGTTGACTATCTTGCAAGTTAGTGTCTGTTTTTAACTTACTACTTATGAACTCACAACGACACATGCATCTACATTTCTGGTATAAGCGGACCTCATAAGTTTTAAATAGTATTGTTTGTTTTTGTAGCTTGAGTACCTACTTAGCTTGAAGATTTGAGATTGGTAGTTCCTATCAAAAGGAACTACCAATCTCAAATTGGTGATTGGTGGATAGTAAATTAAATATAATATTAAATTCCCGATTTTAGAAACAAAGATAGATTTAGACTGCTGTACTAGATTTAAAATCGATCTATTGCTCTACGAGGATGAGTTAAGTGACGAAGACAAAATGAAAGTTGCTATAACTAAAACACATGTGTTGGAAGAAATTTGTTCTTATGTAAAACAATGGATCAGGCAGATAACAATGGTAACGAAATTGGAGTTAATATCGATTTTGTATATTCGTGGAAACCATTTAGTTAGTTTCAATATTGTTATGTTAATTTGTAATAGGTTTTAGTACAGAGTCAGCAACTGCGTCGTGAACCTTCTAACATTGGGCCACTAGCCGAGTTAGATCACTGGCGCCGTCAACTCACTACTTTCACGTCAATAATTGAACATATCAAGAGTGAACCTACAGCGATGTACATACATACATTAATACGAGTAAAATCAAAACTTTTAAAGGTAAGAACTAAATGAAATAGTTTCAAAAACTAAAAAACTTATAGAAAATCATTTTCTCCTTTTAGATCAGCTTGGGTTTTTTGGTTTTTCAAACTATTATTAATTTTTGCTTTATTAGTCTTTAAAAATTAATTAAATCTATAACATATATTATATTAATTAATTAATGAAATTTATTTATTGTATAGTCATTGGTCCTTGATAAGTGTGCGTAGTTTCAATTCAATCCGACGTTTTGAAGTGGGTGAAAATCACGATCAAAGATTCCGTTACATAGATAAATAGTTACATACCAAGATAATAAAAGCGTGTTAAAAAGAGGTAGGCACCTAATGAGATACTAGATAATATTATTGAACCGAGAGGAGGCAAAAATGTCATTTGTTTAAAATTATAATATCCTCATTTGTTTTTCAACCCTGTTTGGGGTTCCTTACCCAAAGGGTTACCCTTAACGGGACACTATTACTAAGACTCTGTCTCTGTCTGTCAGCGGGCTGTATCTCAGGATCAGTAATAACTATAAGTTGAATTTTTCACAGAATGTGTATTTCGGTCCGTTATCTGTAATAGGTAGACAGTTGAAAATTTCAACTGTCTACCTATTACTACTACTAGGTATAGACAGTTGAAAATTTCAACTGTCTACCTATTACGGATCATGAGATACAGCCCAAAAAAACACGTTTCTAGAAACGTTTTTTTTTGTTTTTTTTTTTTTACTGTTTATGGTACGGAACCCTTCGTGTGGGAGTCCTTGCATTGACATTGCACTTGGCCAGTTTTTAATCCGGTCTTAATATCAGTTTCGATAAGCCATTTAGATAAGATTTTTTTTATGCAATATTCAGGGAATATAAAAATATAAATATATTCATCCAGAGTTTAATTAATAATCACGCTGGATATAAATATTTAAAAACATGGGGCTTGCGATAATCTGGTGACATATTTGATTAAACTGTATGTACATACATACATATACCCAACAAAAAAGCGGTAAAACGATAGATTGGTACTATTTTACTTCTCAAGAAGTTTCTGCCAGCAGACTGCTACAGAATAGGTTGACGACAAAACGAATTGCGCAACTATTCATGTAATATTAATTAAAATTATTATGAAATGTACTAATAAATATATACTTATACTCTAAACAGGGTGTAAGGGGAACGCTTCCGAAACCAGACCGTAGATTATATACAACCTAAATGTAAACGGATTCCAGTAACCTTTCGTTTTACGTCGGCGTCGCTTAGACGTGGGGTCGTTGGCCACGCGGCCGTCGGCGAGCGCGCGTGCACTTTAAACTCGTGTTAATGCGCGAGCGTCAGCTGATATTTTACGAATACATCGTATGTTAATTAAAGTTGTAAAGAAAGAAAGTGTTTTAAATCGTAAATAACGGTTTCATTTAACTGTCCTCATAGCATAGTGAACGCAAAATGCAAAAAAAACAGTTAAAAAAAAAACAGATTTTTTTAAGGTATCGTATCGAGAATCACTAGCCTTATCGCCCTCTCTCCGTTTTCGGAAGCGTTTTCCTTACACCCTGTATATGTATTTTTTCAGAAATGGCGACAATTGGATAATATGGTTACTGATTATTACAATGAAGCTTTTGATAATGTGAAATATTTGTATGCTCTAGAGAAATATTGCGAGCCATTATATAGGTAGGTAAATATGCAGTAATGTTAAGAATTTATCGAGAGAAGTTTTATACAGTATTTGATTTAAACTGTATGGATACGGGTATCTTGACGTGTCACTTTTGTCTAACAATCATATATTGTCTACAGATGCGATCCTTCCACAACACAACAGTTCATCCCGGGGTTATTGTACACCATTCGTATGATATTTGCAACGTCGAGGTACTATAACACTACCAAACAAATATCTACGTTGCTGGTCAAAGTAACCAATCAGATTCTTAACATGTGCATGGATTTCCTGACCAATAATGGCAAGAAGAAAATTTGGAACCAGGACAAGCTTACTTTTATACATAAAGCCAAAGTAAGGATTTATTTAATTGGATTTTCATTTTCCAAGACAAGCTGTGGTCTTGCTGTGGCACTACCGAAATGCAATGTTTTCCAGGTGGCTACCTAGCTAATGTTTATCAACGATTTCCATCATTTGCTACTTAAATGCTAATTATCACGGACATACCTGTTAGAGCCATTTTCAAGCATATTCGATTTCCTCATCGCAGTGCCATAACAACTTTAACAGTGAAAAACCTTTTAAAACTGTTAAGTTTCTACTCAATAATAACAGACGTCATTCTTATTTTACAGCTGTGCTTAAGTTTGTACAACTTTTATCGTGAGTGTTATGCGGAGACTCAGAGAGAAATGAAGGAGGCGGCTGATGAAAGACCTTTTGATTGCTCTGAAATGTATATATTCGGGAAATTTGAAACTTTCCGGACAAGAATAATTAAAGTATGCACCTTATGTATTTGAAAAAATTCTAGCCTAACTCCATTGGCCGCACCGTCGACCGACTGCCACACATGGGGCATTGGGATGGGTTTGATTTCCAAGTACGTAGCAAAGTGTTATTGGATTTTTCCATAAGGAATTTTTCTGTGGCTGCTCGGAGTTTGGAAGTGTTCGGCGTGACCCCAGTGCCTCTGAAAGCACTTTGAGCCCATTGGGGCTGCGGTTGATATCTCTCCAGTCGTGATGAGTGAGAGGGAAGAGAGACTGCACAAGTGTGTGCACTATAATATCTCCCGCCTCGATGGTTAGTCTTCGCTGAGATTGAGTGCCATGACCAAAATCGGTCATGAGAACTATAACAGTTATTTTCAACACATTTGCTCAAAAAATACATTTACGAAATTTGTATACAATATTATAATAATAAAAAAAAAAATTAATATAATAAATATAGAAATATATTTAAATATTATTTATATATTGAATATTTCCTAGCTGCTAACGTGGGTATGCATCGAGATGTAGTCGCGGTGGACAAGGGCCTTACCACACTGTCCTTGGCTAACGAGAACTGTCGCAAACCTTTAGTGCTTGACACTGACGATCGCAGGGAAGTATGGCAGAGTGAGGAACTTCACGGACGCTTTTTCCGGGCCCTACATGGGCTCGATGTAGACCAACTAGCGTCCGTAGCCTGGCTGCGCGTCGGTGACCTCTTTGGGGAAACTGTGCAATTATGGACGAAGTTATCATGACGAAAAACTACTGGAGATTTATTGTGAAGGACGGCACGGTTGTCATCTGTCGGGCATGTCATCGTCTGGGAGCATCAATCCGCCACATAGTCTCTGGTTGTTCTCGTCTAGCTAACGGTGAGTACTTGCATAGGCACAACCTTGTAACCAGGATTATCCATCAGCAACTTGCTCTGACATACTCTCTTGTGGAATCGGAAGTGCCGTGTTACAGGTATGTTCCCGACCCAGTTCTCGATAATGGTTATATCACATTGTACTGGGATCGATCCATCATCACTGACAGGACTATTATGGCTAATAAGCCTGAAATAGTGGTGGTGGACCGAATCGAGAGGCGTGCTGCACTGCACTGTTGACATTGCCGTCCCGCATGACAAGAACCTCGTGAAAGCCGAGAATGATAAGCAAATCAAATATATTGACTTGGCTCGCGAGGTTGTCGACATGTGGGATGTGGACTCAGCGATCATTGTACCGATAGTCGTATCAGCAAATGGCTTAATAGCCACGAGCCTCGACCGACATCTCAGGAGGCTCTCGTTAGGCGGCTGGATCAAGGGCTTGATTCAGAAAAGTGTACTTCTGAACACGGCTCGCATTGTCAAGTGGTTCCTCTCTCTGGAGCCCTGACCGCCAGTAGCTTGGACCCTGTTCCCGTTACCGGTGGGCTACTATTTTTATATATTTATATATATATATTTAATTAATCAATCAGACTCATAATTTAGAAGAAAACAACAATTATTCAGGCTTTACGCAAAATAAACGTCATAATTATTTGTTACAACAATTGCTGCTTTGCTGGCACTTTGAGTTGCAGTTTTTTGTCTTTGCGAAAGCTACATTTATCGGACTTACAGCCTTTGCAAGTACAACGACTGTATCATGTTTTTTTTTTGTGGCGTGGGATGTCATCCAATGACATCTCCCGCTCTAAGGTGGAGCGGAAGGGCGTGTCAGACTCTTACTGACTAAAACCCAGCCCTGTTCCTTCCCTGCCCTGAGTGCCCAGGGGCGAGGTAACTCTGTTTCGAATTTATCCTCAACCCCTGGGCAGGCATCGGCCATGACGGGCCCCGTCATGAATGCTGACAACCCTTTGAGGCGCGCGTGGAACACTACGCGCCATCGACTCTCGGGCCTGCTACCCATTACTCGCCGTCCGCAGGCCCGGGTCTACGGTGGCCGGAGATCGTCTCGCGGCGCCGGAAGTCCCTGGCGTCTCCTGCGGTGGCTGCTGCTGAGAGCGTGAGGGCGACTCTGTTGTTGAGTCTCCCGTTTCCCTGATCTGCCTGATCCGAAACAAGAACCTCCCGAAACAACCATGTCCGGTGAGGACCTGCCTCAGGCGGAAAGTGAGGACGCCGTGGTGCCTCTCCAGCCACTCCTCAAAGAGGGGCACTACCGCGGCGGAATGGTGGTGTGCCCAGCGCTGGGTGACTGTATCCTTGCCCGCCACATTTAGACGACAAACTTACACTTTCTCTCAGTGAAATCTCTGTCTCCGGCACATTTGCATGCGAAATAAATCTTTCCTTGCATACTGTTAACTGGTTTCTCGAATAAAATTGATTCAAATCCAAACCATGTTTTGTTCCCAATTTATAAAGTTTAGTGGGTGTTATTTCAATTACAGTAGCAAGTATATTTCTTCCATCACTACGAGCTCGATCATCATCTGGACACTAACCCTCACTGTGTTGCCAACATTAGCTACGGGATATTTAAGATGCATCCAACATTTCATTAGCTTGTTTCTGCAAATTACTTAATTATGTTATTTCGGAAAACATTGTTTTATTTCTTCCCACAACTTTTTAATAACGTTTTTATATTTATGTGTAGGATGTTTCGACATCCTTGATTAAAAATTTCAGTAAATTTGTATTTTGTTTCACCGCTGAGTTCGTCACTCCTACACCGCTGTCCGTCCGCCCGTCCGTGTCCGCGGCGTCGCACTCATTGGCCTGTACTTTTTTGCCCGTCACTCTCCCCGCACCGCGCGCCGCTGTCGCGATTCACTTGGAGAAAACCACGCATGTTGTCGCTATGAGCGGCGTGGCGTCTCGTGGCGTGCTTCAGACATTTTAAGGCCGCGGGCACGAAGTCAGTGGCCAGCGGAGCGGCGGCGGCGGCGGCGCGGAGAGCGGTACTCGCCACGACACAGCGGCACGGACAGCGGTGTAGGAGTGACAAACTCAGCGGTGAAGCAAAATACTGTAGGTAAATCATTTTAAAAAACCGCAAGGGGTGACATAGTAAAAGTATAACAGTATTATAAACTACAGATTTTTTTTTCTATATAGATTATAGTCGTTTCTGGCACTCACCGGCCGCTAACGTGGGACCACTCGCTTCGCATGCTCGGTTCGGGTATCGGGTCTCAGTTTTAACCTAACCTAACCATTTTTTTTAAAATAATTAACCTAATCTTGTAAAGTAATTTTCCTTCTGACCGGCTAGCGTTAGAGTTAGATTTCTACATGTAGACCCTATTTGTCAATCTACAGGTTCATTGCATAAGGAATGTTTGCGGTAAAATAATAGTCCATAGATTTGGTCTTCACTTCTCACATTTATTATCAACACTTCATCACACTTGACTTTTTCATAAGTCCCATAGGAAATTGTATGTTGCACTTATAATTGATGATGAACAATTATTACCCAATCGTTTGAAGATTAAAGATCAAGGTCCAGAGAGAAGATTCCACAAGCAATATCGTAGTTGTGGCCATACAATCCTGATTATCCTTGGACACGTGGACGTCTGTGTTCAGAACCCTTTGCTAAGACCGCATGGTTCTTCTAATAATTCCTTAGATAGTGTGGTCAAGATCAGACCTTTTTCTAATAAGGTTTTCTAGTTGTATAAGATCATAAGTAGAACCTAGGAACCCTGTCGACAATAAGAAAGCTTGGTGAGGTTCACGAATGCCACGTCTAAAGTTAGCGTCTCTTTAGAAAAATCCCAAAGTAGTACTTACAACGTCTTCATTCTTGTGCTTCAAGCATTTGAACTTGACTCTGGTCCCTTTAGCTCCTAGAGACATCATTAAGTGCTTTTAAGAAGTGTTTTTTCCAAAAAATTAAGTTTATTGTCAGACTCGCTCCAGATCAAATAGGAAAAAGAAACGTCAAAGTCCACTATCTGTCATCTTGCAAAAATAATGCTCCATTACACGAATCTAATCATTTTTTAAGTGTCATCTAACTGACAAACTATGTAAGACAACATAAAATGGCGTCGTTTCACGTTTGGTTTCACATATCGGTAATAGTCGGTAAATTAAGGAAAGTGCTAATTTAATAGCACTTATTTGAATCAGCGAAATATAGGTAATATAGTGAAACATGCATATATAAACTATCAAAATAACTAAATATCCATGAAACTAAATCTTTTAAAGACGTAAATTCAGTCATTATAGTGACTTGCAATATATCACATAAAAGAAATACAAATCGAAAGTCAGCAAACTTGCTCACGGCACTTTAAGACCCTACTACCGGCCAAGTGGCACCCTCATTGAATAAAAAATCGTAGCATAGCATAGCATAGAAAATAAATATTAAAGAATCCAACGTCACGTTTGTTACAAAGAGGATAAAGTATTTTTACGTTGTTAAAATAGGTCTCCGAATGTTTCGTATCCAAAGTACTTGCCTTAAGTGTCAGAAACGGCCGTTTTTGTGTGGCTAGCACACTACTTGGGCCCCCAACTACCTGCTGTCGGCCAGCGGCACACCGTGCCTTGGATCCCGCTACCCTCCGCGACTAGTCTCCCGATACACCGATATCAGCGCGAGCCCGGTTGGTCTGCCTGCAATGGAACAACTATTTCAACCCAACTCCTCTAAATAGGCTATACTGAGCATCGTACCGGAACACGGCCAGGCCGCTTGGCGGTTCGTCTTTGCCCTGTGGGTGGTCGTAAGCCATCGGTCAAAACTTACCACCAGTTAGTGTCACCTGATTAGCACCACCCTGGGACCACGTGTAGGGACTCAATGGGTATACTCATATATACGCGGGTGACTCGGCCCCCAAAAGTGTATGGTGGGTAATTTTTAATTTTTGAACAATGTACGTATATACGAGTATATACCCAGGCTTCGTAAATGTATGTTTTGAGCAAATGTGTTGAAAATGTATTTATTCCACGCGATATCTAATGGATTTTTAGGTTGGACAATAATAAATTTACCGTTCCGATTGCCACAGATTATGGACTTATTTCAAACATATATAACTTATTATGTTTTAAATAAAACAACTTTGGAAGGTATTGAAGAATACGCTGCCACTTTCAATAAACTATTCAAAACTATTTCAACAAAAACCTATGACGGTTTAGATCACAGGTCAGTGTTTTAATGTATCTATACCTTTTGCCACAGTTTCTGTTGTAAACCGTGTAAAGTTTAAAACAGATATTAATTTAATTTAAACACCACCTGTCGTGAAGATGGTACAGTTTGCAATTTTTTTGGCAAATATATCGCATTGTTAGAAAGGTTTATTAAATAGGAGAGTTAGGATTAAATAGGCTTTACAGTATCACAGTTCAAGACTGTGTCTTTCTAGCAGGACTCTACCCATAATTTTGTTTTTTTACCTAATTCCTTAAAACATCGTTTAAAGTTATAAATGATACTACGTTCAGTAGTAAAACTTTTTTTTAATATTAATTGTCCAAAAAAAAAACAAAGTTACTATCTTTTTTTAATTCGATTTGTTGAACAGGCGCCCCGACTTTGACAAGGACTACAAAATTTATAAAGACGCTGTTGCAAATCAGGAGTTGCTACTTGAAAATTTTATGATCAATGTAAGTATTGTAACTTGATATAAGTATACAATACTCTCAAAAGCAGTACCATCACCGGTAATTGTGCATTTTGCCAAACTTTGTTTTTACATACGATAAGTCGCTTGCGCGAGTTAGAAAAAGTAATTTTCATAAGTTTCACTCGTTCACTTCATAGTAAGTTAATGTATAGGTATTTAATTAGAGAGTGGCTCAGCTGCCGGCGGCATGTCCTGAATTGGCTGCTAGCGCCGGTACCTGAATTAGCTGCAAGCGCCGGCTCTTAATTGGCTGCCGGCGCTGACTTTGGAAAAAAAGCTGAAAATGGGGTTCGATTATAGAGTAGATAGGCAGGGTTACAGTCCAGTGCAATTAGTCATTAAAAATGACGGAACGTATGTACACTGGACAGCAAATAAACCGAGCCACCCGCTACCTAGGCACTCTAATTCGATTTTCTCAAAAACTAAAAAACCTACAATTATCAAAGTTGTACCTACAGAAAGTGCGTTTCATGGTGATTAAAATGAAAGGAAACTCATTGGGTTTAATCAATATTTTAATCAAGATTTTACAAAGAGTCGTTTTCCAGTCGTGACAATCGTTAGTAATGATAAAGTTAAAAAAAAAAAATTAAAGCCAAAAACAAAGATGAAATAAAAAAAAAAATTTTGATCAATATTCCGTATTTCCCCTTGCTCGGATAACTGCCAGCATCCTTGTATTCATCGACCTTACGAGCCTGACGATAAAATCTTGAGGAATTGTATTCCACTCCTCTTCAATTGCGATTCGCAGCTCTGGAAGCCTTGTTGGAACAGGTACCCGGGCTCGAACCCGACGTTTCAGCTCATCCCATAAGTGTTCTATCGGATTCAAGTCCGGGCTTCGAGCTGGCCAGTCCATCGTACGAATGCTGACGTCGCGTAGATACTGGGTCACCACGTGAGCAACATGAGGCCGTGCATTATCATGCATCAATTGCATATCCTGTCCGATATATCCTGCGTAAGGTACCACATGGTCTGCGAGGATTTCAGTAATGTAGCGATGAGAAGTCAGTCCACGTGTACGGCCCGTCGGTTCGATGAAACCATCGCCCCAGACCATTACAGATCCTCCTCCATAAGCAACAGTTTCCTCGATGCAACACTGAGAATAACGTTCTCCAGGGCGACGATATACTCTCTGACGTCGATCACTTCCATGTAGACTCACCCTGGTCTCATCAGTGAAGAGTACATTACTCCACTGCTCTAATGTCCAATCCCTATGCTCTCGAGCAAATTCAAGTCGTGCTCGACGGTGCGCTACCGTTAATGCTGGGCCTGTTGCAGCTCTTTTTGGGGTCAGGTTCCGTTCAGCAAGTCTTCTGACGGTATCTGAACTTATGACCACTTGGCGTTCGTCACGCAGACTTTGTTGGACTTGAACTGCGTTGAGGTGGCGATTTCGCAGAACAGTAAGGTGGATATAACGATCATCTGCTGCTGATGTAGCCCTAGGTCTGCCCGTACCTGGACGGCGATCGAATGCTCCAATCTCTAGGTATCGTCTGTAAACTCGTTGCACCGAAGATCTGCTGATTCGAAGCCTTCGAGCGACTTCACGTTGCGCAATGCCTGCTTGAAGTAATGCTACAGCTTGAGCTGCTTCCTGAGGTGTTGTATCCATTATTAATCGAAAAAAGTAGCAAAAACACACGCGTCTGAGCAAACGATGGACAAAAACTAAAGAAATGATAAGAAATATCCGACTACCCTCATTGTAGGGAAAAAGAACGCTAATTTCAAACTCTGGTGAAAACAGAGCAAATCGTTAGCATTGTGTTTGTTGCTTGATTACAATGTGAGTTGACGGTACTTTCGAATTAATTTGTAGTCATTTTAATCACCATGAAACGCACTTTTTGTAGGTATAACTTTGATAGTTGTAAGTTTTATACTTTTTGAGAAAATCGAATCAGAGTTCCTAGGTAGCGGGTGGCTCGGTTTATTTGCTGACCAGTGTATAATGAATGGATTTTAATGTTTTTTGTTTGGATTTTTAATACTATAAACTAAAATGTTTTTAAAATTACCGCAATTTTTAAAATCCGTCAATTAAATTTTAATTTCTTACTATACAGAGTGGAAAATTTCAGCGGGTCAGTAAGGGGAACTACTACCTTAACCGTTGCTACATGAAAAGAGTTCTAAAAGAGACTGTCCATAATTTTTCGTGAAATTTTGATCCCCTTACTCAGCTTAAAAAAAAATTACAGTTAGCAAGAAAATGGCCATTTTACACAAAATATTTTTTTGATGCCAATTGATCCTGTTTCTAATACTGATCAAAAACTTCTACAGGACCAACCCAGGTTGGAGTACTAAAACCGTCAGATATTGCAAAAAAAACTTTTCCCATACACTTTGTATGAAAATACAGGTATTTTTTTTAGGTTGTTCCCAGAGGTCCACGATTCTATTGTCCTTCTTTTTCCACCCAGTCCATGACAAAATTTAATAAAGTTTTAAATGTGAATATGAATTCCCAACATGAATTCCCAATATGAATTCCCATGACATTTTTCAAAAGTACAGCTAGTAAAAAGTATTTGTTGTAAGAAAGAAGAATATTTGAAGCTGACTTGTTGACTGGTTTTATGATTGTGCTGGAAAATGGCCAAGCGGTCTTTATTATAATATATACCTTAATCTATGGCAATCAACTTACAGGATGCCTTGCGATGACTCGACTATATATTATATTTATTGTAGATAAAGATCAATGACAATAGGGTATTACACCCATTTTTGAAAAGTGTCTCAATTAGATTCTATAAACGAATAAAAAAAAACAGAAAATTTATATTCAATCAATAAGTGCCATAAAAAAGCATTTAAATTTTACATTTTCAAATTTCGCGCGTAATTTGACGAAAACGCTGGACGCAGTGGACGCCATACTGCTCTACGGTTATGACGTCAGTTGGCTATGTAAATAAAAGTACATAGCATAGATACGCTGATCAGTTGACAGTTGACATTTTATAGTTTACATAGCCGTATAACATGGTGGTTACTATTCCATGGTGTTAAAAGACAGATTAAAAAAACTGAAAACTTTGAATTTAATTTTAAAATTTATTTTGTTATTTTATGAACTAAAACTAACATTTTCCGACTGCTTTTTGCCTAAGCTATCTCAATAATATATTTTTAGTTTGTTTCTCAAGAGTAAAATACCCTATTGACTAAATAAAATAGTGTATCAATTTGCGCTTTCACCAAATAAACTGGAGACGACTTATGAGATATTATTAAACTTACTAAAACTAACTAAACTAACTAACTAAACTAACTCAATCAAGCAAAATTTACAAAGTTGGAAACCACGCAAAGTCATTGCGGATTTCGAATTAGCGATAATAAATGTTATCCAAACATGTTTAAATTTAACTGTTTGGATAACATTTATTATCTGTAATTTTAATTTTAGACTGGTTTTACAGAAACACGCAAAAAACCTAAAAAGATCACGTAAACAGATGTGTTGCCTTGGCTTATTTACCATTGAATGATGTTAAAGATGGTTGGTTGGCCATTATGGAAATAGCGCCAGAAAACGAAAAAAAATATGGGTTTCAACGATTAGTTTGTTGGTTTTTGGCTTACCAACCCTTCAATAATTGTGAAGGCGAAAGACACCAATCAATCTGCCTAGCGTTTTCCCAACTATCTTGGGGTCGGCTTCCAGTCTAACCGAATGCAGCTGAATTTCGATGATAGGATACGATACGATTGAAAATATAAAAAAAAAAATATAATAAATCAACTCGTACGTTTCAATAGTCATTCTAGATGTATACGAGATAAGATACCTACCTACAAAACGCGAAAACAACATTCCTCTAAAATAAAAAAAAATGTTTCATTAAAAAATGTAGGCAGTCATGAGGACTGCCGACAGAAGTGCAAAGTTCAAAGTTTTTAAAGAGGCATGTTGCGCGAGACTAGCGCGGCACGTTACATTGACACTTTTCTCATTTAGCATGTCGCATGTCGCGTCGAACCCGTAACTTATATGCACTTATAGGCACTACTACTACTACGTACAAAATGTTTGTAGATATTACCTACAAACATATAAAAAAAATCGTCTAATTGACAATCTCTTCCCCTTTTGGAAATCGATTAAAAAATTTATTTTTAAATATTTATATACGAGTATTAGTTCAAAACTAAATAAAAAAGTACAAAAATTAATAAACTTATTAAATAAAAAATTAAACACAATAATAAAAAATCGACTCCATAAATAAGAACAGGGTCATTTGTATTATACGAATAAAACCAAAGGAGGTTGTAATGCATTGTTCTTACACTAAAAAAGCGACCATTACAATTTTTTTTAGTAGCTGATTTTAATATGTATTCAACAAACCAAGACGTACAATGTTATTATGAATATTTTGTCACCTTCTGTGGGTTCCGCCAATGTAATAACATTCGGAATTGTAACAACCGTACTCTCGATTTGGTTCTTACTACTTTGCCTGAAGCCGATATTGTCGTAAACGAGGAACGTCGGGAGTGTTTATCATGTATAGACCCACAGCATCCGCCGCTGCGAATAAGTATAATTCGTGCCCGAGTCACGGCTAGCCCTGGCGGCCCTAGACCGCAGGCTTCTACCTCCCTACCGCGATGGAATTATAGCAAGGCGGATTTCCATTCTCTATATTTAGCACTTGCAGAGGTAGACTGGAGCGCCCTGTATGAAACGAGTAATGCCGACGAAGCATATAGGATTTTTTATGGCATATTTTACGGGATTTTAGATGATAGCACTCCAAGAAAGAGCTCCAAGGGTGGTTGTTCTCGTTATCGTTACCCAGAGTGGTTCACTGCTGACATTATTAGTCATATTAAACAGAAGGCTTTTTGGCACAAATCTTTTAAGAAGACTAGGTCAGACAGCGACTATATTAATTTTTCTTTCTTGCGTTCTGTTGTCAAAGTTATGATAAGTGCCGCGTACCGAGATTATCAGAACCGTATTGAGCAGGAATTCGTAAGAGAACCGAGGTCTTTTTGGGGTTTTATTGGGAGCAAGCGTTCGAAACGTAATAAAGTGAAAATAGCTGGGAATGGTGGGCCGATGCCAGAGCATGAGTGCGCTCAGGCGTTCGCTGACTACTTCCATTCGGTCTATGGGGCGGTGGCGCCGCGGTTGGATGCGGCTGCCGCTGGGCAGACGGCGCCCGAGCGCGGTGCTCGCGTTCACGTGGGGTAGCTGTCTCTCGGCGGGGTGAGTGCCGCGCTCGCGCGCCTCAAGCCCAAGCGTTCGGTTGGACCAGACGGGGTGCCCCCCTTCATTGTTAGGGATTGTAGGAATGTACTAGCTCGGCCGCTCATGCATCTGTTCAATAACTTCTTGCGTGAATGCTCGTATCCGGACGGCTGGAAATTGACTAGGGTTACTCCGGTACCAAAGGGTGCCCCAAGCTCAGACGTCAGTGGATATAGACCTGTAGCAGTACTATCACCATTTGCTAAAGTCTTCGAGTCTGTGTTGTGTTCATCTATCCACTCGCAAGTAGCCGCACAGCTCAACGACGCGCAGCATGGTTTTCGCGAGGGCCGCAGCACGAATTCGAATTTATTGTGTTTCGTAAACCAGGCCGCCACAGTACTGGACTCTGAGGCTGGTGCCCAACTGGACGTTGCTTACTTTGACTTCAGGAAGGCATTCGATAGTGTGGATAATGATATTCTTTTAAGTAAATTTGCGAGGGCTGGTTTCACCCCAGCCCTTCTAAAGTTCTTTTCCAGTTACTTGGGCAACCGCAGGCAAATGGTTGAATACGCAGGCTACACTTCAGACCCGTATTCTACCCTTACGGGGGTAAGTCAGGGGACGAATTTAGGACCCTTGGAATTTATTATAATGGTCAATGATCTTCCGGAGGTCGTTAAAGATGCTGGCTGCCTATTATTCGCTGACGATCTGAAGTTGTTCATGCGGATAACCAACGAGGCGCACTGTGACAAGCTTCAGCGTGACATCGATCGGGTGGTAGCGTGGAGTGTAGAGAACAAGTTGCACTTCAATGTGACAAAATGTAATATAATGTCTTACACGCGGGCCGTGCTACCCCGACGTCACGAATATAGTATCAGCGGTCACGTGATACCGCGGGTGGGGTCGGTGCGAGATCTTGGGGTCACCTTTTCTGAGGATCTGTCATTTCGAGCTCATGTTGTGCATGTGTGTAAAAAGGCCTTCAAAAATCTTGGGTTTGTCATGCGAGAAACCCGTGACTTCACTAACATGGCAGCAGTGAAATCACTTTATAACGCGTTGGTCCGAAGCAACTTGGAAACTAGTGCTATCATCTGGAATCCTTATGAAACTAAATATTCTCAGATGGTGGAGAAGATGCAGAACAAGTTTACACGGTACCTATACATGAGGCAATTTGGCATCTACCCGTTTTACCCACTTATGTACCCAACTCTCTTTGTAATAGGGATGGTTGGGTACTATAAGTTGGAAGTAAGGCGTAATCTTGCTCTAGCGAAATATGTTTTTATGGTTTTTCGTGGGATGCTTAATAATCCGCAAATTTTGGAATCGTTGGGATTGCTCGTTCCAAACAGTAAGCTACGGTTGGGACCGAGGGATAGCCTGTTTAAAACTCCGGTAGCCCGTACAAACGTATTAAAGTTTTCACCTGTGTGTCGGGCGGTTACTATTATGAATAGTATCTCTCAGCGTTTGGATATTTTTTCCTGCTCTTTGGCGGAATTCCAGAGGGTGACAATTAGTGTATTGTCTTCTAAGTAACTTGTACCGGTACCCTGAGCCACGGCTTAGGACTGGTCAATTATCATTATAGGACTACTTTTATTACATTGGGTTTACCTGTAAAAATAATTGTATGTGTACTAAATAAATAAATAAAAATAAATAAATAAATAAAATTTGTCGTATTATAATTGGATCGCTGAGTGAAGTTTTAAGACAACTTAAATCAAAATCGCATATTGCTTCCAGTATTTAGTCATAAATACATAAAAAAATGAGCGCTCAATTTGAATTTGAGCGCTCAATTTGAATTTGAGCGCTCATTTTATGCGGACGGTTTTGAGACGCTGAGTGTGTATCTTGGGTTTTTATATATCATTGTTATCTGTACATATTTTTAAAGTCAGTGATAGCGGAAGTTTTCCAAAGGTTAAATTTATAGTATAAGAAATTAAAAAAATCCGGAAACATCTAAATCCATTCACTATAGCTGGGTTTCGAGGTAAAAACCTAATTGCACTGGACTAGTAGGCATAATTAAAAAAAATTTAGTTTTTTTTTTTTTTAATTTAAAAAAATCCAAACCAATGATTTCCATATTCCAGTAATCACACATACACAATATTTAATAGCGTAAAGTAATACCCTAATAGGCTTAATTACGGTATTGCCTAACTCCTTTAATCAACCACTCTTTTAAATTTTTGAAGGCATCTTTAAATGCCCTTGCATTTAAAGATGGCCAAAACTTTACCTAAGGAGGTGTATGTGTATGCATGATTGATAAATTTTCCCTTATTTTCTATGTTCACAATAGGACATGTTATTGTTTATGTTTTGTTAAATATTGACTACATTTTCTTTAACTTCAGTAATATCTTCATGCATAATCTGGTGTTTATCAGCAGCTTGTTCTTCAGACATTTCTTTTTTACCTGACTACGCGACGCCATAATGTGAAAAAGAAAAATAAATAAGTCGACGAACTATTTTAAGTGGTGTTTCAAAATAAAGGGTTCGAGAAGGCGATTCCGAAAATATAACTCGCTAAAATGTAGAAAATAAAAAAGTTAAAGTTTTTCACAGTTAGTTTTTTTGATAATATTCATTTTTTTGCATTTTGCATGAAATCAATAATTGAACTAAAATAACTGGCACCAACCGTATCAGACTGCTTGAAAAGTGACTTGTTTGAAACTTTTTAGTTGTTTTTAATTTACAATCGGTTTTTTTGAAAATATTCATTTTTTGATTCATTATTATTATAGCTTCACTCGTCCCCGGTTCTTGTTCTATATCTTGTTCTAATTTGCTCTTCACTAACTTGTGCTTTACTAACTAGTTCTTCACTAATCTGCTCTCTTTTATTTTTTTATTTTATTTCGACTATTTCTCCTTGGCTCTAAAAAAACTTGAGTTTTCATGTCTTTGTTCATCTGGATCTTGAATGATTTCTGTGAGCTCACTTATTGTGTTAGAAAAGATGTTTTTTATTACAGATTCGTTTCCTTCAGATAATATTGATAATATTTTGTTTAAATGCTGCACTGGATGCGAGGGACTGAGCGAGAGGACTGCAATGGAAACGATGATGGATAAAATGCTTAATACCATTGTCCAGCTAGTCAGCAGTCTTTCCAAAAAAATATTGGATGCAACCTCCGAGTAATGACTTGGAACGCCAACGGCTTGACGGAAAGACGTTAAGAATTAGAAGCCTTCCTACAAACAGAGCTGATAGACATAGCCCTTATATCTGAAACAAGGTTTACGGCTAAATCTCATGTTGCTTTTAAAAATTATGTGTGTACGGTACACACAACGAATCATCCATCTGGAAACAGTCATGGAGGAACAGCAATTGTTATTAAAAATAATATCAAGCACTATCCGCTGGAGGAATTTCGCACAGAAAAAAATCAGGCAACCTCTATTAAGCTCACAGACAACAATACCGAAACGGTAATATCTGCAGTTTATTGTCCTCTTAGGCACACAATATCTGAAGGAGATTTTGAAAACTTCTTTGCTAAAATGGGTCCCAGATTTATCTGTGTTGGCGACTGGAACTCCAAGCATACACACTGGGGCTCCCGACTTGTTAACCCAAAGGGGTAGGCAACTTCTACGAATAACAGAAAGAATGAAACTTGAAAGGCTTTCCAATAGCAAACTTACTTACTGGCCAACTGACAGAAATAAGATGCCTGATTTACTGGAGTTTTTTATTACAAATAAGTTGACAGGAACTACACTAAAATGGAATCGTGTGTCGACTTAAGCTCGGACCACACCCCAGTTATTCTCAACATCAGTACAAAGGTGACACTAATTGAGCCCTCTACACGAATATACCATCTGAAAAACACAAATTGGGAAAAATATCGAAGCGTCATTGCCACAGAAGCAAAGCTGCATAAAATGATCCTAACGGTTGAAGACCTAGAAAAGCCGTCGAGGAATTAAACACTATCACTCATAGAGCCGCCAACAAAACAACACCTGAAAGCAAAGGAAACCCCCTAAAACATAATGTATACCCAAAGAACATCAAAGACGAAATAAACGAAAAAGAAGACTTAGAAAACTTGGCATACCACTAGGTACCCGAGAGACAAAACATTATTTAATAAATGTTTTGAAGAATTAAAAAGCCTCATAGAAATGTTAAATAACAACAATCTCCAGAACTACCTGTCAACACTATCTCCCACAACAGAAACGAATTATTCGCTGTGGAAAGCAACCAAAAAATTAAAGAAACCTAAAGCTCAAATAACTCGACCTATTAGGGATAAGATGGAGGGTGGGCAAGATCTGATAAGGAGAAAGCCAATGCCTTTGCTGACCATCTAAGCGCTGTCTACCAACCATTCTCGGAGTCTGACCAGAAATACACAACAGAAATAAAAGAGTACCTTACTTAATACACCTCTGCAAATGTGCCTTCCATTAAAAAGCGTAAATCCTGCAGAGATTTTGAGAGAAATAAGAAATCTCAAGGAAGGAAAAACACCTGGTTCGATCTTGTCGACGCAACCCTCTTGAAACATCTTCCACACAATGGAATCATGAGCCTAGTTAAGATCTTCAATACTTGCATTAGGCTGGAAAATTTTCCAGGACAATGGAAAATTGCTCAAGTCGTTATGGTGCCAAAACCAGGCAAACCACCACAAGAAAGGACTTCGTATAGACCTATGAGCCTCCTACTTGTAATTGGTAAGCTAATGGAAAAACTCGTTTTAAATAGAATGAAAGAACACCTAAAAGACATAATCCCCAGCCATCAATTTGGATTCCGAGAAGAACATGGTACAATTGAACAAGTACATCGCACCGTAGACGTTATCAGTGGATATCCATGCCTTTTTTTTTTTTTGGTGGTGGGATATTATCCTATGACATCTCCCGCGGTGGAGCGGGAGGGCGTGTCAGACTCTTACTGACTTAAACCCACCCCTGCCCTGAGTGCCCAGGGACACGGTAACTGTTTCGAATTTATCCACAACTCCTGGGCAGGCATCGGCCATGACGGGCCCCGTCATGGTTTGCTGACAACTCTTTGAGGCGCGCGTGGAATACTACGCGCCGTCAACTCTCGGGCCTGGTGCTGATCGGACGGCGAGCTACCCACTACTCGTCGTTCGCAGGCCCGGGTCTACGGTGGTCGGAGATCGTCTCGCGACGTCCTCCGCCCATGGCGTCTCCTGCGGCGGCTGCTGCTGAGGGCGTGAGGGCGACTCTGTTGTTGAGCCTCCCTCACCCATTCCGCCTCCTCTTTCGCGAGCATTACTGCTTCACAGAAGGAGGAGACTTCTTCCAATTCCCTCTCGCTACGTAGAATAGAATACAATAGAATACACAAACAAAACAAACAAACATAAAAAACAAACATTATCAAACCCACCCTAAAAACAAACGAATTTGGACCCTCTGTATGTAACATCAAGGTTTATTCAAGTTATATGAGCTTATCAGACAAGTGCTCGAGGATTTGATGAACAAATACAATAATAATATAGATACGCAAATTTGATCTTTAAAACGTTAGCATTAGGTTATATTTTATAACTATTTTTTATAATATGATGTGTTTTTTTTTTTTTTTTTTTGGGGTGTGGGAAATCATCTTATGACTCTTTCCGCTCTGGGGTGGAGCGGAAGGGCGTGTCAGACTCTTACTGACTAAAACCCACCCCTGTTCCTCCCTGCCCTACGCGCCCGGGGGCGAGGTAACTCTTTCGAATTTATCCTCCACCCCCGGGCAGGCACTGGCCGTGGCAGGCCCCGTCCTTTGCTGACAACTCTTTGAGGCGCGCGTGGAACACTACGCGCCGTCGACTCTCGGGCCTGGTGCTGATCGGACGGCGAGTTACCCGCTACTCGCCGTCCGCAGGCCCGGGTCTACGGTGGCCGGAGATCGTCTCGCAGCCCCCGGCGTCTCCTGCGACGGCTGCTGCTGGAGGCGCTAGGGCGACTCGGTCTCTGTTGAGTCTCCCTAACGTGTGCCGCCTCCCTCTTCGCGAGCATTACTGCTTCGCAGAAGTTGGAGACGGCCCCCCATTCCCTCTCACTCCGTACCATGGCCTGAACCAGGGCACGGCGCGAGAGGTCGCTGCCGCCTATCGCATCCACGAGGACACGGCGGTGTTCTGCCCAGGCGGGGCAAACCTCCACCGTATGCTCCACCGTGTCCACGGGGCGATCCTCACAGTGGAAACACGCAGGGGTCACCTCCGCCTTAATCCGACACAGGTACCTCCCGAAACAGCCATGTCCGGTGAGCACCTGCGTCAGGCGGAAGGTGAGGGCGCCATGGCGCCTCTCCAGCCACTCCTCAAAGAGGGGCACTACCGCCTCGATGGTGGCGTGCCCAGCGCTGGGTTGCGACAGTCGCTCTCTCCATGTCACCATGAGATCCTGCCGGAGCTCTGTCCGCCGAGCCGCGAGTTGTCGCGGCAGCGGAGTTTCGCCCCGGCGTTTAGCCTCCTCGCGCCACTCGTACAGGTGCGCGAGGATTTTTGCCTCCAGATCCCACGGTGACAGTCCGGCAAGGAGGCTCGCCGCCTCACGGGAGATCGTGCAGTATCCGCGGATGATGCGGATGGCCATGACCCTCTGGGCCGCGTTCATTTGGCGCGTTGACCGCTGCGTCAACGAACGCGCCCACACCGGTGCCCCGTAGAGGGCCATGGACCGCACAATCCCCGCGTAGAGCCTCCGGCAGGAGGCGTTTGGCCCCTTCAGATTGGGTAGGAGCCGCTTTAAGGCGGCCCCGGCCCTGTCCAGTCTGGGAGCCAAACGTCGAAAATGCTCGACGAAGTTACACCGGCTGTCGAGGACGAGTCCCAGGTACTTCATCGTACCCTCGACGCCGATGCGAACCCCTCCTACCGTGATCTGGGAACCCGCCGGTGGCTCGTTCCGATAGCCATGAAAGCACATGGCCTCGGACTTGTGCAATGCCACCTCGAGTCCCAGTTGCCGGATCCTCCCTATGACTGTCGCAACCCCGCGTGTCATACGGTCGGCCGCCGCCTCGTGCGACCACCCCTGCGCTAAGACTAGCGTGTCGTCAGCGTAGCACACTACGCTGACGCCAATGGGGAGGTCGCAGCGCAGCACCCAGTCGTATCCGATGTTCCACAAAGGCGGCCCCAGGACCGATCCCTGTGGAACACCGCACGACATCTCTCGCCGGTTCCATTCTCCCTGATGACCGGGGTAGATGACGGCTCTGTCCGTCAAATACGCCTCGACTACGCGACGGAGGTAGGGCGGCACCCGGTGATACCGGAGTGCCTCCACTATGCAACTCCAGGGCAGGGTGTTGAAGGCATTGGAGATGTCCAAAGACACCGCCAAGACGACCCTGCCCCAGGCAACTGCCTACCCCGTCGTGAGGGCTCGTACGCGCATGATGGCGTCCACCGTGGAGCGCCCCCTGCGGAAGCCGTACTGGCTCTCCGCCAGATCCGGCCCCACCCGCACCATCTGCCCGACGAGGCGGTCTGCAATTACTCTTTCAAAGAGCTTGCCCACCTCGTCGAGCAGCACAATGGGCCGGTAAGCGGACGGAGAGTCCGCAGGGCGCCCCACCTTCTTGATCAGGACCAGCTTCCCCGTCTTCCACCGACGTGGAAACTGGCCCCTCTCCAAGCATGCGCTTAAAAGCCCCCTGAGTCGAGGCCCGAGAGCCTCTTGCAAGGCCAGGACCCAGGCTTTCCCATGAAAGCCATCGGGTCCTGGGGCGGTGCTTTTGGCGTTCAGCCTACGCACCGCCGCTCTCAGCTCTACCTCGGTCACTTCGGGAATGTCGTCGTCGTCGGGTTGGTCCGCGTCAGGTACCGCAGGAGGCGGAGCCATAGGCGGAGGGGTATGTTCCCCTCGCGAGGGGAACAGAGCGCTCACCACGCCCTCCACGAGCTGCGGCCGGAGACTCTGCGTCAGCGGGGGGGCCCATGGGCGGAGTTTCTGCCGCACCGCTTTGTACGGGCGCCCCCACGGGTCTCTGTTGAGAGCCTCCAGCGACTCCTCGCGGGCCGATTTCTTGGCCCGCAAGATCTCCGCTCGGAGGGCGGTCCTCGCCGCTCTGTACCCCTCGTATAGCTCCGCCTCGACGGCTTCCGTTTCCGGCGTGCGGTTACGGAGCCGCCTGCGATACCTGGTGTACCGGCGTCGCGCGGCAATACACGCTTGGCGTAAAGCCGTAAGCGCCGCCGACCACCAGTACACTTGGCGCCGAGCACAAGGCCGGACCCGGGGCATTGCCACGTCACAAATCTCGGACATGGCCTCCTGGAACCACTCTGCCTCGTCGTTTATGTCGGCAGGCCTGTCCGGTGATGTCACCCAGGCCTGCACGATCGAGGCTTCCAGGAGTAGCTCCCGGTCCAGCTGCTTCAGCGACCAACGCGGACCACTCGGGGTCTGTCGGACCGGCGCGCTGGAGGTCTGGGCGGAGACGTCAAACCGGATATACCGATGATCGGAATGCGTCTCCACCTCCTCCATGACGTGCCAGTCAACTACGCACGGTGACAGGGCGGGGCTGGCGAACGAGATATCCACCACCGATTCGCCCTGCCACCGCACGCACGTGGGGACAGAACCCCGGTTCAGGACGACCAGGTCTGTCTCCAGAGCCCAGACCTCCACCATCCTGCCCCGCGCATCCGTGTACCGGGAACCCCAAGCCAAGTTCTTGGCATTGAAGTCCCCGAGGACGAGCACGGGGAGGGAACGGTACCCGACGACGACGACGTCTCTCAACTCCGCGAGAGAGATTTGGAACTCGGAATATGATATGTGTAATAGCTTATTTTAATGATTGAGTTCAAGTAATTCTGGTCTCGTGGTCTGTGTATAAGACTGAGAGAAACAAGTTTCGAGATCAAATCCTGCGACAAAGATATTGTTTTGCTTTCAATATAAAATTTATATTCCAATACTATTTCTTGTATTATTGTAAAGAACTACAGACTATACATAAACTTTTTAAAATGGTAATATTTTCTCATAACTTGTAATAAGTGGGTAGTTGAAAAATCAATATTCGTATTCATTATAAAGAACTGTGAACTTAAAGTTTTTTAAATTACCCACCCGTTTACAAGATAAGTTATTAGGTGAAAATCATATTGGTCGTTCTTTAACATTGCAAGCAATATTGTAGAAATGAAAAGAAATTAAAAAAGAAACTGATGTATAGGTGGACTGTGTTTATATGAACCCCTCCTACCGTTATCATCAGTGGATGCCTTGAGAATCGACTGTACTGCTCTGCTGTCTTTTTAGACATAAGTCAAGCCTTTGACAAAGTCTGGCAGGATGGACTAGCATACAAACTTAAAAAGTCTCTTACACATTCATACTACGACTTACTATTATCGTATCTAAACCGAAGAAGCTTTCAAGTTAAATATAATAGTGAATATTCTGCCCTACATGAGATATGCTCAGGCGTCCCTCAGGGGAGCACATAGGGCCCGGTTGTATACCTGATTTACACTGTGGACCTCTCAACTGATGGGACACAATAACTGCGACTTACGCCAACGACACTGCTGTCCTGTCAGTACATTCCAACCCAGAAACCGCTGCATATCAACTAGAAAACCATCTGAACGGAATAGAGAAGTAGTTCAAACAGTGCAGAATAAAAGCTAACCAAAGCAAGTCCACTCATGTAACTTCCACACTTGAAACCTGCCCGCCAGCAAAATTATACAACGAAGACATCCCACAGGAAGAACACGCAAAATACTTGGGTCTATACTTTTTTTTTTGTGGGGTGGGAAAACATCCAATGACTTCTCCCGCTCTGGGTGGAGCGGGAGGGCGTGTCAGACTCCTGAGTGCCGAGGAATGCGGTAACTCATTTTCAGAATTTATCCGCTACCCCAAGGCATGCAGGCACCGGCCACGATGGGCCTATACTTGGTTCGGAGATTAACTTGGCAGAAGCATATCTGGACCAAGCGTAACAACTTGATAACAAACTCCGCAGTAAATACTGGCTAACAGGTCGCCACTCCAATCTTAGCAACGAGAGCAGAATGATGGTTTACAAAGCCATGATAACACCAATCTGGACATATGGTATTCAACTATGGGGCACAGCAAGCAATAGCAACATCGAAATTTTCGAAAGATTTCAGAGCAAAGCACTGCGAAACATATTTAATATATCCCAAAGTATAAGCAACAAATACATGTACCTAGACCTCAAGATACGAACAGTAAAGCAAGAAATAAGTCAACATAGCTTAAGATATCAGAAGAGACTTGCACAACATACAAATGAGCTAGCACTGAGTGCAATAGGAGGACAACAGCACATGAGGCTGAAGAGATATGACATCCCAAGTCTCAGTACCAGGTTCGCATAGAGAAATGAGAGTTACCCTAATCACTCAATGGAAGTACTCTCATTATTATAAATAACAAAAACAGACTGGAAGTTGGTCAACCCAGTGGCTTATTGTTCTAGGACAGATTGCCACTGTGCAGAAAAACAAAAAAAAAGGCTGCACTGCTTAGCTTGGCCATATTTTTTCTTGGTCATCAATTATTTTAATTTTATGGTGACTTGTTATAGCTTATAACTTGTTATAACTATCCAGACAAGCTTGATTCGTTTAAAAACAATGATAAAAGTTGTCTGCATTTATATAAATGCCACATTTCTATTTTCATAGATTAACAAAAGTAGGTAGTATTCAAAGCGGATTAGGTACAAATACAGAACGGAACAGCTGATTTTTAGTTCATATTTCAGAGTCCGTCCCCTAGTGACTAGAGGATGAACTCTGCAATATGAACAACGGCTAGGGCCTACTCAAAATTAAATTGTTTATGTTCATCGGTACTTTCACTCCCTGAAATTTTGCCAGTGAAATTACTCACTCTGTAGTTTGGTTGCCAGTAATAATATTGTACGTTTTCTAGAGCGTCAATAAATGCCCAACAACGGAAATAGCATTGCATCTTTTGATACGCTTTGAGAAACTGAAGTTGGACTGCTTGTACCTCGAGGATCAATACTATGATTTAATTACTAAATACACATCTGAAATAGAATCATTACGAGACAGGTAAGTAATGTTATCACAATAACCAAATCTTTCTCTCAAGTTTATTTTATGTTTTGTGTGAGTGACTCAATTGTAAATAGGCCAGGACCCGAAGCCATTGAAAATGGTAAAAAGTGAAAAAAAAATTGAACAGGATGACACCCATTGCAAAAGGAAGAAAATATAAAAAAAATTAGAAAAAATAATTTACGGGCATTTTGAGGTCAGGATAGGTTGAACTTTAAAGGGTGAAAAACGGATTATCGCGATTTCCGGTAAAACTACAACTCCTATCCAAAAAATTTAAATGGCAAAGTTGTAGGTAATTAAAAGATCTACAACTTTTGTATTTACACTTTTTTTACACAACCTAAAAATATCTGTGAAAAATCAAAGTAACCAACTTTTTGGTTTCTTATTATCTCCCACAAAAAAAAAAAAACACGAAAATTGATGACAACTTGTAACAAGGCAGTGTTACAGCCTCGTCTGTTTACTGACGTCCATTCCAAATTACGTTCTTTCTTACCTAGTTTTTAATCAAATTCAAATATTCCTTGTCTTCTCTGTCTAGACTCTTGTTTTTCATTTTTAAAATCAGTTTGAATTCAGCTGCCGAGCTGGAAGCTTCCCTATATCATTGTAATTTTCTTCAGCAACTGACAGTTTTTTTTTTATGTTTGATAGGCTCGCGTTTGACCACTATCTCACCTGATGGTAAGCGATGATGTGGTCGAAGATGGAGCACGCTTGCCTAGAAGTAACCTATTCACTCTTGACTTAAAGACTCCCAGGTTGTATCTTACAGGAAACACAGACTCCGGTAGAGAATTCCACTCTCTAGCTGTACGTGCAATGAATGTTTCTCAAAACGCTTTGTGCGTATGGATGGAATGTCCACCATGAACCGGTGGCACTTCGCCGTACGTCTTGTGGTCCTTAGATGAAACGGGCTTGGCGGAATCAAATCATGCAATTCCGTCGCACACTCCCCAAAATGTAATCGATAGAAAACCGACAGGCTAGCAACTCGGCGTCTATGTTCAAGACTTTGGAGTTTTGACTCAACGAGTCTATCATTGCCGATGATCCTCTTGGCTCGTTTCTCAATTGACTCAAGGGCATCAAGCTGGTATCTTGCAGATCCGTCCCAAAGATGAGAGCAGTACTCCATACACGATCGGACTTGCGCTTGATAGAGTTGGAGCAGCTGTTCCGGCGTGAAGTATCGTCTCACCTTTGCGAGGACCCCCAACTTTTTGGCAGCCACTTGAGCCTTAGCCTCTATGAAGGGACCAAAATTGAGGGTAGATGTTAAAGTAACACCAAGAAGATCAAGTCGGTCGGTTATCGGCACGGTTACACCTCGGAAAGATGGAGCCGGGTGAAATTGGCTCCTTTTAGCAGAAAAAAGACACGCCTGGGTCTTAGCAGCATTGAACTTAACCAGATTGGCATCGCCCCATTCTGAGACAGCCTGCAAGGACAAGTTCAAGCGCCCAACCATAGCCTCTCGGAGAGACCGGACCTGAGACCCACTAACTCGTGCGTCTGGCACGTATCTCTCGGCAACAGTGCTGTCGTCTGCATACCCAAATGTACCGGGTTTTAGCAGATCGTTAATATGCAGCAAAAACAATGTTGCCGAGATCACCGACCCCTGAGGAACACCGGCATTAATAGCCAGCAGTCCGGACGAGCAGCCATCTATGACTACTCGGATAGACCGATCCCTCAGGAAATCTGCTATCCAATCACACAATCCAGCGGGCAGACCGAAGGAAGGTCGAAGGCCTTCGAGATATCAAGGGAGACCGCAAGGGCTTCCCCTTGTTTGTCGATGGCCTCACTCCAGATGTGACAGTTACCAGTTTGCAAGAGTTAAGAGGTTTCTAGAATAGTGAAGTGCACTTTTTATAACCAGGCAGATTCAGTCGTGTGTCCTGGCAATAATACAATTTATACCTTTACCTACAGTGTATGGTGTACGTACGATTAATGAGTGCTTCTTATAATGTAAATATACGTCTTAATTCGCCATGTGTTTATCTTCATCCAACTCTTCCTTCCAAGGACTGGCCCAAAATTGCAGAAGACCGGGAAAAGTGGAAGGAGGGAAGGGAGGCCTTTGCCGTGCAGTAGGACAGCACAGGCTCATAATAATAATAAGTGTTCGGATGCTCTGTTTGTTTCAGGTGCTTGAGCCAGCCGTCAACGTTTCGGCCCAACGAGTTTCGGATCAAGTGCGGGGGTCATCCAGCGTAATCATATGTTGGATGATACTGTACTTGATCGCCTCCGATCTGAAATGGGTAGCCATGTCAATGCCCCTCCGTCGCAGACTGTGGTACCAGTGGTGGTACCACCGTCGAACCATATTCCCAGCCACGCTGACGACGAGTGTAATGACATGGTTACAAACGTAAGAAACCAGGACAATGATGAATTGAGGAGTGCTTTGGAGTGTCGAACTTAGGCCACGCTTACCACGTTTGCCCATGCATAATAAGAATAGGGCGCTGGTGGCTGCTCTGGATTCGCAGTTGTCAAATTATTTTGATGACAGATACAGATGACAGTATCGAGTGTGTATTAGTGAGGTCTTCGCAGACCTCACTAATATACATTCGATACTGTACTGCGCGGCTGTAGCGGCATGTCGTGTAGCTCACGTCAAATTTCCTAATGACAGAGCTACATGACCGAAGCCAGCCGTGCCGGCTTGGCAGTGCAGGTTCGAGCGTCGTATTGGTGGGGCCATAGCACTCATAGGCAAACTAATCTGCTTCAGGGAGGGTAACACTCGCCCAAGAGTGATGCGCTTTGTAAGACGGGCGTTTTCGGGGACTGATAAGTCCCCGAGACTATTAGTCCCGTGTCACAGAGCGCATCGACTTACTGAAGCAGAAAGTATATGCATGGGCAAACCGTATTCGCAGGTATAAGTGGCGAGTGGAACGGTACACCCAGAATCACACATTCCAAAATAATGAAAGGACCGGACCAAGGTGAGACTAATACGCACCTGCTGGATGATGACGCCATATACTCGTTCTGTCGTAGCATCTGGTCGGTGCCTGTCTGTCATACCGAGGGCGATTGGATTCGGGATGTTGAGCGCGCGTGCGATCCAATACCAGGAATGGGGGCAATTATCATCAGCCCCCAAGATGTAGCTCGTGCAGTCCGTCCGTTAGCTAACTGGAAATCTCCAGGGCCGGACGGGCTGCACCACTTCTGGATGATTTATAAGGTCGCATGCCCGCTTTATATCTCAGATCTAGTCTGCCTTAGAGTCAGGGACGCTGTCCCAATTTCTAACTACAGGAATAACCCACCTGCTCCATAAATCAGGTAGTACTGCGGAACCTAAAAATTATAGACCGATCACGTGCTTACCGACGGTCTATAAGGTTCTTACATCCATTTTGAGAGCTAAGATTAACGCACATATAGATAGTAACTGTATCATGCCTGCCTCTCAAAATGGATGTAGGAATGGGTCCCGCGGTACTAAGGAGCTACAAGGTTCTCGTCATAGATATGACCATTAGCCAACAAGTTCGGCGTTTCCGAAAGGATCTGTCGACATGTTGGATAGACTATAAGAAGACCTATGACTCAGTTCCTTATACAAGGCTCATAAAGGTGCTAGAATTGTATAAAGTTGATGCAACGCTACGCACCTTCCTGATGTCATGTATGGGGCAATGGAGGACGGTCCTTCGCTATCCAGGATGTCGACAAATCCAGAGGAATAGCGAACCAATAAGGATCGAGCGGGGTATATTCCAGGGTGACAGTTAGAGTCCGCTTTGGTTTTGCCTGGCCTTGAATCCTCTAAGCACACTGCTGGAGAATTCAGGGCTAGGCTATCGGTTGAAAAGAGGTGGTCAGGCTATATCTCACCTCCTTTACATGCATGACTTGAAACTTACCCCCAGCAATCTGCAACTGATGGAGCTACTGAAGGTAACTGAAACCTTTAGTAGTGCCATCAGGATGGAGTTTGGTGTGGACAAATGTGCGGTCATGCATGTAAAGCAAGGGGAGATTGTGGAATCCGTGGGAACTCAACTCTCGGATTCCATAAACCTGAGATCCCTCTCTCCAACCGAAACCTACTCGTATAAGTATTTGGGTATGTCGGAAGCGTTAGGTATCAATGTTACTGACATGAAACAATCGTTGAAGGAGCGCTTCTTTGGCCGCCTGAAGAAGGTATTTAATAGCCTTCTATCGCGCGGAAACAAGGTGCGCGCCTTCAACGGTTGGGTTATTATAGATACGTATTGATGTACTCTTTCGGCGTACTCAAATGGACTCAAACAGAACTTGAAGCCCTGGATAGGCGTGTTCGTACACTGCTGACTGCATTTCGTATGCATCACCCACGTTCGTCGGTGATGAGACTGTATATCCCGCGGAAGTGTGGAGGCCGAGGCTTTTTAAATGCTAAGACCCTCCACAACCGCGAGGTATGTAGTCTGAGGAATATTGCCTAGCTGCTGACGTGGGTATGCATCGAGATATAGTGGCTGTGGACAAGGGCCTTACTCCACTCTCCTTGGCTGACGAGAACTGGCGCAAACCTCTAGTGCTTGACACTAACGATCGCAGAGAAGTATGGCAGAGCAAGGAACTGCACGGACACTTTTCCGGGCCCTGCATGGGCCCGGAAAAAAAACGACGAAACCAACTAACGTCCTACGGACGCTAGCTGGTCTACATCGCTGGCTGCGTGTCGGTAACCTCTTTGGGGTAACCGAAGGTTTTGTCTGTGCAATTATGGACGAAGTTATCATGACGAAAAACTACCGGAGATTTATTGTGAAAGATATAAGGTTGACATTTGTCGGGCATGTCACCGTCCGGGAGAATCAATTCGCCACATTGTCTCTGGTTGTTGTCGTCTAGCTAACGGAGAGTACTTGCATAGGCACACCCTTGTAGCCAGGATTATTCATCAGCAACTTGCTCTGAAATACTCTCTTGTAGAATCGGAAGTGCCGTACTATAGGTACGTGCCCGACCCAGTTCTCGATAATGGTCATATCATATTGTACTGGGATCGGTCCATCATCACTGATAGGACTGTTATAGCTAATAAGCCTGATATAGTGGTGGTGGACCGAATCGCGAGGCGTGCATTGATTGTTGACATAGCCGTCCCATATGATGAGAACCTCGTGAAAGCCGAGAAAGATAAACAAATCAAGTATATTGACTTGGTTCGCGAGATTGTCGACATGTGGGATGTGGACTCAGCGATCATTGTACCGATAGTCGCGTCAGCCAATGGCCTAATAGCCACGAGCCTCGACCAACACCCCAGGAGGCTCTCGTTAGGCGGCTGAATCGAGGACTTGATTCAGAAAGCAGTACATCTCCTTGTTTCCTTGGTTCCTCTCTCTGGAGCCCTGACCGCCGGTAGCTTGGACCCTGTTCGCGATACCGGTGGGATACTATTTTTAAGTTTTTTATTTTTATTTTTTTATTTAAAAACAACGTTGCCCTACACTAGGAATTACTCCTGTATCGTGGGTGCATTCACAAACATGAATACTCACATACACAAGACACCCAGACCCGGAACAACTATCTGTAGGTCATACAAATATTTGTTCCGTGCGGGAACTCAACTCTACCTAACTCTTCCTTCACCTCCTCATCGTGATTCCTCTACGGTCCTCCTCATCGTGTCACTCCTGCGTCCCTCCTCTACGTGACAAACTTACATTCTTATGTCCCAATCACGCTCTATTTTTTTTTTGATTCAAAAAATTAATTTTTTCACCTTATTTAATTTTATATCGAAAAAATAACTTATTTTCAATCGAAAAATCTTAAGTCAAAATGTTGATTTTTAGAAATGTTGGTGCTCTTTTTTTTCGTTGAAACCTGTACTTTCTGCTGATGTACAGTAAAATATACATTACTATGGAAAATTTTACAAAAAAAAAATGAAAAAACTCAATTTCTAAAAAAAAATTTAACCAACTTTTACAATTTTAATATATTTATAAATAAATTACACTTTAATTACTTACTCGAAAAAGATAAGATTTCATGTTACATTAATAAACTAAGAAATTCAAAATCGATGAAACATAGAGGTTGCTAAAAACATGCGAAAATCGTTACTTTTCTAAATATTAAGGATGATTGGAAGGGGGAATCTAAAAAATGTGACTGCTGTTGATTTATTAATTTTTTATAAGATTCATGGCAAAGAAAATCTTATAATATATAAATATATTTGTTAGGCATTTCAGTTGACCCGGGTCTGCGGACGCCGATTAGTGGGTAGCTCGCCGTCCGATCAGCACCAGGCCCGATAGTCGACGGCGCGTAGTGTTCCACACGCGCCTCAATGAGTTGTCAGCAAACCATGACGGGCCCGTTATGGCTGATGCCTGCCTCTGGGCAACCTCTGGGTTGTGGATAAAATCGAAACAGAGTTACCGCGCCCCTAGGCATTCAGGGCAGGGAAAGAACAGGGGTGGGATTTAGTTAGTAAGAGTCTGACACGCCCTCTCGCGTGAGATGTCATTGGATGATTTCCCATACCCAAAACTTAAAATTGTACGATTCAATTTAAATACTTATGAAGTATTTGATATCAGAGATAGATTCAAGATTCTTCCAGAGATCAAAATGGGAATGGGAGTCGGGCCTTTGGCTACAGGTACTACTTTGACCCAACATGTATGTATGTACTATGCTGAGTGACGCCACTTTCCAGATTCCACATGTTTGCGTCTGGGAGCTCCGAGTGGAGCTCCTCATCGTTGTCAATGCGGTGAAGCAGTCGACCGCCTCGGACACCATGGCCTATCTTGCGGTAGGAGCGCTGGTCGGATAGCACGGCACGCCAGCATAAATGACATCATCCGTCGGGCTCTTGTCACCAGCTGTTGTCACCTGTTGTCACTTGCCAGCTGTTTTAGAACCCAGTGTGTTTTTCAAACGTGACGATGGAAAGAGGCCAGATGGAATGACCATAATGCCTTATAAGTTGAGTAGGCCTTTGGTGTGGGATGCAGCATGTATCGACACCCTTGCGCCATCCCATCTTCTTAGCACGGCGAGCTGTGCTGGGGCGGCTGCTGCAGGTGCAGAAAACCTCAAACGGCGCAAATACTCGTATAACAACCTTATTGGGAGTTAAATGTTTGAGCCGTTTGGGGTTGAAACACTGAGGCCATAGGGTCCGAGTGCTCATCGAGTTTTTTGGCATATGAGCAAGCTGTTAGTCGACTCTTCACGTGACCAGAGGATGGGCTTTTCTTTGGCCAACGAATCAGCATATTGCTATACAAAGTGGCAATGCTGCTTGCGTTCTGGGGACTTTTTCCATTGACAGCGATGTGGATGAATTTTTTGATGCCCAATGAGTTGTTTTCATACGCATTTGTACATGTTAGGTATTATTATTAGTTTGTATATATCTTTTAAGTAATAAATTTTAAGTAATGTCAAATATTTAATTTCTACGTTCATTTTCAATACTTTCTCCAATGTTTTATAATCTAATTACTTATAATATTTTGAAACACATTTATCCCCTTATCTGGAATTCTAATCACTAATCCATCAGTTTTTGCATCTTTGATTTTTACTCGGGAATTTCCTAATTAAACATTACAACTAACGTAACATGAATTACACTTTAAGCTTCATGTACTTCATGCCCAAACTACAGGTTAATCTGTATCATTCAATTTAAATTTGGAGGTTATGTTATTAATGTTACTAATTTATGTTACTCATACTATCTATAAAAGAAAATATTAAAATTTTAATTTAGAGCTGGTTGATTAAGAATAAAATAGAGGTAAAATTTATCTAAGTTCTAAAAAAAAGTCTGAGACAGCATATGTCTATCTTTTATGGTTAACTCACTATTATCTTTTCTATGGTTTTTATTTATTACGTTAAGTTTAGTTCAGTAAAACTTAGTTTGTAGAGCGAATGGTGAAATCGGCCCTTAGATTTGTTTACATAGTTAGTTACAAGTGAAGCTAATAAAAGTGTGTTAAAAAGCAATTCTTCTCAGCAATTGCTTATAAAATACGTCAAGTGAGAGAGGCCAAAAAAGACTGTGTTTTTACTCACTTTATTTATATTAAATTGCTCACAATGTAAACATAGTTACAGACAACGCTTAACTTAATGAGTACATAGCCCTGTTTGGGCTCAGCAATTAACTTATGACTGATTATCCAATTTATAGGTACAATGAAGAAAAAGAGAATCCAGATATGCCAAAAAACATGCCACCTGTTGCCGGGCGAATTATGTGGATCAGATTTTATGATAAGAATATCAATATTCCTATGGACACATTTAAACAGCACCACGAAGTCATAACGCACATGGTATGTAGTGACTATCGAGAACACATCATAACCTTACACAAATACTTGTTTACCATGTTATATCTTCTATCTTAGTATTATTTTTTCAAAATTTTAATCTTATTATATTTATAAATAAAAAAAAATTGCAATAATGTTTGGGTTCGATGTAAGGTTCATACGTATAGGTACACATCAGTCATGTCAGCGTCAATCCGCCGCAAATCAATGTAATCGTATTTTGCATGTGAATGACTGAGACAAGCCGGTCGTGCGTAACTGACGTGTCTGCCCCCGGGTGGAGGATAAATTCGAAAGAGTTACCTCGCCCCCGGGCACGTAGGGCAGGGAGGAACAGGGGTGGGTTTTAGTCAGTTAGAGTCTGACACGCCCTTCCGCTCCACCCTAGCGGAAGAAGTCATAAGCTGATTTCCCACCCCCCAAAAAAAAAAAAAAACCGTTCGACTACGACTCATCCTACGACTTTTATAAATTATATTTTTTGACGTGACTGACCGGCGAGGTCGTGTCGTACGTAACTGACGTGTGACTGTTCGACAACGACCCCTCTTACAACTTTTATGAATTATATTTATTGACGTGACTGACCGGCGAGGTCGTGACGTACGTAACTTACTGACTGTTCGACTAGGTACGACCCCTCCTATGACTTTTATAAATTATTATCTGACCCAGCAAATGTTGTTCTGCCTTAAAAAAAAATCGGATAAAAAATGGGAGGTGGGGAGAGAGATTAAAAAAAAATATAATTTAAATCGGTCGAGCCGTTTCGGAGGAGTACAAACACTGTGACACGAGATTTTTATATATTAGATATTTTTTGATGTGACTGACCAGCGACTTGACAGTGACGAGAAAGTGTGTGTATAATGAACCTATTTCCTGCTTAATTATGATTCCCCAATACCTAAACAAATCTCTATTTTTTCCTTTAGTTTTTAGGGTTCCGTACCCAAAGGGTAATCAACGCGACCTTATTACTAAGACTCCGCAGTCCGTCTGTCTGTCAGCGGGCTGTATCTCTTGATCCGTAACAGGTAGACAGTTGAAATTTTCAGTGAATGTGTATTGCCGCTGTGCTGTTGCCGATAGAACCACAAATAATAAAAATAAATTAAAAATTAAAGGGGGCTCGCCTCGGAGCCCTTTTCAATTTTTAAAATTTTTAATTAAAAAAATTAATAATAAAATGAATTTTTAAAAATTAATAATTAATTGAAATTTTAATTAAAAAAACACGTTTCTAGAAACGTGTTTTTTTTCCGTTTATGGTACGGAAGCCTTCGTGTCCGACTCGCATTTGGTCGATTTTTGTTGCACTCACTGTCATTATCAGATTTAAATAGATAGTAAAATATTACAAAATGTTTTTCACACAAAACAATTTGAAAAATGAAAAAAAATTGTCCGCATGCCAGAGATTTTCAGAGTAAAAATTAAACAAATCATGTTTTTATGCCTAAGACAGACAATGGCGCGACAATGTTTTTATGAATAAGACCGTCATTGAACCCATAGATTTAAGTTAATTTATACAAGTTATTTGTTTTAAGAATAAGAATAATTTATTGTTAAAGAAATTACATTCAGTGCATTGATTACTGAAACTCACACTAGGATTCCCTGTGTCGTGAGTCCCAGGCTACTTCGTGCCGTTTACATTTTTATTGTTACACAAATAATTATTTCCGATACAATAAACTAAATCTAATCTAATCTGCTCGTTACATAAAAAATTAAAAAGAAATACACAAAGAACACAGTAGGTAACCTATGGTATGCATATCTGTGAATGTGGGTGTGTGTTGGGAGGTGAATTACGACAGTCGTGTTGGTGGGGGAGAGTGTGTTTGAATGTTATACCTGTTGTATATGGAAGTTTGTGTTATATAGTAATAAATATATAATTGTAAATATATAAATGTATATGTACCTAAGTATCTATCAAAGTGAGCTACGTGTTATTCTATTCTATTCTAATGGCATGCAATTAATAAAAGATTACACAGACCTACAAAGGACATTGAGCACTTTCTGACCCGCTTTTCGAAAAGTCGCGGACACCAATGAAATCTATGTAAGTTGTTTACATACTATACCTGCTGTAACACTGATTTTTTTTTCTCTCATTCATGGGAATGCTGAGAAAATGTATAAGTTGCGCATAGCACCCAGTTCGTTTCCGATGTTCCACAGAGACAGGAGTGCTTCCCCGATGCAACTCTAGGGCAGGGTGTTGAAGGCATTGGCGACGTCTAGAGACACCACCAAGATGACCTCACCCCGGTTCACTGCATCCCCCGTCACGAGGGCTCGCACGCACATGATGGCGTCTACCGTAAAGCGCCCCCTGCGGAAGCCAAACTGGCCCTCCACCAGATCCAGCCCCACCCGCACCAGCTGCCCGACGAGGCGGTCTTTCAAAGAGCTTACCCACCTCCTCGAGTCCGCAGGGTGCCCCCGGTTTCTTGATGAGGACCAAATGCCCTGTCTTCCAACGAAGTGGAAACTGGCCCCTCTCGAAACATGTGCTTAGAAGCCCCTTTGGTCAAGGCCCCAAGAGCCTCCAAGGCCAGGAACCAGGCTTTCCCTGGAAAGTCGTCAGTTGAGACTGGTCATCTCATCTCAACTGCCACTAGCTTATTTTAATCTTTATTTTTTTCCACTAGCTTATTTGATTCCACGTCAATGAGCATATTTTGCGTAATAAATATATATAATAAGAATTACCTATACAATTTCAACCAAGGACTGCAATTAACTTGCAGTCTGCTAGTGGCGTGTAACGTGTAAGGTACCTAAGCGAGGGAGGGGCGCACAGGTAGGAAGCAAAACTGTTTTTCTTTGTTATTGTGACTGTATCCGGCAGTTGGGACTCGAGGTGGCCCTGCAGAAGTCCGAGGCCATGTGTTTTCATTGACTGTCGCAAGTGTGTTTTTATTGACGGCGGTAAGGACCCTCTTTGTAGAGTGACTGGAGAGGTGCCACAGCGTCCTCGCCTTCCGCGTGACGCAGGTCTTCACCAGACGGCTGTTTCAGGAGGTTCCTGAGCCGTATAAGGCGGGAGGAAACGCCCGGGTGTCACCACTGTGTGGATCGCCCAGAGGACATAGTGGAGCATACGGTGGAGGCCCCGCTTGGGCAGAGTACCACCGTATCCTCGTGGAGGCGATCGGCGCAAGGCGCCTTCCGGCCACCGTAGGCACGGGCTTGCGGACGGCGAGTCATGGACAGCTCGCCGTCCGATAAGGACTAGGCCCGAGTCGACGCGTAGTGTTTCACGCGCGCCTCAAAAAGCTGCGCCAGGACCGATGCCAGCCTGGGTTGCGGATAAATTCAAAAGAGAGTTAACGCGGCCCTGACACAAGCAACTGAAGGAACAGGGGTGGGTTTTAGTCAGTAAGAGTCTGACACGCCCTTTCGCTCCACCCAGAGCGGGAAAAGTCATTGGATGATTTCCCAATTCCAAAAAAAAAGGTGTTCCATAAAGGATGATTCACGTTACACCGTGTCGCCACCGGGCTGTGCCCTGTCCGTGGCACGGACGGGGCACGGCCAGGGCTCGGCCCGGTGGCGACACGGTGTAACATGAACGTGTGCACCGGGCTCGGACGTGCCCCGGCCGTGCCCCGGCCGGGAAACAATTGCCGGTCAAACAATTGCACGGTCAAATATCTATAGTATACTTTTTGTATGAACTGATCCATGCTTGGCCGTGCCCCGGACGTGCCCCGGCCGTGCCTCGTACGTGCCCCGGCCGGGGCCCGGTGGCGGCACGGTGACAGCCCGGTGTAGCATGAATGACTAGCCCGGTGGACGTGCCCCGGCCGTGCCCCGGCCGGGGCACGGCCGAGGCTCGGTGGCCGCACGGTGTAACGTGAATCATCCTTAATTAGTGGATAACCTAGACTAACCCGTCAGCTCTTGCGCGTCCGGATCGGAGACGCGACAATAGGTTTATGTATTTCAATTATGTCTTTTATTCCAGTACCTGACGTACTCATCATTACGAACAACTATTACTATGGAAACAAACCTGAAATCGCGAAAAGGAATCACCTTTTTCCTACATTTTGACGAGTTAATGCGAACATAAATCTAAGGAACAGCTGATTCTTTCGCGATTTCATGTTTGGCCCCGTAGTAAAAGTTGTTCATATTGACCCCATAAGAGGTTATCCATTAATTACGGGACACTATCCATTAATAATATGAATGTCCAATAGTTCCGTGACTACATTAATTTTTATACAATAATGCAGAACAAAACAAAATACAGAATTATCCTTTTACAAACAAAAATATACTCAACTTTAACTAATTATATCTCGATACTCCCATGAGGCACAACAATGCGCTTCATGCTAGCATAAAGAATGACCTAACCAACCCTTTACAATAATGTATGATTCATCTTTGTCTGCCGTGGGTAAATTTTCCATGGTAAAATCCCCAATGTATGTACTTTGAACTTTTTTGACTTAAGTTAGGGTTTTGGAACCTCCTGAACACGAATCTGAAATCAAATACATTTATAAAAGCTTTTTGTGGCAATGCTATAGGCATCCATCAAAATTATTATATAAAGACAACGTTTTGGAATCTGCAGTTGGATGCCAACAAGGTGACCCTCTCGGGCCAGTCATTTTCAGCTTGGCTATTCACCCAATAATTCAACAACTAAATTCAAAATTTAACCTGTGGTATTTAGATGATGGAACACTAGGAGGTGACGTAGACACCGTTTTAGAAGATTTAAAATTCCTAAAGAACCAGTTTCAGTCCATTGGCCTTGACCTTAACTACTCCAAATGTGAAATATTTCTTTGTGACAATACCGACAGACAATCGACCATACAGAAATTTAGTGCAATAGCTCCAGAAATCAAAATTTTAGAGAAAAGTTCATTACACCTCCTAGGTTCTCCAATATTGGAAGACAGTTTTTCTTCATTCATCGACGATAAAATTAAACGTTTCAACGATATTTCAGATAGACTTTCCAAAATTAATTTACATTCGGCGGTCACCCTCATCAGGTATTGCTGTTTCGGACCAAATTTCATATATTTTCTTCGCTCTTCCCTTTTATGGAAGCAGCCACATCTCTTGGACAAAATCGATCAAATTATTCGTTCCACTCTTACGTCCATCTTAAATGTGGCCCTTGATGACCGAGCATGGCTGCAAGCCACGCTACCCATTCGCTTTGGTGGGCTCGGCATCCGCAAAATTTCTAGTGTAAGCCTACCGGCGTTCCTGTCTTCGGTCCACAGCACTCGACAGTTAACCACACGAATTTTAACCCCATCGCTGGTTAACTGTGAGGTGCCGAGCTTGACCGATGCTGTGAACGCCTGGAAAGCGGCTTACCCGAACACGGCGTTGCCCGAGAACCCATCTTCCCAGAGACAGTGGGATGAGCCGCTCTGCAGGTTGGTACGGAATAATCTCATTAATACGTCCACCAATACTGCTGAGCGTGCCCGCCTACTGGCTGTGGGTGAGTGGGAGTCGGGCCTTTGGCTGCAGGCACTACCGTCACCCAACATTGGTACCATGCTGAGTGACGCTACTTTCCGGATCGCTACATGTTTGCGTCTGGGTGCTCCGAGTGGAGCTCCACATCGTTGTCAATGCGGTGAAGCAGTCGACCGCCTCGGACACCACGGCCTATCCTGCGGTAGGAGTGCTGGTCGGATAGCACGGCACGCCAGCATTAATGACATCATCCGTCGGGCTCTTGTCACCGCCGGGGTTCCAGCTGTTTTAGAACCCAATGGCTTAGCACGTGACGATGGGAAGAGGCCAGACGGAATGACCATAATGCCTTGGAAGTTGGGTAGGCCTTTGGTGTGGGATGCAACATGTGTCGACACCCTTGCGCCATCCCATCTTCTTAGCACGGCAGGCTGTGCTGGGGCGGCTGCTGCAGGTGCAGAAAACCTCAAACGGCGCAAATATAACAACCTTATAGGGAGTTACATGTTTGAGCCGTTTGGGGTTGAAACACTAGGCCCATGGGGTCCGCGTGCTCATCGAGTTTTCCGGCATATCAGCAAGCTGTTAGTCGACTCTTCACGTGACCAGAGGGCTGGGCTTTTCTTTGGCCAACGAATCAGCATTGCTATTCAACGTGGCAATGCTGCTAGCATTCTGGGCACTTTTTCCATTGACAGCGATGTGGATGAATTTTTTGATGCCCAGTGAGTTGTTTTTTCATACGCATTTGTACATGTTAGGTATTATTGTTAGTTTGTATATATATCTTTTAAGTTATTTCTATAGATATAATCTCGGGCGAAATAAATATTTATAGAAATCATGTAAAAAGTGGTTTATTCAGGTAATACTAAAAAATCTTAGTAGTTAGTATTATTTTTATCTGTCTGTGTCTGTCGGTCGTCGTCACAAAATTTTGTTCCAAAGAATTTTTTAACTTTCCATTGACCTACGAACTTGAAATTTGGTGACAATGTTTATCATTAGGTACGTATATTTTACTAAAAAAATACCACAATTTTGATTTCCGTCATATGGTACTGAACCCTAAATGTGCGAAGTCCGACATGCACTTAGCCGGTTTTTTTTTTAAATATTTTTTAATACATATTATCAATTGACTATTCTAGATACCGAATCTAGTCTTAAGAGGCCGTACACGAAATTTTGCCGATTTCACTGATGTACGTGATTTTACAGACGTGTTTTTGCAGTTAAAATAATGTATTTCTAAAAGTTTTAATGCACAATATGAAAGATAATTTCAATTATGATCTAATGTATGAACTATTTATTTTTATTATAATTACCATTAATCGACCACAAACCGACGACGGTTTTCTGAATTTTTGCTGTAAGGGGTTTAGAATATCACATTTATTACGAATCGTTTTGACGTCTAAACGGTATGAAAAAAATAGAATTTATTGTTGCAAAAGTCATGTATATAATGTATGAATCACTTTTTACCACTTTTATATAAAAATGAGTAAAAAAATATTTAAATTAGTCAAATTTTAGAGAAAATGGGCAAAGCTTTTGATTTTCGCTATTTAGAACTCTTGTTCATAAAATTAAAACAGCAATAAATAAACTTTAGTTCACCATCAATCCATTTCTTGAGAAAAAAATGTAAAAATTACAAAAATAGGGCAATTAAAAATCGTTTAAATTAACCCAAATCTCGACTTACAATACGCAACGCAAACTTCAAATCTAGCTCATTCATTAGATCATAATTGAAATGATCTTTCATGTTGTGCATTAAAACTTATAGAAATGCATTATTTTAACTGTAGAATCACATCTGTAAAATCACGTAAATTAGTGAAATCAGCCGAAATTTTGTGTACCTACAGGCCGGACACTAAATACCCGTACACTATGTACTTAACTCAATATCCCACTATTAGACCCTTTTTGCCATAAGCAAAAGGGACAAAGCCACCTTCGGATCTGGTTCGCCGGTGGCCCGTGTTGCTCTATGCTTTTTGCTTTGACGTCCACAGTTTTTCCGTAATCAGCACACCAACATCTAGTAGGTATACTTACTTTTTACGATGTCCACAAAAAAAAAAAAAAAAACCAACATCTAGAAGAAAAGCTAATTGAACTTAAAAGACCGGCCAAGTGCGTGTCGGTCTTCGCACATTTAGGGTTCCGTACCAAATGTATTTTTGATTACTGTGAAAAGAACATTGGGAAAATTTATGTGGACCCCGTAGCAATTTCTGTTATATATTTGGTATTTTGCAATCGGCCGACATTTTTGGAAAACTTCGTTGGCCCTGCTAGTGCTTGAGATGATGTCATCGTAGAAGGTACGAATATTTTTGAGTGTACGGGCTCTTATAATACACAATGCTAAACAATAAAAGTGTTGATTAAGAGACGATTTCAAATGAATGTATGAATGTGAATGAATTTATCCTGTGGCTTTAGTATAGACTGGTGCGATTTTCGGTCGTAATTATTATTTATTTAAGCATGTATTGTGTGCTCAAAAATATTTCTTAATAAAAATAATTGGTTGTGTTTCTATCTTTATGGATGAATAACTTTTTCTCTTATTATTCACACATTTACTGTCATACAATAAAAACTATTTTACAAAAAAAAACAACCGACTTCCAAAAATAAATACACAAAAAATTTAAAAATAACTTTAATTTCGGAAGTCGGTGTTTGTATTTTATTTCTTCGATATTTGACACCGACTTTCGAAATTAAAGTTATTTTTAAATTGTATTTATTTTTGGAAGTCGGTTGTTTTTTTTGTAAAAAAGTTTTTTATTTTTCGCTTTTTAGTTGTTATACCCCGGAACTAAAAACCCCAATAACATGGAACGTGGAATTTAAACATTTGGAGAACACAAAAATGTCATCAAGATATGCGTATAGTTCGTTTTTGTTCAGTTTCTTAAAAAGCGCTAAAGCAATTTCGATAAAATTTATATGGGACCACCTCGGGAGTATATTCTTTCAGATAAAAAGAATTTTGAAAATCGGTTCACAACTGACGGAGAAATGCGCGGACATTTACAAAAAAAAAAAAACTTGAGAGGTGTCAAGGGACACCCGGATGGAACGAAGTTCCTTTCGATTAATTAGTGACGTTCGAATTTTAAATCCGTCATGCTGCTGTAGACGAATGGGGGCAAAGGGCGGGAAAAGGTTTTATAGGAAAAAAAAAATATCTCCGCTATACCCATCCTACTGATCGTACAGACATCCAGATTTAGAAAGCTATTTAGTATTTATGGGTTAGAGACTCCAGATTAGATTCGAAGTTAGATTTTTCCAAGCTCCGCTAGATTTAACATACGAAATTGGTTAGATAATGCTTGATCTGCTTGCAAACTTTGTACCTACCCACCCCCCCACTAAGAAGTTTTTATTAGATTGTTTTTCCAACACAATATTTTTGGATGGACAACCTCATTAGTGTCGTGACAACTTTTCGTAAGATTTTTTTCCGTCTAGCCCCCTTTCACAACGCGCGATAAGGAACTTCGTTCCAAAAAAAAACATACATACAGTCGAACATAGAACCTCCTCCTTTTTCGAAAGTCGGTTAAAAATGATGTATTTTTTACGCTCTTTCATTTGTTATATAACAGAAAGTGCTACAAGGGTGGGGACGCTTTTTCCCAATGTTCTTTGAAGACTGTGGCTCCAACCGTTTGGCTGTTAAAACAGTGTGACAGACGACAGACAGACAGACAGACGGACACGTGAGTGACAGCAATAGGGCTCCGTTTGGTCCCTACAGGTATGAAACCCTAAAAAGGAATTCCGTTGTTGGTCTGTGTTATAGAAAGTTATAAACATTGGTTCTCGAATGTCCCTGTGAGTCAAATGGTTTATTTGTGCATTTTTCTGTTACAGAACACGCAACGGTGTATAAAGTTATACAACGTCCTAACAATTGTGTTCACGGAATTCGAATTGATTTATCATCACGCGTGGGCTGAAAATGTAGGCCAGGTAAATAAAACAGCTCACCTACGCTTACTTCTACGGAATAATTCTCCCATCCTTGTCGAGTTCGAGTCTGTCTTGCGAAGAATATGTAATAATTACAGCATAATAACGAGTTTGTGGATTTTTTATGTAAATATCAGTTTTCAATATCAGTAGCAGTTTCTTATGTAACACACGAAAAATAAAACAATGTCAGTACGTAAGTTCGACTCGTAGGTACTTCGCAGATTTACCGTAACTACATGCTTACTTTCATAATATTATAGCTACTAATAAACAAAATTTTCAGGTGCGCTTAGGTCTTATTGCTCCTCTATTGATCCGCCATCCGACAACCAATATGTACATTATAAACTTCAGTATTTTCATCCCAGAGTGCATCAGAGAGGTTGAGTACATGTGGCAGTTGGGACTAAGTAAGAGCAACAACCTGATTATTGAATAAAAATTGTTCTGTTATCATGTTACCTATCCTACTAGCCTTATGAATGTGAAGCTGGTCGTTTGTTAATCGATCAAGTTTTGACAGTACAACAAACAACTACATTCATGTTAAAAGGAATTGAATATGTTAAATATTTATCACACGGGTAGAACATGGCCTTTCTGTTCCTGTTGATTATGGACGATTTTACGTCGGAAATACAGGAGGAGGCACACTGGTGCATGCTATTTACCGACGACGACATGGGTCTGGTTGGTGAGGATGAACCTGAGATCCAGAGCAGATTGGAGAAATGGCAACTGAAGCTGGAGAAAGTTGGCTTGAATGAACACATGTTCTGCGATTTCGGCGGTCTCTCCAGTTCTGAAGCTATAAGTAGTGCTCAATGGCGCTCTTCTCCCAGTCTGCTCCGATTTACGATATCTCGGCTCACTCGTGCAAAGCGATGGCAAAATAGATCGGACTGTTAAGCACAGAATTAACACTGGATGGATGAAATGGCGGCAGGTCACCGGGAATATCTGCGACGCCCGCATTGCCCTTAAACGTAAGGGGAAGATTTATAAAACAATGGTCAGACCTGCTGTCTTGTATGGTTCAGAATGTTGGGCCACAAGAGGGATGAATGAAAAGCAATTGCATGCAGCTGAGATGAGAATGCTAAGAGCGATGTATGGTGTTACGCGCATGAATAGAATTAGGAATGAGTATAAGAGGAAGTCTGAAAGTTGGCACTGCTGACTGAAAAGTTGTGTGGAAATCGATTGTCGTAGTATGGGCATGTGATGCGGAGGAATGAATAAAATGTCGTGAGGAAAGTCTTGTGTATGGATGTGGACGGCCATAAGAGTAGAGGAAGGCCAAAGAAACGATGGTAGTAATTTATCGGTGACTGATTAAAACGTTATGTTTGTTCTTTCCTGACTTCCTTGTCGACTGAGCCGCGGGAATAAGCTATTTTATGTACAATAAAGTCCAGTAGATATATTAAAATGTAATTTATAACTTTCGAAAATGTAGGTGTGCCAGATGGAGCTCAAATTGTAGCATTTTGTAAGGATAAAATCTTTGCAAACTACGAAAGAGTCAAATTTTTGGTCGACAGAAACAATGAAGTCCGAAGGTAAGCTACATCAAAACATTTTCAATGTTGTTAGAGAAGGTATGACTAACAAATTTTCTACAGCAGTAAAACTCTTTAGTTATCTGGCATCTAGTATTGATCTTATCTAGATGGTTCTGGTTGAGCGACTAATTTGGTGGTATCTCACAGCTTTCCGCGCGAATTTTCTGCAAACTCCGTACTGCCTCAGAATTAGTAAAAAAAAAGCTTTCATACAAAATGTATGACAAATTTTTTTTTTCATTTTTTTTTTCGTGATTTTTCTGATGCTTTAATTAATAGGTAGTTTGATTGGTTAGGACAAACCTAACCAATCAAAGATCATCAAAGTTGGTCCAGCCCTTCTTGAGGTCATAAATGGTGTAAATAACCCAACTCAGTTTTATATATAAAGATGTAGATATGGCTAGATACTCGTATAGTATATAGTAGGTATGAATAGAAACGGTTGACTGTATTTAATTGTTTGATGTGTTTTATTTATTAGGAGTATGCCGAAGCTGTACGTACCACTGCTACGCGCACAACTAATCAAATTGGAGAATGCTTTTCTGCCTGGTTTTTCCACTATAACATGGACTTCTCTAGAAATTCCCTTGTATTGCGATAATATTGAGAGAGCCCTAAACGAAGTTGACTTGTTTGTTAAGGAGGTAAGAGTTGTGGAACGGTTTGCCTCTGTTGATCGATTCAAAACTGTAATAGATACCTACTTTGAACCTACAAATACAATATCTAGAGTTACCGCGGCCCTTGGCACAGGCAACCGAAGGAACAAGGGTGGGTTTTAGTTAGTAAAAATCTAAAACACCCCCCCTCCACCCAGAGCGGGAGAAGTCTTTGGATGATTTCCCACTTTCCAAAAAAAAAGGTATTACAAGTAAATGATTGCCACAGTCACAGAGACACACGGAAACTCAACTAGAGCCGTGTTTTGATTGGATTGCAGGTGGTAGACATGAAAGAAGCTCGCATTGATGCAATTTTGAAATCAATTACTTCAACATTGCTCGTTTATTTGCCTGAAGAAGCAGTAGATCCACAAGTTTTCTACGAGGAGAATCTTGTAAGGCGTGATGAGTTAGGTACGTACCTATGGGTTGCTGCTACCTCGACGTATTCCCGGTAAGTCGGTGATATTGTGTTCCTATTTGCAACAATTACGCACCAGAGGAAGCTTATGCGGAAAGTAAAAGTTCAAATAAAAAAATAAGTTAACTAAAATCTAAGTTTTCAATTAGCAGTTTTATAGAAAAAAAAAACGGCCAAGAGCGAGTCGGACTCATGCGCAAAGGTTTCCGAAGAAAACATATTTTTTCAGGTCTTTTTTTAAACTACCTCCAGTTTAGAAAAGACCTGAAAAACATAATAGGTTTTCCTGTAATATGTAAGTAAAGAACTACTTACAGTATTTTTTTCAAAAATTTTAGGCCCAGTAATTTCGGAGATATGGCCCTGGTAATTTTTCATCTATTTTCTTGAATAACTTTAAAACTGTATATTTTAAAATTAAGAAAAAAATATATTCGATACCCTCGCAATGTGCCCTTTCATTTGATATGTCGCACGGCACAGTAAAGAACCTTGTTTTTTAATTTCCGACTTTCATCCCAAAAGTGAACCCCATATTCCAAATTAATTTATTTCACTTTCGTGTTACACATATATTCATATAATAATAAGCGCTTTGGAGGATGCATTCCGAGAGCACCGCTCCACACCGCCTGGGCTTAGACCTCGTCTACCTCGTTTGCCCATGCATAAGAAAAATAAGGCGCTGGTGTGTGCTCTAGATTCGCAGCTATCAAATTTTTTTGATAGCAGCAAAGACCTTGCTGATACCCACTCAATCTTGTACTGCGCGGCTGCAGCGGCATGTCGTGTAGCTCACGTCAAGTTCCCCAACAGTGACAGAGCTGCACGACCAGCTGTACCAGCTTGGCAGTGCAGGATCGAGCGTCGTATCGGTGAGGCTAGAGCACTCATTGGCAAGCTTATCTGCTTCAGGGAGGGCAACACTCGCCCTAGGGTGATGCGCTTTGTGAGGCGGGCATTCTCGGGGACTGATATAAGTTCCCGAGATTATCTGACCCACGTCACAGAGCGTGTCGACTTCC